>JANZXR010000004.1:27389805-27440898 GCA_027575705.1 Erythroxylum echinodendron | reverse complement strand
TATAAAACCTCGGTCTCCTATCATATTTCATTCCATTTTATTATAAAACCTTCTTCAGTTTTATTTTATTATAAAACCAATAATTAATTTGATAAAAATCATGTGAAATATATATATAAAGAGTTACAAAATTTTCAATTTGATTTCAAATGTCTTAACAAGTGCCCTTTTGCATTGCCAACCGAACCATTCAACTTTCCATGTAAAAAGGGTTTTCATTAGATCCTAATTTTGTGCCTAATTTTTTCATTCAATTTAAGAGTAACTTTTTCTCAACCAACCAATCCGTTCAACTTTCAACCAATTCATTCATTATATTCTGATTTGTGCCCTTAAATCGAACAATCAATCCCATTCATTTCTAAATTATATGATAAATTGCAACTTTCTCTCGAGTCTCGACCAAACCGTGAACAATCAACAACCAATACAAATGAAAAAAATCACAAAATACAACAATTCAATTCCAACATTCTAACCAATTCAAAATTTCACATACGCTTATACAAATACACACCCCCAACTAATTTAGACACCGAAACATTCATCACTAAACCAACATCGATCCATCATCCAATCAATACCCTAAATCATCATCTATTCAATTCTACAAAATGGTCCTCCATTTTTCATAATTTTATGGTACCAGCCGGTACTTACCGGTATTGTAAGTACCGGCTGGTACAGAACAAAAATAACCGATACCGACTGGTATTTCAGGCCGGTATCGATTGTTTTCTACCCAGTACAATACGGAATCCATATCCCTGATTATAACATTGTTTATTATATTTTTATCCTACTTGGTAAAGGTCAGTCATAAAGCATTTTCCTTATATTATTTACGATTTTTTTCAACTACAACTTTTAATAACGGGAAACAGAATCCATCTATATGTAAATAATTTGAAAATTTTGAAGAAAGAAGGAAAAAAAGGATAAAAATGTACCTTGTATAGTATGCTTCTCATCAAAAGATGAACTAAGAAGCAGAGCTTACTAGAACTTGGATGCTAATTCAACGTGCGAGGAATCACGTTTCAGTCCAGAAGAGATTGGTGATTGATAAACAATCTTCACGTCATATGCCATGACAAAGGAAAGACAGAACAATAAATTCGACGGCTTTGCCTTTTCCTTAAAATGCTGGTCTTACTAAACTGAAAAAGAACAAGAAAAATAGAACTCTGGTCTTTGCAAGGGCCAAACACAAACAGTGCCCTTTTTGTACTTATCCCCCTGAAACTGTTTGTCTGCTACTTATCCCCTGAATTACACGTACCTACCTACTGCCAAGTATTCATTTCTTTACCTTAGACTGCCAAACATCACACTCTCACTCAATTCAACCATTCTCTGTGAGAAAATGGCTACCTCCCCCGCTCTCATCTCCCTGTCCGTTATGCCAACCAAGTCCATGCCCTCTCCCATCTCGCCATCAGTAACCCTGTCTGTTCCCACTTCCTTCTTCGGCCACCACAGCAAACCGCTCTTCCGCTCCCTCTCCGTTTCGTCCTCTTCCAAGGCCAAGAGCTTCGTCGTTAAAGCCTCTGTATGTCTCTCTCTACGTCTCAATTTTATTAGTTTTTTAAAATTATTTGCACAGTCTGTTTTGTTCTTTTGACAAGGAGCATTATAGTTGGGTGAACTCCCGCTTGTTGGGAATACGGCACCCGATTTCGAGGCGGAGGCTGTTTTCGACCAAGAGTTCATTAAGGTATGTCTATGTACTCTTGTTGCTTATTACATGTTTGACTTTGTGGCGTTTTCATCTTTGATAATTTTTTGTTTTAACTTGTAATGATATGAATATTAAAAAATAGTGAAGCATCAATCAAGGAGCCGATAAATACAGATTAGGAAGTCATCAACCTCACTGTTTTCATGCACAAGTGTGAAGATAATGATAATAACAAACTTGAAGATTACAATATAATTTGATGACGAGTTAATGAAAAAACGGATGAAGATTAAGCTCCGGAGAAAGAATATTACAAGTGGAAGAATTGTGGTATACAAAAATGTACTTCAATTGCATGGAGAACATGATTGGAACTGATTGAAATATTTTGATGGTTTAGCATTGGGTTTTATTTGATTATAGGAAACAATTTGTGATGTTGTTGAAGGATATGATTGAATGTTGGGCTAATCAATATTCACAAAACATAAAACATTGTCTAAGAAACTAGCTTCTTTTTGTGAACTTACGAACTTGGGCTTCTATCTTGAATCATATAATAAGTTGCATATCTCCTTCAATCATAAGAAATCCAGGTGCAAAATCCTTGATGTTCCAATTATATTCAAGCGTGTCTTCCATGCGATTCAAACATGATAATCCACCGTCTTTGTGTCCGATAGGATTCCCACTCACTATCGCATTCTTCTCTTGATCTCAATAATCTTCTTCTTCTTGAGCTGATGATTAGTTATTTATTAACCTTCATCTTATCTTTATCTTCATTTTAGTCTTTGGAGCACTTGTTTTTATGATAAGCAGTGAACTTGGCAAATTTTCAGCAAAATCATAACAAACTTCAAATAAATATGAGATGATAAGGTCTTCCATATGAATAATGGACACTATATTGTTTTAACCAAAAACAAGGGAGACTAAGGTGACGGGTTGGAAATCAAGCGCAATAATAGAGGTTTATATAGATTTTTATATATACGTATCAAAGATCTCAAACTATAGTACTTTCTAATTTATTGATCTCTACAAGACTTTTAATAATTTTATTCGTTTGGTAATATTATGTGATCAAAATCTTGAATACGTTGAAGTATCAATGAGGCCTTATCATTCTGGGTTTTTTTTTTTAAAAAATGTGCTAGAACTAATAAACCGATGAAGTGTTTATGCAAAAGGTTACATCCTTGGGAGAAGATTAACAATTGACATCTCATTGTTCTTTTCCATATGTTAGCAAGATTTTATATTTCCCTTGACTGGTTCGCCTTTGGTGCAGGTTAAACTGTCTGAATATAGTGGGAAGAAATATGTGATTCTCTTTTTCTACCCATTAGACTTCACATTCGTTTGCCCAACAGGTTTGATTGCCCTTGAAGAGAGAAAATTTGATTTTGAGATAATCCGGATGGTAAATGTTTATGTATGTCCCCTTTTCAAATTTGCACGCAGAGATTACTGCTTTCAGTGATCGCCATGGAGAGTTTGAGAAACTAAACACAGAAGTACTGGGTGTTTCTGTTTAGTCTAGAGTACAGCGTTGCTAGGAAAACTTGAATTTGGTTGAATCCTAGTGCTCTATTCTTTCCCAAAATTTACTCGGTTCTTATTGCTTTAACATCAATGCATACTCTTCCTCATAAAGTAATTGGGTTTGCAAATCTATATAAGCTTTGTGACTATAGAAGGTCTCTTTTGTGGTAATGATGAATGTACGATCATAAATAATGTGAGAAATGGGTTTAAATTGAAGCTGTTTGAGTTTGATTTCATTATGCCATAATGAAATTACACTTCCATGTGTTTGTGTGTGTTGCATTCATGGGTTTTATTTATGTCTTATGTAATAAGATATGGATAACCGGAATTGAGAATGTTTCCTTTCGAAGTTGTAAACTTGCACAATCTTAGAAAGTCTTAGTTGTTCAAATTATAATCTTGGTATGCTACAAGTCATACTATCTATAAGCAATTATGTGCTTTTCAGCTAGCTCGTATGTCTGCGAGCAATTATTTGTTTTGGCGCTAGCCATTAGCATTGTTCAGGCAGTGATATTGTCATGTTTCTCAACAGATGCTTCAAGCCTGATTTATCTGCTTAGTTTTAACAATTTACACGGTTAAGCTTAAACATCAAAACTGCTTTGTCTCTTGCTATTACATGTATAGTTCTCGCACCTTGCATGGGTCCAAACAGATAGAAAGTCGGGCGGCCTTGGGGATTTGAAGTACCCTTTAATTTCTGATATCACCAAGTCAATATCCAAATCTTACGGAGTGCTGATTCCAGATCAGGTATAAGATAAACTCATTTTTGCAGTTGCATCCTTAGTTGGAGAACATTATCCTTTTTCTGAAGTTATTTGGTTTGAATATCAGGGGATTGCATTGAGAGGACTATTCATCATTGACAAGGAAGGTGTAATCCAACATTCAACAATTAACAACCTTGCAATTGGCCGTAGTGTTGATGAGACAATGAGAACACTCCAGGTGATTATGATTAATGAGTAGGATTGAATTAGTCCAAAATCTCATCATGCCAGGTTTGGAATAGAAAGATGGTCTACACGGGAAACTTATAATTTCCTGCTATTTGATTTTTGTTTCCCTCTGCTACAGGCTTTACAATATGTGCAAGAAAACCCAGATGAAGTTTGCCCCGCTGGCTGGAAGCCTGGTGAGAGGTCTATGAAGTCAGATCCAAAGCTGAGCAAGGACTACTTTGCAGCAATATAGAGGGCATTCTTACGCCCAAAAATAAGTCAATTTTAAGTCATTGTCAATAGGATAGGATAGTGTAAACAATAATTCGTTCTTAATGTCATTATCGGACTCGAATTTTGAGTTGTAACTGGAGTACTTGCAAACCACAGAGATTGCGGTTGTTATACTTCTTAATGGAATGATAATTTTCTCTATCATGCTCATGTTTCAAGGGCAACCCCTTTGATGGTACTGCTGATAAACAAAATGGAGTTCACAAATAGTTGTATATCTAGATATAATGAAACTTTATATGTTTCGTAAACGTTATAATAATTAACACAAATTCGAGGAACAATGCTAATTTTAAAAGAGGGTTTGTAATCCAAGAAACAAAGTTGACAAGGCTTTCACATCTGATCAAAGAAAACAATATATTCAAATGAAATTTCCTAATATAAATTATATACAGAATTATTGTCAATAATGCAAGTTTTTGGGTTGCATGGACTAGAAAACTAACTCGTAAGAACTAAAATTCTGAAGTTAGAGGGCACTGATTCAAACTATCCAATGAATCCATGCCATGGTGGAATGTAGAGCAGGGATGGCAATGGGCCGCATAGGGCTGGGCCCAGGCTCAATTGCCATGCCTAGTGGTGCTGGTAATACAACCGAGAGAGTGCAACACGAAGGAGCTGAGCTGAAGAACTCCCAGAGCCACATTTTCATTGCCAAGGATTTAATTTGACTTTTACAATTATTTATGGTATCAAATTAGTTTTTAATATTAAAATATAAAATATATTGAACTTAATAAAATAGCTTGAATTTGACTTGATTTGACCTGATTTAACTTGAAGTTAATAAATTTAATTTAAGTTAATTGAGATTTGATAGTTATACTTGAATTTTGTGATTCGACCCAACTCGAATTCCATACACTAATGTTTTTAATCACTTTTTTTTTTTCTATCGCTTCTTACTCTTCTTGTTGACATTTTCACTTCTACTACATATACTTTTTTTTGTCTTTATCCTAGGCCGCCAATCCTAATTCTCCTTGTTGATTTTTATTTCTTTTTTAGTGTTGGGTTATTTATCTTGCTTCTTTACTACTTGTCATTTAAATAGGTTTTGTTTCTTGGAATGTAAGCTAAATTATTAATTCCTTTTTTTCAGACCACAATTCATCTTGAAAATCTTAGGAATTAATCTATTGAGCAAATTAAACTTTCCTTTCACTTCAATTTTAGTAGTTTATTCGCTTGAATTTAATATTCATATAACTATTGACCTATTTATATCTATGTAAAATAATTTTTAGAAATGAAATACTATATCCTTGAATCATTCCTCTTTTTAAAAAAATATTATGCATACGAAAACTTAATATTAAGAATACTTGTTCCATTTTCTAGTTGGTACTAAATTATAATAAATAAAGAATGTCTCCCTTCATTTAATATGAAAGTAAATATAAACTTTAAGTTTCACTACTATTTCTTTTCCTTTGTTTCTTAAAGCTTAAATGTACTTGAGAGCTTTTACGTTATTAATCTTAATTTAAAAGCATTCATTTTTTGCGCTATATGTAGTTAGCCTTTAAGTTTGGGGCTACCATTTGGTCTTTTATGGGTTATTTTTAATCGTGATAAAGTAGACTCCATTCCACATTATTTTTAATGTTAAAATATCATAAAAGGAATACTTCTTCTAAGTTAGCAAATCAAATTTTGCAATGATCAAAATATCAAGTTGATAAATGACTGGATTGTATTATTCTTATGATCATAACAATTAACTTATAGGTCTAGTGCAATAATTAAAAAGAAACTATACAAAATTCTTACAATTATTAGAACATATTCCAATTCAAGTACTAAGTAGGATTAACAATGGCCATCAATTTCTGTCCGTCAAGTAAGGATTTAAGCTTAACAATATGATTTATTATAGTGTGGCCTTATCTAAGCTTTGTTTGTGTGGTGGTTTGATTTGCTTTGTGATAGATGGATAGTTGACTATATTTTACCACCTATATTTGATGTATTTTACTTGATATTTTATAATTTTATCATATATTTGGTGCTTATTTTGCTCCAAGTATTTTTACAAAGTATAATTACCTTTGTGGACTTAAAAGAGAAGAATTCAGAAGAAAAAGTGGCGTAAAACAGAGAATTAACAATCTGTGAGGAGAACACAGTCGTGCACTTTAGTACACTCGTGCATTTTTGTGATATGCAGCATATTCTGATTATGCATGACCGTGCAAAGGACAGTGCATAACCCAAAAACCTAGAATTCAATATAAAAGTGACATTTCTGGGGAAGAAGAAAGGAGACTTTGGGAGGCTATTTTCATATGTGGAGTACGTCCAGAAGGGATGATTTTAGTCCAAAGAAGCGGAAAACAAGAAGAATTAATCGAAAGATCCATTAGAATTTAAAATCAAGCCTCTACATCACAAGAACATTCAATAGAATACAACCAGGGAGATTTAGAATTAAAGCTTGTTGTTTTTTATTTGTTTTTCTTTCAATGTATGTTTGATTTCGTGCTCGATTATGTGTAACTAAACTCCAGTTAGTATTTAGGTTCGATGAACCTTATGTTAATACTTTGATATGATTTGATTCATTTATTAATGCAATTGGTTTAATTGATTATTATGATCTAATTTTGTGTTTTATTAATAATCTAATTTTATATGTAGAGATTGAGAAATCCTAGCGTGAATAGATCTACTGTAATTAGAAGGAGTTAATTGCAATCCTATAGATAGGATAACATAAATCTTCCGAATTAAAGTCAAACTTAATAGCGGACTCATAATCGTTAACGCAATCCCATAAGATTTAACCTAAGTAATTCGGTTAGAGACCTTAAGATTAGTTGGTAGTAGACTCAAGGTCAGTTA
Source organism: Erythroxylum echinodendron (assembly GCA_027575705.1). Lineage (NCBI taxonomy): Eukaryota > Viridiplantae > Streptophyta > Magnoliopsida > Malpighiales > Erythroxylaceae > Erythroxylum > Erythroxylum echinodendron. The sequence goes on along the minus strand of JANZXR010000004.1, from coordinate 27,433,572 downwards.
TTAACATAGTATAGGAGTCTACACGGTCTAATACATCAACAAAACAATTGCGTGATAAAAGATCAATCAGTTAAGGGTTTAAGTGGATTGGAACCTAGATATTAATTTCTCATAACGATAGTTTTTTGAGTGAATTCCACTGTCTTTGCATTCATTATCGCTTCCTATTTCTTTAATTATTTTATTTTTATTTTCTTTTTATTAAAAATTCGAAAATCAATTTGTAGGCTAGATAATAAGGGAAGGATAATTACTAATATTCATTGTCTTCATGGGATCAATCCATACATATTGGTATTAGCTACAACTACGTCGTGCACTTACTTTTATTACAATATTGACTAACTTACAAAATAGGATAACCAAGGTTTTGGCATTGTTGCTAGGAACTTTAATATTAGGAAAGACTTAATGCTATTACCCGAGCCATTTTCATTTTATTTTGTTTTATCTTTGTTTTTATTTTATTTTATTTTATTTTCTTTTAACTTTAATTTTAATTTTTGTATTTCTTTTCTTTTCTTTTATTTATTTTACTTTATTTAATTGTATCTTATTGTATTTTTTGTCTTGTTCACTTAATTGTCTTTTGAATTTCTCTACACTGATAGTATATGGTGGTTTCTTTTAGGAATTGATATTTAACTTTATAACCACAACTCATAATGGATGGATGGAGCAGGAAGTATTATTATGGGAGTCAGGATGTGTCTTTACAATATGAAACATCACCTTATTGGAAGGATCAGTTTCCTCAAATGTTTTCAGAAGCTCAACTGACGTATATATCAGAGCAACCAAACATGTACAACCCACCTCAAGGCCCATCATTCGAGAGTATGTATAATTCAAAGTGGAGCAATCCTTACGTATATGGATGGAATTAATATGCTCCAATTGAATATGTACAACAAGAACAACGATAAATAAGTATTGCAGATAAACTAATGGAATGCCTTGTCGAGAGAGTAGCGAGTCAATATGGATTCAATGAGAGAAATTCTTCACCTTCATATAATGAGTATAATTTAAGCTTCCAATCATCTTAAAGTGAAGAACATGCAATAGTCTATTTTATGAATAATGATACATTTTAAAAAGGTAAGGAGGTAAGATATGATGATTGAGTTTATTCAAGAATCAAACATGAGGCATCAAGAAACAAAGGCTTGTATACAAAATATGGTGAATGAAATTAATCAACTGATGGATATATTATTTGACGAGATGCAAGAGAGTTTGCCCAGTCTACTAAAACTGATACTATCAACTAAGAGGCAGTCACCTTTAGTAATGAAGAAGAACTTCCAGAAGAAGAAGCGAAAAAAGGAAGTAAAGAAGTGGTAGAATATAACTAAATAATATAAGCCAACAGCCTTTGTCCATGAACAAAAAGAAGAAGAACAAGAGTAGATAGAGGTGACTGGGGAAGAGATGGTGGTTCCTTAAAGACAATCTGTTCGAGCTAGTTGATGATACTGGGAGTTTTGTTATTCCCTACATTTTTAATAGTTTATTATTAAAAAGGAATTATTGGTAGAAATTAGATTTATTAATTTGATATATTGTATCCTTTTGATTATCTTACAATAGGTGGCTTATTTATAGACTATGAAACCGCTTTGTGGATAAAAGGGTAGAAGCAAGCCACTGATTATTGATCTAGAATGACATTAAACATACAGGGTACGTCGAGCTACCAACGTTAAAGAAGCACTGCATAGAAGGCAACTCATGAGTTAGTTTTAATTTTATTTCAATTTGTCTGCTTTCGTCTTAGCATAGGATTTTATTTTCTGTTATGTTATTTCTTTTGTTTCTTTTATATTTTTCAAGGATTTTAGTTTCATATTAGATGGAACAGAATCAGAGAAATTGTCATAGTTAGGAAAGTACCTACTTAACCCTCTCACTTATTCATAAATGCTTATATTGTGTACATTGTAGACAATGCACAACTTTAAGAGTGGGGATGGGTCAAATGAATCTTAACATAATTTCTTCAAGCTTATTATAATCTTGATTATAATATTTATGAACTGATGTCTTGATTAGTTGAAATTAGTCCATTAATACTCTACTTTATTATTGAATATTGATTTGAATTGGTGTGCAAAAGGATGATGATTAGAACAAAATTAGTTTTCCAATTCATTTTTTTGTAATCATTGAAATTTTCAAGTTGAATGAAATTGCATATTATTTATACACATATATAGTCAATTTCTTATGAGCCTTTGAGCCAAAAGAGTAAATTTTAAAATTTTTTAAAGCTTTTGTAATTCTTTCATGTGTGTGTTATCAACGCATAGTAGGATAATTTTAAAACTTGCTTTATTATGCATGTTGAGACCATATTTGTTAAATTAGAGGCATTGAGATAATGAGGGCACTTAGATTCACTAACTCTCTTTATCTTATATTTTTGAAATCACCATATCCAAAAATTTACCTTTAGGAATAACCAAGTTGAACTTTAGCCTTTTTCGTTGATTAAACCTAAATTATAAACCTTTATCTTATTTTTCTTTGAAGACCTTTTTACAGCTTTAAACCTTGAATGTTATTTACATTATTTACTTGTTAAGAATTGAAATTTGTGAAAGTTCCAATATTTGTTGAATTGTGTATTGATTGGAATATTGAAAAAAAAAGGAAAAAAGAGAAAGAAAAAATTAGAAAAAGCTTTTGCTTCCAATAGAGTTGCATTGAAAGAACCTATATATACTTGTAAACAAGCCTTGAAATATATTATGTAGTAATTTCCTTCAATTTAACCTTTTTTAAATATATTATGTAGTAATTTCCATCAATTTAACCTTTTTATTAACCTAATCATACCTTACCTAAGCCTTGTTATAACCTCATAAGACCTTTGGATTAGTGTTTCTAGTTTGTAAATAAGTGGTGGAGATGTGATTTTATTACAAGCCTATGGTAAGAATTCTAATGTGCATTGATTGAGAGTTTTGTTACTTTTCACCCTAAACACTTGAGTGCATTGAGTGAAATCTTGGTGAAGGTGTAAAGAGATATGCTTTTGATTTTAATGCGATTGTCGATGTGATTATTATTAATATTACTTAGGAAATTAATTTTAAGACAACTTGGTTCTAATTGTATGTTAATTTAATTCAATAGGATGTGATGATATATAGTATAAATGGATAAATTGAAATTCATGATGGATTGATGTGAAATTTATAATTTTGATTATGGTTTGCTTGAGGACAAGAAAAAACTTAAGTGTGGGAATGTTTGATAGATAGATATTTAACTATATTTTACCACCCATATTTGATGTATTTTGCTTGATATTTTATACTTTTATCGTATATTTGGTACTTAATTTGCTCCAACTTAATTTACTACAAGTTTGTTTACAGAGTATAATTACCTTCGTAGATTTAAAGAAGAATAATTCAGAAGAAAATGTGGCGTAAAACAAAGAATTAGCAATTTGGAAAGAGTGCACGGTCGTGCACTTTATCACTCATGTACATTTTTACAATATGCACAAATTTTTATTATGCATGGTCTTGCATAACCCAAAAAGCTAGAATTTAATATAAAAGTGACGTTTCGGGGGCAAAAGAAAGGAGGAGACTTTGGGAGGCAACTTCCAAAGGAGAAGTGTAACACCGAACTCTTTGAGCCCTTGTGTATTAGTCTGTAATTAGAGATACTACTGTATATTTATATATACATGGTTGTATATGAGTTCAAAAAATGTATTTGAATCCTTTCGGTATATATGCCACTGATATATAATGTTATATGCCCTTACATGAACTTAGAGTTCATTGGTATGCGGAATCTTGGAGATTTCTGACATATAAGCTTCTAAGTGCGTAAAATCAATTCCATTGGATGGATATGGCCATAGTGGCTAAGTTAATTGTGTTATAATGCCTTAGAGGTGATTAGACATGATTTATAGACTTACTGGACACTTAGAAAGCTTAATTTGAAAAGTTGATGCATATAAGAGCTTATTTAAAATATGTTACAAGTTAAGGGACTTAAATCTAATTTTTTAATTCTTAGAGGACCAATATGTAATTTATATGGCTAAGGAACTTAATTATAATTCGAAAAAGTTCGAGGACCAAAATGAAAATAAAAGTTTTGGTCATTCTCACATTTTGGGCTTAATTGCAAATATAGGAAAAGTTTGAAGGGTATAATGGTAATTTCACATAACTAAGGGCAAAAAGGTAAATTCACCATGTTTGGTCAAAGAAGAGTCAAAATTCTAGACCATTCTTCTTGTGTGTGGCTGTGCATCCCATTATTTGGCATTATGTTTTAAGTAAAAGAAAGGAGAAGAGAGGAGGAGAAGAGGAAGTTTCGACAATCACTTAATCTTCACCAAATTTTTTATTCTCCAAACCAAACCAAGGTGTTCTAAGTTAATTTGGGATCAAGGAACTCAAATATATTATTAGATTTGAGAAATTCTCAAAGGATTTTAAGATATCACGAAAGGAAAGTTTAGGTAAATTTTGTTTCATCTCTCTCTACATGATGATTTTGAGTTTAGTGTTAAGATATGATGTTCTCCATGCTTGAATATGCATAAAACACGGTTTAGATGATGAAATGAGTCATGGAGAAGCTTCTTTAAGCCAAAAACGAAATGCCCTATCTTTGGTGAAAGTTTGTGAAGTTTTGAACATCTTTTGAAATTGATTGTTTAAATGAACTCTATGATGTTAATTGTGAATGTATAATGTGAATTGATGATGAAAAATGAGGAAGATGTACATTGGAAGGAGGCTTTCAAGTTTATTCCTTTAGGTGTTTGATAAAATGCCTAAGTGAACTTGGCTTAGGATTTAAGGAATGCATTGGAAAGAGGCTTTCATGTTTACTTAGAGTAAACTTGAATTGTTGCTTAGATTGATAAGTAGTGGCCTAATGTGTTTGGCTAAAAATGTGCTTAATTATGCTTTAAAATGTGTAAGTATTGGATCAAGGCATTAAATGCCTTGGAAAATGAAAAAGAAGGCTTATATGAATAATAAGGGAAGTAACCATGTAAGAAGCTTAATAGTCGAATACTATAGCTTAAAAAATAGTGATATTGTGTTTTATACACTTATGTGATAGTGGATAAATATGAGTTATATGTTTGAGTAGTAAATACATTACATTTGTATGTATAAAGGCTCGGGAGTTTTGAATTAAGGAGCTCATATCGAGGATTGTTGAAGTCAAAGGAGTGTACACCTTCTTTTAAGGTAAGTTGGGGAAAACATGTCTCTCAAATAAGACTAGGACAAACCAAGACATGCATATTGATTTGTATGTGAATTTTGAACCTAGGTAATACATAGTAGAATTTGATCTCAAATAGATGCTAGTATACTTAAATTTTTAATAAACGACAGTGTTTTGAATAACTTTGCCCTTGGAGTGAAACTGATGTTTTTATTTCGTATTTTGAGGAATGATATTATTTTCAACATAACTACAATTGAAGTGCAAAGGACAATGTTTTATTTTCTGAAGCTACATTTTTAAGTAACTCTGCACTTGGATTCACTGAATGAAATAATGTTTTGGAACTTACATATGGATAACCGAGTCATGTATGTTGAATGTATGTGTTCTCTTTTAGCTTAGAGTCATGGCAAGATTTCATTTTATCGTTTGGACCGATAAATAAAAACATGGTATCTTTACTTGATTTTAGTAATAAATATTTGTATATGATTTTTTGTTTGAAATTGGTGAGGTAACGATTCGCCAATCGTGTGCTAGGCATAACAGATTAAGCGACCCCCGTACTCTTGACACTATTACATAAAAATTAAGTCTTCATATTGACACCTTTCTATGAGACTTACGGGTGATTGTACACCTAGAGGTCTGGTCACCGACTAGGTCATCACTTAAGGTCATGATACTTTTGTCGACTGTAGCCTGGACTCATCATAGATGGAAGTCGAGCCAACACCAGGATTCGGTGGGTGCGCACACTAGTTTAGCCAACCAGTGGCAACACACATAACTATTTTGGCCTATTCTAAGATTTGACTTCCTGACGAGTTTTGATTTTACATGTGATTCTTTTCTGCTCTTGTTTACTAGAATTGGAAACTATGTTCACTAAAAGAGTGATTAATAGGCTAGGCCTATATGGTTCCTAACCAGTATGGGATGAGTCATAGACTAGGTCTATGTGTTTTTATGTCATGCATATTTACTTCATGGGTGGTTATATGCATGATAGATGTGTAAAATCGTCCTTAGGTTATTTAGACCCTTTTGGTGTGTATCGGGTTCTATTTGCGATACATATTTTTTCTTCTACTCATTGAGTACATAATGTACTCATCCCCTTCGCTTTCCAACCATGCAGATTAATTTAGTGAGCTTGAAGCTCTGAGTGGTTCGTACAGTCTTTTGACATATTCAGGGCATTAGTGCGCGTGGGTAATCTTTATTTTGTACTTTTGTTGTATAGTGGCTCATTATTATATTGAAATAATTTATAAAAAAATTAACTCTTATCTATCTTGTGGTTTATAAATGACTTTTTATATGAACATTTTATACTGTTGTTGAGATTGCTCTTGAGTAGACTTCAAAGTCCAGAAGTTGTGATAAATTTTAATGTGAATATAGAAGTGCGTTTGAAACTAATTTACAAGTTTTTTTCATTTTGAGATTTTCAAAATATAGTCATTGTGCTACTGAAATGTTTTTAAAGATAACCTGTTAGCCTTGCATAGTCAGGTTAAGGGTGTCGTAAGTGTCCTTAGCCTAGGTATGCGGTAGTTGTCATCTACCCAATGTGGGTCGTAACGAGGAGATCATCCAGAAAGGACAATTTTGGTCCAAAGAAGTGGGAAACACAAAGAAATCATCGAAAGATCCATCAAAATTTAAGATCAAGTCTTACATAGCAAGAACATTTGATAGAAGACAATCAAGGAGATTTAGTTATGAACCTGTTGTTTTCTATTTGTTTTTGTTTCAATTGTATGTTTGTTTTTATGTTTATTTATGTGTAACTAAACATCCAATTGGATTTTAGGTTATATGAACCTTATGTTACTACATTGATATGATTTGATTCCTTTATTAATGTAATTAGTTTGATTGATTATTGTGATCTAATTACGTGTTTTGATTGATAATCTAATTTCATAAGTAGAGAGTGAGAAATCCTAGTATGAATAGATCTACCATAATTAGAAGGATTTGATTGCAAACCTAGAGATAGGATGACATAAATATTCCAGATTATGGTCAAACCTAATAGAGGGACTTATAAATTGGTAACGCAATCCTATAAGATTTAACCTGAGTAATTCAGTTAGAGACCTTAGGATTAGTTATTAGTAGACTCAGCATCAGCTATTACCATACCATAGGAGTCTTCACGGTCCAATATATCAATAAAACAATTGCATGATAAAAGATCAATTTTTTATAGGTTTAAGGAGATTCGAACCTAGATATTAATTTCTGAGTGAATTATGTTATCTTTACAATTATTATTGTTTCCTATTTCTTTAATTTTTAGTTTTTTTTCTTTTTATTAAAAATATGAAATCAATAATTCGTAGTCTAGATAATAGGGGAAAGGTAATTACTAGTATTCATCGACTTCTTGAGATCAATAGTACTTGTTGGTATTAGCTATAGCTACGCAGTGCACTTACGATTATTACAATATTGACTAACTTCACAAAATATGTCAACCACTTTGATATATGAAGTGTTTACATGCAAACTACTTATATATTTTTCTACATACTTTGTAGAATGATAATTAAGGGTGGTAATGATTGGATTAGGCTCACTTATAAAATCAAGATTAAGATGAGAAACTTGAGTATGTTCTATGCTTGCTTCATTTATCTCCAAAACAATATCATTTTAAAATAAATGACCAAAACTATGTCATTTTAGTCGGTTATACCAAAATAACATTATTTTGTAAGTGGATTTTGGGTTGAACCCCCAGGCCTTAGCGTAGCCTAAATTTTGATCAACCAAAGTCTATACTGATGGCTTCAAGTCAAGTGGGAACAAACGATAGTTAAAGAAAGGTCAATATAAGGTTATTTGGTAGCAAAACTTTTCACATAAAGAGGCACTCTTCAGTATAATGTTTGTAACGTAAATATATTTCATAAGACTTGAACTATATTATTATAAGAAAAGTATATGAAATAGGGGGCTATAAGAATATATTAAGCGCATAGTTTTTTATTGCAAGTACGAGATTTGTTGATGGTTTAATGAAATTAAAGTCCAAATGAAGTGCTTTGGATTTATAAAGTTAAAGGTGCACAAGATTGGAGATGTGTATCTAGAGCACATGGATGATATAGTGGCTAAATTACCAATGCTGAAGTGGCATGACAATTAGTATGAAAAAATGGAAAATTATAGTGATGCGCTAGATGATTTTGGAGCTTACATAAATGAAGATGTAAGTGACGTAGTCACTTTAAGTGACATTGTTATGGAGAAGAATATAAGGGTTAAAGATACCAAAAAAGATAAGGCTAATGGATGATATAGTGGCTAAATTACCAATGTTGAAGTGGCATGACAATTACCATGAACAAATGGAAAATTATAGTGATGCTGTAGATGATTTTGGAGCTTACATAAATGAAGATATAAGTGATGTAGTCACTTTGAGTGACATTGTTTTGGAGAAGAATATAAATTTAAAATGGGGACACGATATATAAAGTCACAAATAGAGCTAATGCATACAAATACAACATAAAAGGGGATAACACATGTAAATTGAGGAATGGTAGGACTATAGATAACCATGCTATTAAAATCATTTTTCATATTAAGCAATAATCAATCATATGCAGATGATTATTATAAGATCGAAAGGTTCTTAGAGGTATTTGAGAACTTATTACATCTAATTAGGGGACTAAAATTCTAGATAAAATAATTATGAAGAAGTTTATCAACTTAAAGAAAGAATGATGTCTAATTGTCTAAAGAAGAATAAACTTCACAAAAAGGTGATCTTCAACTTTGTAAGGAATATGAAAATTTTGGATAGAACAAAAGGAATTGTATACTAGTGACAAGCTAAAATTAAGGTTACAGAATTTTTAAACTATATTTATAATTTTCTTTGTGTCCAATTGATTCTTCAAGTATATTAACATTAACTATATCTCTTCAGTCCAATGTACCTAGCTATTCACATGATACCCTCGCCATCCAATCTCCATTCACCATCCAACCTTCTATACAAGCATCTATAGGAGCCAATCGTGACATTTAGCCTCAACATCAATGCTTAGAGTGAAGATACATTAGCATAACCATATATAGTATAAACCTATTAGTCATACCAATGAACTAGAGCTTAGTATAGTTTTTGCAATACACAAATATATTATAATGTACTCTATAGCCTCTCAAGACTTTTAGTAACTCTCAACCATGCTAATGGTTTTTTCATCACTAAATTAAGGTCTATTTATACTTAAAATAACCAAATATGTGACACAAATTAGTCATTATAATAACCAACAATAATGAGACAGGTCGACCAAATTTTAGCACTAATCGACTAATGTACCAATTAATATTCCTACATAAGCTCATAATAAATTAAATATATTTCTTTTAGGGAAATTAATTAACTAATATATCATATTGATAAACTAGTGTATATATATAATATACAAAATACTTTAACATAAGTTGACTTATCTCCAACATAGGTTAACCAAACCTCCTAAAACAAGTTTTTCAAAGCTTTCCAAGTTCTTTCAAAAATTAAAACATATTCCTTTGAAAAAATTTAGATTCAAAACCAATTTAGAACTTCACTAAAATTATTTTGATTAAGAAAATTTACTTTAAAATCAAATTAAATTTTCTTTTGAATTTGAAGAGATGTGTAAATTATGCATATAATGAAATATGTTCATACAATATTGAGTCTTCAGAACATTGAAATGATCAAGATAAGGTTTATAAGAAAGATCAAAATGATTTCTCATATGTGAAATGGCTACTTCCTTTCTTTCCATGGTCAAATTGGCTTAAATTGCCTTGAATCTCTCTTGAACTGCATACGTGCTCTACTTTGCTCATTTTGTTCACTCTTGGTTGCTCAATTGATTTAATTTGCTTGCTTACTTTTTTTTCATTGAAGTTAATCTTTCACATATTACTTGGTTATATTATAATGGAGATACTAATATCACCAAAACTAAGTTTTATTAATATTAATATATTTTGTTATCATCAAAATTATAGGTTAGAACTTCATTTGGTTTAATAATTTACCCTTTTTTATGATGACAAAATATTTGATCATATTAAATAAAATAAATGATATTGAGTACACTCCCCCTTTGTCAAAGTAATGTATAAAGCATACTCCCCATCATTTAATATGAACAATTAAGTTTCAAAACCAACATTCTCTTCCCCTTTTACCAACTTTAAAATGGAGATGCTTTATATGAAACTAAATGCTTCAAAGGAGTCAAGAAAATAGATGATACTCCTTCCCCTTTTCAAAATCCTTGTTATATGAAAAAAGTTTTCATCAAGGCATGAATAAAAATGAAATAAAGGAGAAATTCTCAATACTTATATACCAATTTAAACAATTTTTGACTTTCTCACTTAGGTACATGCGATAATATTTTCTCCTATGACATCTCATATGTAATGATTTAAATATATAAAAATCTTGTGAGTAAGACTTAGAAGGATATTCCATGTATGCATTTCTATATCTTGACGGTTGATGTAAGTAACAAAATACTAGTCTTTATGATTAAATTAAGCCTAGCATACTAATCTTTTATTGCTTAAGAACACTTCTCAAGTTGTAAAATTAGTCTAAGAAATTAGGTCTAGTAAGGTTGTTAGCATTCAATATATTTCTCAAGGATAAAATTTTATTCATCTTATCTAACAGCCAAAAACATAAAAGAGCAATTATTAATTTATGCCATAAAACCAAATAAAATAACCACCTTAATTATATTTTATTTTTCCTACTAATTCAAACAAATTGATAGCATTATTTATTAATTATAGAATTCATCAAATAATTTCCTAGTAAGCTAAGTTCCCATTTAATTTAATTGATATTAAGTTTTCATAATAAACATACTAAATTAAATTAGATAGATTGCAAACTTATCAATCATATCTTAAGTGACTCTTGAATTAATTATGTAAAACTCCTTGCTAAAACATGTGGCATAAGTTATTCCTATTTATGCCTATGACTTTATATCATTATTTGATCATTCAATTTATATAAATTCAGTTAACTATAACCCAACACTATAAGACAAAAGATGTCGAGGTTACTAAGGTGCAATTTGACTTTATTTTATTATTTTTATTTAGAAATTAACAATAATATAATATATATATATATAACCTTTATTTAACTTAGTCTCAATTAATTTATATTTTTATTAGCCTTTTTGACATAAAATAATTCCTTATTCATCATTTAAATTTTAGAAAATTTTAGATTAGTTTGAAAGAATAGTCTTAGTGCTTACCATACATCATTTGTTTTAATTAATAAACATTGCTTTAAGAAGTAAAATTTGATCATATGATTATAGTCACCACAATATGACACCTCATATGTAATGATTTAAATATATAAAAATCTTGCGAGTAAGACTTAGAAGGATATTCCATGTATGCATTTCTATATCTTGACGGTTGATGTAAGTAACAAAATACTAGTCTTTATGATAAAATTAAGCCTAGCATACTAATCTTTTATTGCTTAAGAACACTTTTCAAGTTGTAAAACTAGTCCAAGAAATTAGGTCTAGTAAAGTTGTTAGCATTCAATATATTTCTCAAGGATAAAATTTTACCCATCTTATCTAACATCCAAAAACATAAAAGAGAAAGTATTAATTTATGCCATAAATCTAAATAAAATAATCACCTTAACTATATATTTTATTTTTCCTACTAATTCAAACAAATTGATAGCATTATTTATTAATTATATAATTCATCAAATAATTTCCTAGTAAGCTATGTTCCCATTTAATTTAATTGATATTAAGTTTTCATAACAAACTTACTACGTTAAATTAGATAGATTGCAAACTTATTAATCACATCTTAAGTGACTTTTAAATTAATTATGTAAAACTCCTTGCTAAAACATATGGCATAAGTTATTCCTATTCATGTCTATGATTTTATATCATTACTTGCTCATTCAATTTATATAAATTCAAGTAGCTATAACCTAACACTATAAGACAAAATATTTTTAAGTTACTAAGGTGTAATTTTTCCTTTATTTTATTATTTTTATTTAAAAATTAACAATAATATAACACATAATACTATTAACACAAATGGGCATTGAAATTATTTTTTATTTTTATTAAATTTCATTAATAAAGTTTTATAATTATTTTGTTTTTGTTTTAAAACCTTTGGTTAACTTAGTATCAATTAATTTATATTTTTATTAGCTTTTTTGACATAAAATAATTCCTTATTCATCATTTAAATTTTAGAAAATTTTAGATTAGTTTGAAAGAATAGTCAAAATTGGGATTCAGATTTAGTGATTAAAGAATATTTGGGTTTAGTTACATTGCAAATTGAAATTTAACTGAATTATCTCATTTATCTAAAAGATAACAATATAGAAAAGGTTACATAAGTTAGTTCTCTGTTTAAATTAGAGAATAAACGTCTAATAATTCCTATTTTACAGGAACCATCTTAACAAACTCATTCAAATAGTTAGAAATGGTTCCACAAGATCTAGAATGGATAGTCCATATGATTTCTGTACAGATAAAGGAACTTGTATTCATCTGTTTCAACAGTTGGCTTCGAGACACAGTCAAAAGTTTATCCAAATTGTTGGATATTTGAAGCTGCTGTCAAAGATGATGACGAAAATGTTTTAACAAATTCAAAGTTGATTAAGTTAATTCGTGATAAAATTAAAGCAACAACTAGTTAAAAAGAGCTCTTATTTAAAGAAGAGATGTTATGTAACATACCACTCTCACAAAGCATATACCAAAACATATCGATAATATTTAAGAATATACTCTACGAGGATGGCATGTTAAAACAATAAAAACAACTCATTACAAATTTTCAAACATCAAACATGCCTTCCGAAAACTAATAATCATTTTCAGCCAATTTCATTTATAAACATATTCAGTCATGAACGTCATTACATTTCATAATTTACAGATACATTGTACAATTTTTAATTGAGGAATACAATTCTTAATACAATAAAACTGAAGATATGAGTAGGATCCCGATCACTAACTCCTGTCTGAATGCAATGGCTATACTCCAACTAGTCTAACTGGATATCTCCTGAACCTGAAAGACAATGTTGCAATTTTGATGAGTTTTGCGAACCCAGTGAATGAACCATCCTCGATGCGCTCATTCATACCAAACACATAACAATTCACAATTCACAATTCACATTCAATTTATAGATAAGTCATATCACATATAAAACATCTCTTCACATTTCATCATCTTTCAATAACTACCATTTTGTACCCTATTTCACATTTCTATTTCAAAACAGTCTATACACTTCATTTCAATCAATCATATATCACATATCAAATTATATATGCAATTGCTTGTGAGACTCCACTTTCATTGTTAATTGTTGTGACTGAGTGCCATTTTAACTGTCCCATATATATTGTGGATACCGGGCTCATTGATAACTGTCCCATATCCTTTGTAGATACCGAGCTCATTTTACAAACTGAACCTGTGGTGCTTATACACTCTTATGAGCTTTATACTCTTTTCCTCTGGTTACTCCAGTCATAACTACCTTTATCTAATCATGCATATCATGTAAAGAAATGCATGAATTCACATATATGCAATCAGTCACTTTCATTCTATATACACATTCACTTTTCACATTTTCATTGGACCTATGTCTGACATTCAACATTGCGTTGAGTACACTTATTTCTTTCATATTCACATGCAATCAGAACACTCCCAATATATTCACAATTATCAAACTCCTCAGATTATTTTTGTTCGGAATTATCAATCTTATCAATTTCAGTTGAATAATTACAATTTAAACAGAAGCAATTCAATCTTAGTGAGAAACATTTAAGATACTCACAGTACGCTCCAGATTAGCTATTGTTTTCATGATCCGAAAATGTCTAGAAGATGATGTTCAATCTTGTATATCTATCTTCAAGCAATACATATATTGTACACACACATTACTAATTTAATCAATCACATAAGTATCAATCATACACATATGTATATGTGTTATGTATAATGAATGCTCAAATGACTATTTCTCGGTATGTATCCTTAAATTACAATTCTTAATCATTATATCATTTTTCATTTAGATATAACTAGTTTACACTTAAGCTTATTCCTAAATTATATTTGATTAATATCATTCCATATTTCATATGTTTATCAATCACATAGTCTCCAATCCCTTTTTCTAGCATTGTAATGATCGCATAATTCAATATTACTTAATACACATTGTTCTCTTTCTTTGGATCTTATTCACTTTCTTAAGAACATTTTCATTCATATAATACTTATAAATTTCCAGATTTGGATACATGATATTATCAATTCATTCTTACGTTATTACATCAATTATCACCTGAACATATCAAGCGCTTTATCAACTAATCAAGCATTAAACTAGTTCATTTCAATCCTCATTCTTATCTAAATGCATCATAGGAAAGTACCTTATCATTAGTTGTTTCAACAATTGCACAAAACTAAAATCACCATTTCCAGACCTTGCCCACAATTGTGGGGTACCTTCCAATGATCATAAAATAAGCCAATGCATCTATCCACGGTCGTAGGATGAGTGCCACCATCGTGGACTACCTATTTTCCTTCACTTTTCTAAATTTTTAACCTTTACTTATTTATGTCCAAGACATCTTATGTATAGTTCATCATTTCTACTTCATTTCCTCTTCATTCTCATCTCCATTTCAACTCAAAAATATCCATCAAATAAATCATACATTATAATTCATCAATCATACAAAAACATAACATAAACATATTCATTTCATCAACACTCTTCAACCACCATAACATGATCAATCCATCTCTAACTATCATCATGTATGTTTCATTTAAAAAAAACCATAAAGAACAATATTTAACTTACTTATTTAACTCCAAAACTCTTTACAATCACCAAATAACCCTAGCTCATCCATTTATACGATCATCACCATTATAAGGAAGAAAAGGTTAGGCTTTCATCATCAAGGTGAAGACAACGAATATATGGAGTGGCAAGATGAGGGGTGATAGCAAAGCTCAATGTTGATGGTTGGGTTATGAAAGCATCGTGCATGAGAGAAGAAGAGATGAAGAAGACGTGAAATTTTGTGAGAATGAAAGACAATAAAGATGATCTTTCAAGATGTTAACATCGTGGATTAAAAGCATAGAGATTAAAATGCTTGGTGAGTGTCATGACACTTACCACTTAATAACCAAAATAATGTCTTATTGTAATGATACCCCATGTCATTTAATAACTAGTTCATTTGTCTTCCAATTTCTAAACCAATTTCCACCCAATTTTCCATATCACTTTTCAATAAATCCTAATGCCACTTGTTAATTATTTCTATTACCATAAGTCAATTATTTCTACTGCCATTTGTGAATTGTCTTGCCACTTGGCATTTTTTCTAGTCCAAAAATACACATTAATTCATAAATCTCTTGATCGTACCAATTAATTCCAAAATTATTAATTATGGTCCATCAATTCTTATCATTGGTAAACCAACGTACAAGGCATTGGAAATACTCATTCATGTCACTTTCATTATGCTCAATCATTTATCACATTTATCTTAGTTTCATACTCGAAATATGTCAATTGAGGGCAATTTGTCTATCTCACAATTAACGTGTGTATGTTACTATTATGCATTTGAACATAATTATGAAATCATGTCCTAGATGTACCAATTTCGTTCTATATGCTACTGTTCATAAGACTCAACAGTCTAACACTTTAAATCTCTTAACAATTTGATAGATGAGATGCTACAATTCTCCCCCTCTTTAAGACATTTTGTCCTCGAAATTCTTAACTATTTGATTCCACAGATGGGATAATGTAATCTCATGTTTTTCTCAGTCTCCCAATTAACTACTTTTCTCGAATGATTTTTCTCCATTCATTCGATTTCCTTAGATTTCCTATCGACTTATGCTAATGTCTGTCCATTTTTATTCTTTTCTTCATATAATTCACATCATTTGAAATCTTAAATTTTTGAATTAATAACACATACATCAAACCTAACTTGTATCTCCTGAACATATTAGGATAGAATCTAGTGTAGACCTAAGTTCTTCTCATAATAGAACTAGTATTATTCAAATTCAAGAATCCAATAATGTAGTTGGATACTTTACAATAGACAAAACATATGCACTCTCTATAGTATGTTCAGTTTCTCATGCCTGAGTCTCATATTTATCCGACTTCCATATTCACTTTTGATTCATACCATATCATTCATTCCTAGAAGTGGAACTTTTGTTCTACTTGATACAATTTGGTGAAAGCTTTCATCAGAAGAAGATTTCTCTCTGCAATCATCTATACTATTCACGTATTCCTTATCAATCAACTATGTTCATCATTGCTTTTCAGCCATATTACCTCAATAAGATCAATTTCTATCATATCTTACATGATTAGGATGCTTTATATATATTAAAGCTCAATGAAATAGTAGGTATGTTCATCTACTTTTACGCTTTAGCATGTACCATCAAGAACATTACATCTTATCCAGAGATTTAATTTTGAGAAATCACCAATTAATATCTTAAGCTAATGATACTTTGATCTTAATTGATTCTAGATAACATTCGAATATTCTATGACCATACAAAAGTTACTTCTTATTAGTAGTTACCATTTCAATATAACCACCTAATTTTATGCTTCCACTGTGCTATTTTGATTCATCTCATAAATTTAATTATGAGGACTAAGACTTAAAAGCATTCAATAGGTCATAGATCACTTCCTATACCATCTCCAAGCATATAATATATATGTGCTTAATAACATCATTTGTCAAGGTAATCACATTATTGGATGTGCACTCATAATAATTGATCAACTTAACCTTGAGGAATCTTTCAGTTATCATTTATTTCATCTTACATATGTTCGTTCTCAATCAATTCAGAATTATAGATGCATAACCATCATGAAATTATGATTTCAAATTTACTGACATAATCTTATACTAAATCATAACTCTTATCACATTAATTATACAACCATTCCAAGTCCAAGTTCAACCTCTCAAGGTCATAGAAATTTGTTTTCTTCCAACGCTGCTTGTACACTTTAAATCTTTTTAATTCTATCTTTGTTTCTATTTTTGTCAGTCAATCTACGAAAATTTTTTCACATCCATATCAATTTATGGATGTATAATTATAACAAAATAATGATGTCATATTCTATGACACGACCACAAATACAATTATACTGAGTCTGTGTCTAACCTATCAAGCCATATAGTATTTCTTATTTCTAGATATCCAAAAACTTTCATTTTCTTACACTCTGACAAATCCTCATTCTTCTCATTATTTCTAACTGCTCAGACTCTTAACAAATGTTCAAATGTGTGGCTTATGTAAATGCGACTTCGACCGGGGATCAGTTGCCACTGCATGCTATGACATGTATAAAATGCATGTACCTTAATGTATCTTATGAAAATGCCGATGTAATATACTAAGTTTGGGCTCTGATACCAAATTTGTAACTCACCACTCTCATAGAGCATATACCCGAATGTATCGACGATATTCGAGAACATACTCTACGAGGATGGCGTATTAAAATAATCAAAATGACTCATTATAAATTTTTCGAACATCAAACTCATCTTTCGAAAACCAGTAATCATTTTCGACCCATTTGATTTATAAACATATTCAGTCATGAATCTCATTACATTTCATAATTCATAGATACATTGTATAATAATTGCGGAATACAATTCTTCATTTAATAAAACTGAAGATATGAGCAGGATCTCGACCACTAACCCCTGTTTGATTGCGGTGGCTATACTCTAATTAGTCTAACTGCATATCCCTTGAACCTGAAAGACAATGTTGCAATTTTGATGAGTTTTGCGAACTCAGTGAGTGAATAATTCTTGATGCGCTCACTCATATCAAACACAGAACAATTCATAATTCACATTCAATTCACAGATAAGTCATATCACATATAAAACATCACTTCACATTTTATCATCTTTACTCACTTATATCAAACACAGAACAATTCATAATTCACATTCAATTCATAGATAAGTCATATCACATATAAAACATCACTTCACATTTCATCATCTTTAAACAACTACCATTTTGTACCCTATTTCACATTTTTATTTCAAAACGGTCTATACACTTAATTTTAATCAATCATATAATACATATCAAATTGTATATGCAATTGCTTATGAGACTCCACTTTCATTGTTAATTGTTGTGACTGAGTGCCTTTTTAATTGTCCCATATCCGTTGTGGATACTAGGCTTATTGATAATTGTCCTGTATCTGTTGTGAAAATTGGGCTCATTTTACATAATGAGCTTGTGGCTCTTATACACGTTTATGAGCTTTAAGCTTTTTTTTCTTTAGCTATTCCGATCATAACTGCCTTTATTTGATCATGCATATCATGTAATGAAATGCATGAATTCACATATATGCAATTAGTCACTTTCATTCTGTATACACATTCACTTTTCACATTTTCATTGGAGCTATATCCAGCATTCAACATTGCGTTGAGTACACTTATTTCTTTTATATTCACATACAATCAGAACACTCCCAATATATTCACAATTATCAAGCTCCTCGGACCATTATTGTCTAGAATTATCAATCATATCAATTTCAGTTTAATAATTGCAATTTAAACAGAAGCAATTCAATCCTAGTGAGACACATCTAGGTTACTCACAGTACGCTCCAAATTAGCCATTGTCTTCATGATCTGGAAGCGTCTAGACAATGATGTTCAATCTTATATATCTATCTTCAAGCAATACACATATTGTACACACACATTACTAATTTAATTAATCACATAAGTATTAATCATACATATATGTGTATGTTTTATGTACAATGCATGCTCAAATGAATATTTCTGGGTACGTATCCTCAAATTACAAGTCTTGATCATTGTATCATTTGTCACTTGGATATAACTAGTTTACACTTAGGCTTATACCTAAATTATACATGATTAATAAGCATACTTGATTACTCTCATTCCATATTTCATACATTCATCAATCACATAGTCTCCAATCCTTTTTTCTAGCATTGTAATGATCACATAATTCAATATTACTTAATACACCTTACTCTCTTTCTTTGAATCTCATTTACTTTTCTAAGAAAACTTTCATTCATATAGTACTTATAAATTTCTAGATTTACGTACATGAAATCATCAATTCATTCTTATGTTATTACATCAATTATTAATTTAACATATCAAACTCTTTATCAACCAATCAAGCATAAAACTATTTCATTTTAATCCTCATTGTTATTTAAATGCATCATAGGAAAGTACCTTATTATACCTTATTATTAGTTAGTTCAACAATTGTGTGAAACTGAAATTACCATTTCCAGACCTTGCCCACGATTATGGGTACCTTCCCACGATCGTGAAATCACCATTTCTAGACCTTGCCCATGATCGTGGGGTACCTTCCTATGATCGTGACAGAAGCCAATGCATTTGTTCACGGTCATGGGAAGAGTGCCACGATCGTGGACTACCCATTTTCCTTCACTTTTCTAAATTTTTAACCTTTACTTATTATTTCAACATCTTATGTATAGTCCATCATTTTTGCTTCATTTCCTCTTCATTCTCATCTCTAATTGAACTCAAAAACATCCATCAAATAAATCATACATTATAATTCATCAATCATACAAAAACATAACATAAACGCATTCATTTCATCATCCACGTGACAACACTCTTCAACCACTATTAACATGATCAATCCATCTCTAACTATCATTATGTATGTTTCATTTAAAACAAACCATAAAGAACAATGTTTAACTTACTCATTTGACTCCAAAGCTCTTCATAATCATCAAATAACCCTAGCTCCTCCATTTATACGATCATCACCATTATAAGGAGGAAAAGGTTGGGCTTTCATCATCAAGGTGAAGACAACGAATATATGGAGTGGCTAGGTGAAGGATGGTAGCAAAAGCTCAATGTCGATGGTTGGGTTATGAAAGCATCGTGTATAAGAGAAGAAGAGATGAAGAAGATGAGAGTATTTCGTGAGAATGAAAGACACTAAAGATGGTCTTTCAAGATGTTAACATTGTGGGTTAAAAGCATAGAGATTAAAATGCTTGGTGAGTGTCATGACACATGTCGTGACACTCACCAATTAATGACCAAAATAATGTCTTATTGTAATGATACCCCATGTTGTTTAATAACTAGTCCATTTTTCTTCCAATTTTTAAACCAATTGCTACCCAATTTTTCTTATCACTTTTCAATAAATCCTAATGCCATTTATCACTTATTTCTATTACCTTAAGTCAATTATTTCTACTACCTTTTGTAAATTTTCTTGCCACTTGGCATTTATCCTAGTCCAAAAATACGCATTAATTAATAAATCTCTCAATCGTGCCAATTAATTCCAAAATTACCAATTATGGTCCATCAATTCTTGTCGTTGGTAAACTAACGTACAAGACATTGACAATACTTGTTCATGTCACTTTCATTATGCTCAATAATTTATCACATTTATCTTAGTTTCATAACCAGAATATCTCAATTGAATGCAATTTGTCTATCTCACAATTAACATGTGTATGCTAATATTATGCATTTGAACATAATTATAAAATCATGTCCTAGATGTATCAATTTTGTTCTATATGCTGCCATTCATAAGACTCACTAGTCTACCTTTTTAAATCTCTCAATAATTTGAGAGACGGGATGTTACATGTTACATCTTCTCACTACCAAATTTTATAAATATATTAATAGCAACTATACTCACTTTTGAAATTTATATCTTTGTGCTTTAGAAAGTGAAAATACTCTATTAAGAGAAGTTATTCATTGTAACTCATATTGAGCATATATTACTTTCAATAGTTGAGTACTTGTAGAGACTGATCACATACTACTAATATGGATGGTTGAAGAGCCTTACAGAAGATGTACTTGTAAGCTTGGAAAGGCTTGTTAAATCACTACTTGGAGATTTTAGTGAAATACTTAAGTTAAATAATTAAGGACTGGGTGTAGGCTTGGTTATAAGCTGAACCAGTATAAATTGGTTGTGTCATTTTTTCTCTTTCTTTAGCTTTTAAATTTCTGCACTATAACTACTGTTGCTTTCAAATTATATGAAGTTCCTTGGATTTTAAATTTTAACAACTTTCTGTCTTTTGTACAATTTGGTAGTAACTTGCGAAAATTTTCAAGGCACATATAATTCACCCCCTCTTGTGTATATTTGCCTTACCATTTAGTATGCGAAGTTTCACATTTATTGTATTTTATAGAACGTTTTAGATTACGGCAAACAACTTGAGAAGTCTTGAAGGACAATATGTCACAAAGTCTCCTTATTTTATTGGAAACAACTGTTCCTACTGGAATGAGAGGATGACAATCTATCTTCAATCTGTAGATATTGAATTCTAGCAAGCTATTAAAGTAGGAGCTATACTTCCTGCTATTGACGATGTAGAGATGTAGACTGATGTTGATAGAAGAAATGCGCAACTAAATGCCAAAGCAAGACATAATCTGATTTGTGCACTCTCTTTTAAAGAATACGAAAAGATATCATACTATTCTATAATAAAGGAAATGTGGGATAAACTTCATATTACCTTTGAAAGAGAAAATAAGGTAAAGAAACATAGGATAAGTCTTTTAGTACATCAATATGAAACTATTAGCATGAAACAAAAAGAGACCATAGATGAATTTTTTGGAAGTCAATAACATCATCACAACCTTAAAAAATTTAGGAAAGATATATTCCAAAGATGAGCTCATGACAAAGATCCTAAGGTCATTTCCAAAAGAGTGGAGACCTAAAATGATTTCTCTAGAAACTACAAAGCATTTGACAGTATTTCACTTGATTGGTTAAGAGGAAACTTGATGATCGATAAGATAAAGCTCAGATGAGATGAAGGATCCTCGCTCCTACAAAAGAGGAATGGCTCTAAAAGCTACTAATGAATCAAATTCATTTAATGTTGATGAAAGAGAAACTGAGTCACAAATAGCTAGAGATGATGAATTCAACCTTGTGGTCAAAAAGTATGCACAATTTTACAAAAAGAAGTTGATAAAGAAAGAGAAGGAAATAAAAAACTGGAAACAGCAAGTCTATATCAAAATACAGTACACAGAATACTCAAATTGTATGTTATTACTGTAAAAAAGTCTGCATGCACTAGACTAAAATGTCCCTTTATTCTTCAAAAGGACAGAAATAGAAAAAAGAAGACCTAGAAAGCAAGCTATGACTGCAACTTGGTATGATGAAGAAGAGTTTGAAGCAGGAAGCAATGTTTGGCTTATAGTAGATTCAGAAGAAGATAAGGTATATAGTTCTGAACCTAATCTTCAAATTGATGAATTAAGAGATTCATATCATGAATTGTATGCTCATCATAAGAAATTAATTGTTTAGTGTGTTAAAAAGGTTGAGAAGTTTAAAAGCAACGATGCATCTTTGAATAATAAAATTAGATCATTAGAATAAGAGAATAAGAGCTTATTGTCTAAAAATATGTCTCTTACTAAGATTGAAAATGACTATAAGAAGAAGGTATCTGAAAAGGAATTCTTGGAAGAAAAAGTAACTTAGTTAGAAAATGCATTGCTTGAGAATATTTGTAAAGGTTCTGAAAAAGTAAAACAATTAGAAGAAAAGGTTGTTGAACTAAAATTTTCATGTGATCACCTAGAATATGAAAAATAGATATTTGTTGGAAGAATCATATCTTTAGAAAAGGATTTAGCTAATTTTGTTAATGGAAAGAACAATCTTGACGTATTACAAAGTAATGGTAAAGATGTCTTTGATAAGGCAACAATAGGATATGATGAAAATAATGATATCAAGTTATACAAAAACTTTTTTCTTAAAACCAGCAGTAACCTAATGTATGGAAAAAATGACAGTAACTCTCATTCATCTATTTTGTGCTTCTATTGTGGCATATATGGACATATTAGTCACTCTTGTAACATATGTAGAATGAGTAAATTATCTGAAATATATGTTTAGAGACCAAAAGATCAATTTACTAACATGAAAGGACCTAAAAAAGTTTGGTTATTTAAACTGAGATAATACATTCTGCAGACATGCTTCAGAACAGTAAAAAGAGAAAATCAATGGATAGTCAATAATGGTTTTTTACGATATATGACAGGAGAAATATCATACTTCAACTATATTGAAAGAAAAAATAGAGGTAATGTTGTCTTTGCTAACAAAAATAAGGCAAAGGTCACTGGAATTGGTAATATTAGAGCCTCTGACTTGATAAGATCTTATATTGCTATATTACTTGATATTATCTCCTTTGTTTTAGATTTATTTTGGTGCTTTAATATGGAAATTAATGTTTGTTTTGTTTTATGAGACGAAAAGTGGAGATTGCGTTGAATTGGGACTCTATGGATGATAATCACAAATTTTAGAGAAAGTGAAGAGATTGATGTTGTAACACCCACATACCCCCTGGAAGGATACGTAGATGCTACAAACAATAGAGCCAAAATAAACTAAAACATACCAAACACATTTTTAGAAACTCAAGGAATAACATTTCATTCATCATTGATTGGATCACATTTAGAACATAATTTATGCATGGTACTTATTATATACAAGCCTCAAATTCAAAACCAAATTGTATTAACGTTATTACAAACCATTTACATCAAAATACAAGACATTAACTACATCATAAAAACAAACTCAAATGTACATCTTGTCAAAACAAAACACATCTTTCTTTGCCCATTATAGTTGTCTTTGTCCTAGTCTTTAAACCTTCTTATCAGAACCTACACGGAGGCAAAACTACTGTGCTAAGTATAAAGCTTAGTGGGGAATAACTAAACAAAATATGATTTGGCGACTGTTTTCTAACAATCGTCTAACAATCACATATACAGAATTAGATCACATTTCAAACAATCTTTAATTGTGAATATAAAAATGCAATCCAATCAATATGTATCTCATAACAGAATATGGCAAATCAAAACAGGATATCTTTGTTTCAGAGCAAAACTTAAAAGTATCAGAACATAATATCCAAATTTCAGAACTGGACTTTAAAGTACCAGAACATAACTTGTATGTATATTATATTAGAACAGAACTTAGTTATTTCAAAACAGAGATTATTTATATCATAACTGAGCATATAATAAAATACAAAACAAATTAGCCTACTAATCCTTTTTATAGAAGTGGGTAACGAGATTAGAACAGAAGATATCACATTTGGTATCTGAAACAGAAGAGACTTAAGTCTCTAAAATAGAAGACACAGAAGCGTCTAAAATCAGAAGATATCGTAGTGCCTGGTACAGAAGACACCTTAGTGTCTAGTTACAGAAGCAGCTACTAACCCTTCTAAGCATGCCTATTTACCCATGACTAAGACTTAATAATTTTTAAATAAACCATTTCAAATTTCAAAATTTTATGCAAAAGATGAAGAGCAACTTATGTTTTTATTTTATTTCGCTCTAAATGACCTTATTCATTGACATTTGATCAAATATAACATACCTTAGAAATACAAATATGTGCAATTATGCATCAATAAAAATGTTGAGTCATCTCACATTATGTATATGCACACAATTAGAAAGCACTTCCAATACAACCCCAACTATCAAGCTCCTCAGACAACTGATGGTCTGGAATTATCACAATATTATCACATAAATTCCTAATTCACATACATCCATATTCAATTCATAATATATAAGCCCTTGGAACTCATTCATTCATGATCACATCAAGCAATTCAACATTATACACCATACATCCTTTACATTATCATCCTAATTAATCTTGCATAATTAAACTAACTATTACTCAATTAACCTTATACTTTCATCAATTGCAAAAAATCTCTTTTTTTTAAATTATGGGATAAGAGACCCAAAAGCTCCAAACAGTTGTTTTCATAGGACAAGTTTTGGGTCAATTTTGTATGACCATTTTGATATAGAAACTGGAGTTTTTGGGCAATATGTTCTTCTAAACAATTGTTTAGCTATGCATTAAGTTTCTATAGCACCAACAATCAGACCATTTAGACTTCTAAATCATGAGATATAAATATCCCAAGCTACCCCAAAACAGGGGCAGCATCAGGTCATCTTTTTCGATCTCAATTTCCAAGATCATAGAGCCCGAATTAAGACAAAGTCTCTTCTAGAGATATTTATCTCTATGTCATAGGTTTTATATGAAACTAAAATCACACAATTTGGGGGTCTTTAGACTGAGTTATGACTCAACAAATACGACTGACTCAAACAAACCCTAGACAGAATTCCACTACCAATGTTCTCTTGTCATATTCAACTAATTCTATCCAAGATAACACCAAAATAACAACAAAGCAGCATCCTAGTAACAATTACACATCCAAATGAATCTTTATATCCATTTAATCATACACAAATACAGAAATCAACTACGTGAAATCCCAAACCTTAAGATTGACAAAGTAGTTATTCTAATGCTTTTCCTTCCCTTTTTATTTGGTTTTGCTTGAATCACCAAGTGAAAAATGATGGGATAAAGAAGGTGAAATGGAGAGGAGAAAAACATGAATGAAGCCACAAATTTTCGTCCATCTCCCCTCTCCATATGCCTTTTCATAAAAGTTCTAGTCTTAGACATATGTTTCAATCTCATTAGCCTATATGTCACAATCCTATTGGATCATGTGTTACAATTCTATTGGACCACGTGTTACAATTCAATTGGACCATGTATTGAAATGCTATTGGAACATGTGTTATTATTCTATTGGACCATGTGTTTTAATTATATTGGATCATGTGTTACGATTCCATTAGACACATATGCTTTAATCATATTGGTCCATGAGTTCATTTTAGGAAAATTGCATATTGGTCCTTCTTATTCCTTTAATTACCACATTTGCCTATGATATTATCAATTAATTTCATTCCCCTATGTCTTAATTTTCTAGTGACATAAATTTCATGCAATTTGGTTAATTATATGTAGAGTTATATCCCAAAAACCACAGGCTGTTTTAAAATAAGGACAACAGCCAGAACTCAACTTAAAACCAGAATTCAAAAATCTTAGAGGCAGAATCAGATTTGGGTTCCTTTATAAAAGTTGTAGATAAATGTATCTAGTCTCATATAAATTTAAAAGCAACCTTGTTTTGATGTCTACAGGTCAAGATATGGCTGAACTATCGAAGTCTGTTCAGTAGTCAAACCAGAATTAGCATATAACCATCATTTTTCCATCATTCAATTCTCATCATCTTAACACATATTCACACCAATTTAAATCTCATAACACTTCTGTTAATACATACTGTCAAGTTCTGAATTCCCTCACATATTTAACTTCGAATTCCAACTCTAAAGAACAAGGCAATCATACGTGTATTGTCATAAATATGTAACATTTCATTTAAGGTATATTTTGGGGCCTTACAATTCTCTCCCCCTTAAAAGAATTTCGTCCTCGAAATTCATATCTGATTAAAATAGTTGAGGATACTAAGCTCTGATGGTCTCTTCTAGTTCCCATGTTGCTTCTTCAAGTCCACGGTGTTGCCAGAGTACTTTCACCAAATGTACTTGCTTGTTCCTGAGTTGTCAGACTTCTCCGGCTAATATAGACACAGGCCCTTCTTTATAAGACAAATTTGCTTGTACTTGAACTTCTTGTATAGGAATCTTATATGTATCATCATAATAATATCTTCTCAATATGGAAACATGAAATACATCATGTATCTTAGCCAATTCTTTAGGAAGAGCTAATTGATAAGCTACTGGTCCAATTCTCTTAAGAAGCTCATACGGACTAATATATTGCGGACTGAGCTTACCTTTCTTACCAAACCAGAGTATACTCTTCTATGGTGACACTTTTAAGAACACCTTATCACCTACTTGATATTCAATATCCTTCCTTTTTAGATCAGTATAGGACTTCTTGTTATCACCGACAGCTTTCAACCTATATTGAATAACCTGAACTTTTTCTTCAGTATCTTCCACAATATCAGGCCAGATCATCTTATTTTGACTCAAGTCATCCAACACACTAGATTTCTACACCTTCCACCATACAACGCTTCATAAGGCGCCATGCCAATGCTAGTCTAATAACTGTTGTTGTAAGCAAACTCCATCAGTGCTAGATAATTGTCCCAACTTCTAGAAACTCTAACATACAGCCCTGAAGCATATCTTCTAATATTTGGATAACTCGTTTAGATTGTCCATCTATCTGGGGATGGAACGTAGTACTAGATTTAAACCGAGTACCCAAAACCTTTTGCAGACTTTTTGAAAATTTTGAAGTAAATTGAGGATCACGATTAGAAATAATAGACAATGGCACCCCATGTAATATCACAATCTCATTCACATATAGGTTGGCAAGTCTATCTAATAAATAATCAGGACGAACAGGCAAAAAGTGAGCAGACTTGGTGAACTTATCAACAATCACGCATACAACATCATGCTCCCTTTGAGTGAGAGGAAGTCCAATGACAAAATCCATGGTAATGTTATCCCATTTCTATTGGGAATAGAAATAGGATGTAACAAACCAGATGGAACTTGGTGCTCAACTTCAACCTACTAATATGTCAGACATTTAGATACGTAATCCACTACTTCACGTTTCATACGTGACCACCAGTAATGCTACTTCAGATCTTGATACATCTTATTTCCACCAAGATGTATAGTGAAAACATTATTAAGAGCCTCAACTAATAACTTCTTTTTTAGTTCATCATTAGCTGGCACACACAACCAATCTTTATAATACAAATTATCATCCCCTTTCACAGAAAAATCAAGTTGTTTACCTTCCTGAATAACCAAAATAATTTGTTGCAACTTATTATCAACCTTTTGAACATCACAAATTTCTTGCCTCAAGGTAGGTCTAGCTTTCAATTAAGCTATTAAATCTCCTTCAGATATAAGGCCCCATTCACCATGCTGCACCGACAATACTGAAATGGTCTTTTGACTCAAGGCATCAACCATGATGTTAGCCTTACCCAGATGGCAATCCACAGTACAATCATAGTCTTTAAAGAGTTCTAACCAACATCGTTGTCTCAAATTGAGTTTTTTCTGAGTAAGCAAACACTTTAGACTCTTATGATCTGCGAAAATTCTACACCTTTCACCATATAAGTAGTTCCGCCAAATTTTTAAGGCAAACACTACCTTTTTATCCTGCATCAAAACATAACCCAAACCATTTTTAGATGTATCACTAAACATAACATACTCCTTACCATAAGTAGGTTAAACCAATACAGGAGCTTTAGTAAGCATACTTTTTAGTTGATTAAAACTATTCTAACATATATCAGACTATTCATACTTTACTCATTTCCATAATAGTTTAGTTAAAAGGAATGCTATCACCGAGAACCCCTTCACAAACTAGCGATAATAACTAGCCAATCCCAAAAAACTTCTCACTTCTGTCACATTTCATGGTGGCTTCTAGTTAACAATTGCTTCTATCTTACTAAGATCAACTCTGATCCCTTGAGAAAAGACAATATGTCCTAAAAAATATACCTCTAGAAGCCAAAAAAAAACACTTGCTCAGCTTAGCAAACAACTGTTTCTCCTGCAAGGTTTGTAACACAATTTGAAGATGCTCAGTATGGTCATATTCATTATTAGAATAGACCAGGATATCATCTATAAACACTACAACAAACTAGTCTCATAAGGCCTAAATACTTTATTCATCATATCCATAAATACTGCTAGAGTGTTAGTTAACTCGAATGACATTACCAAGAATTCATAATGTCTATAACGAGTACTAAATGCAGTCTTCGGTACATCTACATCCTTTACCTGAAGTTGATAGTACCCCGTTTGTAGATCTATCTTTGAGAACACTCTTGCATCTTTTAACTGATCAAACAGGTCTTCAATCCTTGGCAACAGATACTTGTTCTTCACTATGACTCTATTCAATTGCCTGTAATCGATGCACATCTATAGTGTACCATCCTTTTTCTTAATAAACAAGACTGGTGCTCCCCACGGTGAGACACTGGGTCAAATGAACCCTTTATCCAGAAGCTCTTGCAACTGTACCTTCAAATCCTTTAATTCAGTAGGAGTCATTCTGTATGGTGCTCTAGATATAGGAGTAGTGCCAGGCATTACTTCAATAGACAACTCCACTTCCCTTTCAGGAGAGAGTCCTGGTAATTCCTCAAAAAATACATCTAGAAATTCACTCACCACTGGAATATCTTGTAGTTTAAAACCCTCCTTTTTAGAATCAAACACAAAAGCTAGATAAGCTTAATATCCCTTCTTGAGGAGCTTTCGGGCTTGCATAGAAGATACCACATTAGATAAAGAACTAGTGCAGATGCCATGTAATACTATTTCAGGCTGATTAGGCTTCTTAAGCATAACTATCTTAGCATTACAATCAACCAATTCCTGATGCTTGGACAACTAATCCATACCCAAAATCAAATCAAATTCATGAAAAGACAATCTAATCAAATCTGCTACATATTCATTTCCTTGGATCATAACAAGACAATTCCTAAACACCTGATTAACCAACACACTATTACCCAAAGGATTAGTCATATGAACGTAATACCATAGCTAATCAATAGGAATCTCCTTATCAGAAATTTCTCTAACATAGATATAGGAATGAGTAGATCTAGGATCAATCAGTGTATGCATTTTAGAATTAAAGAGAGAAACCATACTCACAATGATTTTAGGTGTGTCCTGATCCTCACGAGCTTTGAAAGCATAAGCTCGAGCTGGCATAGAAGGCACAATAGGTTGATCAACAGTTTTCGAATGAGCATTCGGATTAGATCTGATTTGACTAGATCCTTTACGATCTCTACCTCGTCCTCTGTTTCCAGCAGATACATGAGAGACGTCTCTACTAGCTTGTGGTGTCTGGGACTATCTCATAGGGTAGTTAGCTACTTGATGCTCCCTGCTGCCACATATGAAACATGCACCCGTAGTCCTACAACAAGTACCCTGATGGTATTTAGAGTAATGTAGACACTTAGGAATACTAGAACTTTGGCCCACAGAATAACCCTTACTAGAAGTAGTCGATGAGGGAAAGTTTTGTCACCTTTCCCTACTTACAGATCTCTGAGTGAATTCCAGTGCAAAGGAAACACCTTCACGACTCTGCTTGCCTGAGGACTGACCCCCTCTAGCAAAACCCCTTTGTTGACCCCTTTATCTTTTTACCATCTCTTGTTTCTCTATTTTCATTGCAGCATGCACCAGTTGATGGTAGTTCACTTATTACAGTAAGGTAAATGTGATAAGATGCTCCTTAATTGAATCATTCAAACCATCCTCAAACTAATGACATTGGAACTCCTCAGTAAGTACCGGTTTGGGGGTATAACTCATCAGTAAGTACCGGTTTAGGGGCATACTTATTGAGTCGATTAAACTCTTTATTGTACTAGGCAACAGATAAGTTTCTCTGCTTCATATTCAAAAATTACTTCCACTTCTCCTTTTTATAAGCCTCCATAACATACCTAGCTTGAAACTATTAGGAAAAGAAATCCCAAGTCAAAGGCATCGATAGCTGAGGATTCCTCAAAACAAACTTCTACCACTTATAAGTTGCTCCCTGAAGAAGAGAGACAGCACAGTGTACCATCTGATCTAGAAGACAAATGATTTCATCTAATACCCTCTTTACTTTCTCTATCCAGAACTCAGCTCTTTCAAATTCCTCTAACGACATCCCAAAAAATTCTTCAGCTCTATACTTTCGCAGCTGGTCAATTGGAGCCTTTGATGTGGTCATACGGTGTAATAATGTCATCATGTCCTGAGACAACTTCACTAAAGCCTCTCCCTGAACTGGAGGAGGAGTTGGCACCTCAGCTGACCCCAAAGGGTCTAGATATTGATGGACGAGATCGTTCGGGATTATGACTCTTAGCAACCTCGTCAATGGCTTCGTGAGTTCTTTCCATCTTTAATTATATAGCCCAAACATGGGACAAACTGCATTAGGCCAAAACACAATTTTGAAACTAATATATAAGCAGTAGTTAAGCTTTGTTTAAACCAAAATCGCCTAAACCATGCTCTGATACCAAACAAGGCAACACCCACATACCCCCTGAAAGGATACGTAGATGCTACAAACAATAGAGCCAAAATAAATCAAAACATACCAAACGCATTTTTAGAAACTCAAGGAATAATATTTCATTCATCATTGATTGGATCACATTTAGAACATAATTTATAAATGGTACTTATTATATATAAGCCTCAAATTCAAAACCAAATTTTATTAACATTATTACAAACCATTTACATCAAAATACAAGACATTAACTATGTCACAAAAACAAACTCAAATGTACTTTTTATCAAAACAAAACACATCTTTCTTTGCCTATTGCGGTTGTCTTTGTCCCAGTCTTTAAACCTTCTTATCAGAACCTACACGGAGGCAAAATCACCCTGCTAAGCATAAAGCTTAGTGGGGAATAACTAAACAAAATATGATTTGGCGACTATTTTCTAACAGTCATCTATCATTCACATATACAAAATTAGATCACATTTCAAACAATCTTTAATTGTTAATATAAAAACGCAATCCAATCAATATGTATCACATAGCAGAATATGCTAAATCAAAGCAGGATATCTTTGTTTTAGAGCAAAAATTACAAGTATCATAACATAATATCCAAATTTCATAATAGAACTTTAAAGTATTAGAACATAACTTATCTGTATATTATATCAGAACAGAACTTAGTTATTTCAGAACAGAGATTAATTATATCAGAATTGAGCATGTGACAAAATACAAAATAAATTAGCCTGCTAATCCATTTTTATAGAAGTGGGTAAAGGGATTAGAACAGAAGATACCATGTTTAGTATCTGAAATAGAAGACACAGAAGTGTCTAAAATCAGAAGACACCAAAGTGCTTGGTATAGAAGACACCTTAGTGTCTAATTATAGAAGCAGCTGCTAACCCTTCTAGGCATGCCTACTTACCCACGAATAAGACTCAACAGTTTTAAAACAAACCATTTCCAATTTTAAAATTTTATGCAAAAGATGAAGAACAACTTATGTTTTTATTCTATTTCGCTCCAGGTGACCTTATTCATTGACATTTGATCAAACATAACATACCTTAGAAATACAAATATGTGCAATTACGTATCAATAAAAGTGTTAAGTCATCTTACATTACGTATATGCACACAATTAAAAAGCACTTCCTATACAACCCCAACTATCAAACTCCTCAAATAACTGATGGTTCGGAATTGTCATAATATTATCACATAAATTCCCAATTCACATACATCCATATTCAATTCATAATATATAAGCCTTTGGAACTCATTCATTCATGATCACATCAATTAATTCAACATTATACACCATACATCCTTTACATTATCATCTCAATTAATCATGCATAATTAAACTAACTATTACTCAATTAACCTTATAATTTCATCAATTGCACAAAATCTCTTTTTTTTCAACTTCCTAACCATTTCCCACAACTGTGGGATAAGGGACCTGAAACCTCCAAACAACTATTTTCATAGGACAGGTTTCAAGTGACATAGAAACTGAGGTTTCTGGTCAATAAGTTATTCTAAACAATTGTTACCTATTTCTTAAGTTTCTACAACACTAACAATCAGACCGTTTAGACTTCTAAATCATGAGATATAAGCAAAATATCACAAGCAGCTCTAGAACAAGGGTAACATTAGGTCACCTTTTCCGATCTCTATTTCCAAGGTCATAGAGCTCGAATTAAGTCAGAGTCTCTCCTAGAGATGTTTATCTCTATGTCTTAGGTTGCATATGTAACTAAAATCACACAATTTGGGGGTCTTTAGACTGAGTTATGACTCAAAAAACATGACTGAATCAAACAAAACCTGGACAGAATTCCACTACACATTGTTCTCTTGTCATATTCAGCCAATTATATCCAATATACACCAGAATAACAACAAAGCAGCATCCCAACAACAATTACACATCCAAATTAATCTTTATATCTGTTCAATCATACACAAATACAGAAATCAACTAAGTGAAATTCCAAACCTTAAGATTGACAAGGTAGTTCTTGTAATGCTTTTCCTTCCCTTCTCTTTGGTTTTGCTTGAATCACCAAGGAAAAAATGATGGGATGAAGAAGGTGAAATGGAGAGGAGAAAAACATGAAGTGAAGCCACAAATTTTCGTCCATCTCCCCTCTCCATATACCTTTTCATGAATGTCCTAGTCTTAGACACATGTTTCAATCTCATTGGCCCGTATGTCACAATCCTATTAGACCAGATGTTACAATTCTATTAGACCACATGTTACAATTCAATTGGACCATATGTTACAATTCAATTAGACCACATGTTATGATTCTATTAGACCATGTGTTACACTTCCATTGGACACATATGCTTTAATTTTATTGGTCCATGAGTTCATTTTAGGAAAATTACATATTGGTCCTTCTTATTCCTTTAATTCCCATGATCTCCATTACTTTCATTCCCCTATGTCTTAATTTTCTAATGACATAAATTTCATGCAATTTGGTTAATTATATCGGGAGTTATATCCCAAAAACCACATGCTATTCGAAAACAAGGATAGCAGCCAGAACTCAACTTCAAACCAAAATTCAAAAATCTTATAGGTAAAATGTTCTCTATTCTTATGTTTTCCCAACTCTTATTCTTTCTTATGTTTTTGTTATTGGAGAAAAATTCATGTGTGGCTAAACTCAATTGTTTTGATTCAAGGGAACTTAATACTCTAATTTTAACCTTGTGAGGTTTTGTCTTTCAACTTTTACTCATATTTTAATTCAAGTATTTCTTATTTTGAGTTCTCATATTTTATAGATGATTAATATCCAATTAATTTGAAAATTTAATTTAATATTTATTATTCTATCACTATCCAGGAATTCAATGATCCGTAATTGTCACAAAGGATTGGTACAAGTTTCAAACAGGTTATTTATGAATTCCATATTTAATTTATGATAAACAAGAAAACTAAATTGAATGGTTGCAACTATCTCGATTATTTAATTTAGGGTTTAGTGTTTTTCAAGGAGCTTATTACCATCGTTTAGTTGATATGGAATGCTATCATACCCAGTCAATAGATGATAAGTTTTGATTTGGATGTTGGGTTTGAACCAATTAATTTAGGAAAATTTGAAACTTATTATGACTATCCTAATATGTTTCAGACTAGCTACTTGAATCTTGAAAATATTCTTTTTGAACCAATGATCAATGTTACAATTAGATGAGATCTTTCCCTTGAATTAGAGTTTGGAAATCTTGACTTTCTTATTTTTAAATTCAGTTGATTTAATTTGTTGTCTTATTAGTTTCAGTTAATCAGTTATTTAATCAAATCCCCTCATTTACTTTTATTAATTGAAATTAAGAAGCTAGTGTTTAGTTCTCTATGGATTCAACCTGGTTCCACGAATACTGTAAAAGTTTGGAGAATCGAAATTATTTTGGGAGTTTCAACAACCAAACTATGACTCTACTTCTATTGATAATGTTCTGTATATTGATGGTTTGAAGCATAACCTACTGAATGAAAGTTGATTATGTGATAAGGGATACAAAGTCATATTCTATGCATCTCATTATGAAATAATTTATAATAATGATGATAACATTGTGTTTGTTAGTCCTAGAAATTAGAATATATATTGTACTCAACTAGAAGACATATTTTCTCAAAAGGTTAAATGCTTTGTTTCTATGGAAAAGACTCATTAATATGGCACAGAAGATTTAGACATGATAGTATGAGCATTTCGGCAAAATTATCCAAAAATGAATTAGTAAGAAGATTACCTAGTTTAACTTTTGAGAATAATCAGGTTTATGAAGTATGCTTAAAAGTAAAACAAGTTAGAAGTAGCTTTCCACTAAAAAGGTTGTATCTACTAACCAACCGCTTGAGCTTATACATATGGATTTGTTTGGTCCTACTAAAACTCAAAGTTTTAATGGTAAATAGTATGGTTGTGTTATAGTAGATGATATACTCTAGATTCACATAGGTTTATTTCCTAGCAAATAAGGATGATGCTTTTGAAGTCTTTAAGAAGTTTTACAGGAAAATTCATATTGAAAAAGGATACTACATTACTTCAATTTGGAGTGACCATGGATGAGATTTTGATAATATAATTTTTGAAGAATTCTATAATGATAAAGGTATAACTAATAATTTCTCATGTCTAAGGACTTCTTAGTAGAATAAGGTTGTTGAGAGAAAGAGCAGGACCCTTGCTGATATAGCCAGGACAATACTGTATGAAAGTAGTCTACCTCATGGCTACCGGGTAGAAGTTGTATCTACTGCTTGATACATTCTGAACAGGTGCCTTATAAGACTTATTCTCAAGAAGACTCCTTATGAGCTATAGAAATGAAGAAAGCCTAATGTTGTCTACTTTAAGGCTTTTGGCTGCAAGTGTTTTGTGTTGAATAATGATAAGGATAAGATTGGAAAATTTCATGCAAGGTCTAGTGAAGCCATCTTTCTAGGATATAGTACTGCTAGTATAGGATTTAGAGTTTATAACAAAATAACCAAGAGAATAAAAGAGTCAATACATATTGTATTTGATGAAGCACTACCCTCAACAATAGATGTTGATTCAGATGATGAAAAGCACCCTTTGGTCCCTCAAAATATGCAACAACCTCAAACTGCACTAGTATTGCCTTCAACTTTTCTAAATTTAGGACAAAAAAAAGGCTCCTTCTATAAGTACGCCTTAACAGGCACCTATGTAGCAAAGGACACTAGATGCTCAAAGCAGGAGTTTTAGGACACCAAGAGAATGTAGAGGTTTTGATACACTTTATAATACTCTAGGAGACCCTTCAGAAGGTTTAAGAACCAGAGCATCCTTCAAAAACAATTACGTTGCTTTTGTTTCACAACTAGAACCAAAGACTATTAAAGAGGCGCTTACTGATGAAAACTAGATTGCAGCTATGAAAGATGAACTAACCAATTTGACAGGTACTAGATTTGGAATCTGGTACCCTATCCATAAAATAAGTCAATCATTGTAACTCGTTGGGTATTCAGAAACAAACTTGAAAAAAATGGTAAGGTGGTAAGAAATAAAGCTAGATTTGTAGCTCAAGGTTATAACCAATAGGAAGGTATTAATTTTCATGAGACTTATACACCTATT
Source organism: Erythroxylum echinodendron (assembly GCA_027575705.1). Taxonomy (NCBI): domain Eukaryota; kingdom Viridiplantae; phylum Streptophyta; class Magnoliopsida; order Malpighiales; family Erythroxylaceae; genus Erythroxylum; species Erythroxylum echinodendron. The sequence continues at coordinate 27,396,823 of JANZXR010000004.1, read as the reverse complement.
GCTAGACTAGAATCTATCAAAATTTTACTTGCTTTTGCATGTCATAGAAATTTTAAATTATTTTAAATGGATATAAAAAGTGCCTTTTTAAATGGATATCTTAATGAATAAGTATTTGTTAAGCAACCTCCAGGTCTTACAAATGTAGGCCATCCAAATTATGTGATGAAATTAACAAAACCATTGTGTGGTCATAAGCAAGCTCCTCTAGCATGGAGCTATTGATGAGCAGCCTTCAATAACACAAGGCCTATGTAGATCATATAGGATTCGTCATAAGCCCAAGAGATATGGATTTCTCGTTACTGATGATGATAATGTGATGCTTATTGATCATAATGAGCCCACAACCTATCAAGAAGCGATGGAAAGTCTAGAATCTACTAAATGGTTAGAGGCTATAAAAGCATAGATGCAATCCATGTATGACAATCAAGTTTGGACTTTGATTGATCCATCTGATGGCTTAAAGACCATTAGATGTAAGTGGGTTTTCAAGAAGAAACTAGACATGGATGGAAATATGCACACTTATAAAGCAAGACTTGTTGCTAAAGGTTATCAACAAGTTCATGGAATTAATTATGATGAAACATTTTCTCCAGTAGTCATGATCAAATCCATTAGAATTCTTATTGCCATAGCTGTATACTATGATTATGAGATATAGCAAATGGATGTCAAAACGGCTTTCCTCAATGAAAACTTACTCGAGGATGTATATATGATAAAGCCTAAGGTTTTGTCTATTCTAAGAATTCTAAAAAGGTGTACAAGCTTTAAAGATCCATTTATGGATTGAAGCAAGCATTGAGAAGCTGGAATCTTCATTTTGATGAAGTTGTCAAGGAGTTTGGATTCATCAAGAATGAAAATGAACTTTGTGTTTACAAAAGGGTTAGTGAGAGTACCGTTGTCTTCTTAGCTTTATATGTTGATGATAGATTTCTCATTGCAAAAAATATTCCGACCTTACAGAGTGTCAAGATTTGGTTAAGGAAAATTTTCTCAATGAAAGAGTTAGGTGAGGCTGCTTATGTTTTAGGCATTAAAATCTATAAAGATAGATCAAGAAAGATTATAGGCCTAAGTTAGAGTACATACATAGATAAGCTACTAAAGAGGTTCAGTATGCAAGATTCTAAGAGAGGATTCTTGCCTATGTCATATGGAATCAAGCTTTCTAAGAAGGACTATCCTACTTCACGTAAAGAGCTTGGGTGGATGATTAAGATTCTATATGCATCTGCAATTGGATATATCACGTATGCCATGTTATGCACTCAACCAGATGTCTCATATGGTTTGAGAATAACAAGTAGATACCAGTCTAATTATGGTGAGAGTCACTGTATAGCAGTTAAGAATATCCTTAAGTCCTTAAGAAGAACTAAGAATATGTTCCTAATCTATGGAGGACTTGAAGGATAGCTAGTTGTAAAAGGTTACACTGACGCTGGTTTTTAGTCTACCATAGATGATTTTAGATCGCAATCAAGGTTTGCGATCTATTTGAATGGAGGTGTAGTGAGCTAGAAGCGTTCAAAGCAAGACACTGTTGCTGATTCTATAACTAAAGCTGAGTACATTGCTGCCTTGGATGTAGCTAAGGAAGCTGTATGGATCAGGAAGTTCATCACTGAGCTTGGAGTTATTCCTAGTATTGCAAGTCCTATAGACCTTTAATGTGATAATAATGGGGCTATAGCATAGGCCAAGGAACCAAGCTCACATCATAGATCCACACACATACTCAGACGTTTCCATCTGATTAGAGAGACCATTGGGAGAGGAGACGTGAATATATACAAAGTGGGTACAAATGACAACATTGCCAATCCACTTACTGAGCCTCTTCCACATCCTAAGCATGAGAGTCATACGAGGTCCATAGGTATTAGATATTTGACCAATTGGGCCTAATACAAGTAGGAGATTACTAGTAGTGTGCCCTAGGCTAATGGTCATATGTGACTTTTGTACTGACACTCTAACTTATTATTTATATATTATGAGATATTCTTTTATATATCTATGTATATTGTTTATGTAATGTGATTTACACTCTATGAATAGTATTAGGCTTATGTCATCAAGTATGTGACTTGACAGTAAAACCATAACCATCATAATACTATTCTAAACTGTCCCTGGTAGATCATTATTAGAGGAACAATAATGAATTAAAGCTATTATGTGTTCTGATTGATAATCACATTTTACTGATCATGGATATGAGTTATCAAATCAGATTCATTGATATATGTTAGAGAACATATATTGGACCGATCCACAGAGAGAACACTACATGGTTTCATGTCATTAGTGATTCTCAATATGGTTTGACTTTAGTCCTTTGCCCTAAAGTCATCATGGTTTCCTACATGAGGAATTCAGTGTTCTGACATTAGACTAAGTTATCTTTAACTGGATAACAAGTAGTCTTATGTTGGACATTAAATGAGTTATGCAGAAGGATGTGAATGACGTAGATGGGATTTGTACCTCTTTTAAATGAGAGATATATCATTTAGCCTCTTGACATGTATGACTGAAGAAATGCATGGCCGTGCTCAAATGAATTGATGAGGAGTCATCAATGTCATTTGTTATAGTCAGTTAACTTGGGAATAAAGAAACTATGATTAATCAAAGGTTGACATATACCATGCCTTATGATTAATCTTGATATCGTGTTACAAAGGGACTGAGTTTGTAACCATGGTTACAGGTTAAATCAGATTACCTATCTTCATTTGATTTGGGTAATCATAATGTCTTGCTAGAGACTGCTTATGACTTATGGGCCTTGAAGTGTGACCAAGCCCATTACCAACATCAAATGAGCCTATAGGTCGCACAGAAAGAGTAATATGATTTGGGCTTATTCTCTTGGGCCTAATTTATTAGGCACTAAATAAATATATATGGATATATTTATTGGGCTAGATTGAATTAAGTTATCGGGCTTTTATTATATGAGATATAATATGGGCTGAAACTTATAGGGCTTCCATAATCCTAATAGGTTTAGGATTATGATATTCTTATTCCTAATAAGAATAGGGATTAGGGTTTCTCTATAAATAGAGAACTTATGTCTTATTAGAAGACACATGAAAAATCCTAGCCACCTAGACCTAGCCACTCGTTATTTTTTCGAGAGAAAACTGTGTGGCCTTCTAAAGTGTTTTAGAATGTGCTAGCACACATTAGCTAATGCCCGAATCGTTCATCCTTGTGTGGATACTAGTAGAGGACGATCGCGAGCTGCAGTGTCAACATATCTGAAAAGAATCCAAACCGCGCGCTTCAAGAGGTAATTTTGATTACACTTCTTGTTGTGTAGTTTCAGTTAACTAAGGCATAAGACATGAAGTCCTATGGTCTATTCCGCTACGTATTGTGAATTCCTAGGCCCTAGGTGATCCAACAATATAACTACTTATTAAAATTTTCATTTTCAATGGCTTATAAAAATGTAACTGGATTTTTATTATTTCCTATGTCACCTTCTACCTCTTGTAAATAAACCTTATAATCATTAGAAATAGCTTATCTCTTTTTGTCTTTGAGATCTTCTTAAATGCTACTTCATATGGCTCGTTTATATATGTTCGTTAATATTGATGTCATTGTTTAAATTTTGTTCATGAATTTATTGCTCTTATAATTTGGCAAAATTTTTGATAACTCTAGGAACAAATACTTGAGGAGAAGTTATCGAAAAGGGGGCTTGTATTCTAACTTCTTAAATTTTCACTTTATATGATTCTAAACTCCTACTAGTTGTACCATTTTTTATAAATGTAGCATTTCGAGTTTCAACAATCCTTATATTATGGTTAGGAAAATAAAATATAAACCTTTTAGACATTTTTAGATAATTAATAAAAAATCCATTGGTTGTTCTTAAATCTAATCTCTTTCATGTAGATTATAAATTCTCACTTTTACCGACACATATAGGTGCTTTATACTAGGTTTTCTTCCTATCTATAGTATAAAAAGTGTCTAAAAAATTGCTTTATTAGGCTGGTTAATAAATACGTGACAGTTTTAAAAGCATACATTGACAATGGCATAGTTTTCAAAGCATACATTCACAATGATATAGGTAAAGAATAATGATTCATTATACTCCTAACTATGTTCATTAAAGTATAACTATATCTTTTAGATCGATCATTTTGTTGTGATGTACCTGACATTGTGTATTGAGCATATATTTCATGCTTTTCAAGTAATTTATCAAATGGACTAGACATTTTCCAATTTTATTATGTTTCTCTTAATATTCACCATACCTATCAAATCTAATAATTTGCACCTTTCTATCTAACTATCTTTCTACCTTATTAAAAAAACACCTCTACGGCGTGCACTAACTGATATCTTTCATGCAATAAATAAATATAGCCATAATGTGAAAAATGTGCAATAGAATTAATGAAAAAATTTCTCCACTAAATAATGGAATGTTAAAAGTTCCATATATATCGGTGTTATAATTTCAAGGAGTTGTGTGCATCTTGTGCCTTCTTTTTTAATTGTGTGCTTTGTATATTTTCCTTTAATACAATCTATATAAATGCTAAGATTAGTAAAATTTGAAATTGGAAGGATTTCGCTCTTTACTAATTTGACCATTCTTTCTTAGATATGTGACTCAAACGTTTATGTCATAAGTAATTTGGAATTTTATTTAGTACCAACATTATAATACAAGGTTAATAGAGTTTCAGCAAAAAGATTATCAAGCTTTAATTAATAATATCAAGTTTTTCTTAAGAAACTAAGTTTCAAGAAATAATAAGAATATAAAGAGTTTGGAAAAGGTCTATAAGATATCAAAAGGTAAGTTCCAATAACGTCAACTAAAGCTTTGACTTAGTTTTTATAAAGACAAACTTTTCATTTGAATTTATAGTTTAGGTCATAAGGAATCTCTACATTGTATTAGTAACATAAGTAGTACATTTAGAATAAGTCCACCAAGTGTTACAAACAACTTCTGCTCAATTTGATTCGAAACGTACTAAAGCACTAAGCTTACCTTTTTTCTTTTCTAACCATGCCTTACGTTTCAGGTAATATTTTAATATTGTCTAATTTTCTTACAAAAATGACATTTATCGTTCTTCAATTCGTTCTTACTGATTGAAGTTAATGATATATTAATCTTATTCAGTATATTCTTCTTTCTAACTCCTTGATGACCCACCAAATTAATTAAGTAAACTCCTTATTTCTTAAGCCTTGAATAAGCATACCTTGTAATTTATTTAAAATTCATTTGTCTTTTATCATATCGTAACTCATTTAAAATGAATTATATTTAGGAGGCAAGGAGTTAATAATAAATTGCACAGGGAAACTTTCATTCACTTCTATTCTCATGGTCTCAATTTCGTTGTATTAACTATTTCAATGACATGTTCCTGTATAGTATGAAATAATCAAATTTTGTAGTGGCTAGCATACCCATCAAAGTCTTGGCAAATGATCTACTAGTAGAGTTGATGTTAGACCCAGGTCATGATTCGGACATAAAATTTTAATAATAATTTATAGAACAAAATAAAATTGATAAATTCATAGTGGGACATTTAACTAATAATAAGAATAAATAGCACAAAGCTATGATAGTAATAGTAAACCCGTGAGATTCAAACCATTTAATGCACGAGAATGAGAGAAAATTCTCATGCCCATGAAAATTAAGAAATTTCAGCTCTGCAAAAGTCGCGCACCCTTACTTCAAACTACCATAACTTTCAAACCACAAATCCAAAAATTTAAACTTTATATCGTTGGAAAGCTGAGAAAAAGATCTACAACTTTCATAAGACACTTTTGTCAAATTTCACCTAGATTAGTGTAGTTTATTCCTCAAAGTTTATAACTGCATTTTTAACCCATAATCGTTCATCTGCTAACAATATGTATGTATGTATATATATATATATACAAAATCAGTAACTTCAACACAAAAACCCAAAATCCAACTTTTAATTTCATACGTACCACTTTTATGTAAACAATTTTACTTAAAGATAATCCTTTTGACAATTCTACTAATTTAATCCTAACATCTCTAATTAATAACCCCAATTTCTATTCATTCTTGCTAAATTAATAACTAAATTCTAAGAAAATAAATAAAATAAATTAATGAATAAATAAACAAATAAAAAAATAAAATAAAAAATTGGAGTCTAATAGTTGAACGGAAGAATATCTTTAACAAACTTAAGATATTCCTTAGCATTTTCAGTTTTAGGAATTGTAGCCTTAATATTGGAAGACATAATCATTCATATTAACAATAAAATTAATCTATTTGATCTTCTATTTGATCTTTTCCAAAGCTCATGGAAAGATTTTTCTTCAGCACTATTAATATTAGTAAGAGCAGATAGCTTATTGGTTTGGAGTACTAAGCCTAGGATTCCTAATTTGAATTGAACTTGTTCACACTATTCAGTAAATTGAAGCCCATTAAATTTCATAATAGACAAAGCATCCGAGTGAATAACAACATAATTAAATTCTATAAAAATATATTAATTGCTTATTCGTTAATGTTGTGAGTAGCAATTTAAATACATAAATAGAATCAAATAACGAACATGTTAACAATATGTGTATCTTGTGGTTCTCCTTTGGGTGAAACAACAATATACAAAATAACAAAAATTAATACTTAGCATTATTTTTACATTATTGATAATTACACACACTATAATAAGATGTATTTGTTATCTTTAGATTATACTAAACATATCTAACAAAATTAGTCACGGTCATTTTCATCAATATAAAATTAACTAATCAATCCTTGGTGGATTCTTAAATATATATAACCAATGAACTTTAGTATATCTATTAAATATATATCATTATATCATTTCAATCTTAAGCATCATATTATCATGGACAACTTATTATTATTATTATTATTATTATTATTATTATTATTATTATTATTATTATTATTATTATTATTATTATTTAA
>JANZXR010000004.1:27369662-27382251 GCA_027575705.1 Erythroxylum echinodendron | reverse complement strand
ATCTTAATCAAATTAAGAAAAATAATTATCTTAATTTTGGAATTGAATGGATAATTTAATTTAATTTAATAATCTAACCCCTTGAAAAATTAAACTAAATTACAAATTATTCCTAATAAAATAAACCATTGAAAACAAATTTTCAAAAACATAAAGAAAAAACAAGGTGGGAAGCGTCTGGCGTGTGTATCACATGCGCAAGACACATCTGTTCCCACATGCTTCCAGAAGATGGGTTGCGTGTAAGTCACGCGCCCGTTGTCTTCTCCACCCTCATCCGATGATTCTGCAACTGCCTCCCCATGTTTTCTCAAACCGTTTCTCACGCCGTCGACGCCTTCTCCTTCTTCACCATGGTGATGCCTGAGCTATGGGGTCGGCTTCGATGGGCGATTGACGCCCATCCTTTTCTCCAGCTCCGATGGGCGTTGGCAACAGTCGATGGGCATTCTCCAATGCCACCATGCTTACTCAAAACACAGAAAAACAACGCAAGCAAAAGCAGAGACATACACAAAAGGGATGAGGCAGTAATCTCAAGGGAAAAAAGAGACAATCCAGACGAAGAACAACATAAGACAATAAACCCAGAAAATGTGTAACACAGAGAAAAACAAATTGTCCAGATTTTAGTGTTTAATCGATATACACGAAGGAGACAATTTCCAGATGTATATGGGCAATCGCAATTTCAAAAATCACAAACCAACAAACGCAAAAACAATCTCAATCGATGGGCATCTTTATGCCTCACTTATTCCAGAAATTGCATAACACCATAAAGGAAAATACCAAAACAATCATAGATAGTTTTAGGGTTTCTCAAAATTGTTAGATTCTAGTTTCGGGTGTTATTGTTGTTTCTCAGAAACAATTGCTGTCATTCTCAATCAATGCAAATTAAATGCATATCTAGATACGCATTAAGAGCTCCAGAACAATTCTAGGGTTCATCACTTCTGGGTTTCATCAATCACGCGACTTCAACTTTTGTGTTTCCGAAAAAAAATGTAAAAGGAATCTGAGTTTTAATTTCTAGAACAATCAATTCCAAAACTCGATCAATAATATTCATACATGTTTTAATCAAATTATGGAATTAAAAACCTATCTCTGATACCACTGGTGGAAAACCGGGACCGGATCTGATCCAAACCATAGCGGAATAATCACGAAACGTTTTCGCGATTTTTGATTTCCAAAAAACTAAGATTTATTTAATTCTATAAAATGATTAACACGAATCATAATAAAGCGAAATTTAATTTATACTTTATTCTGAAGCTTGATCTTTATCTTGATGCATCCCTCGAACCGTTTCCGAAACTGATCCTTCTCAACCACCGTAGCCGCACAAATGTCCGGCCTCTAACCGTATCCACAGAATAAGTTGAGAGAACTCTGTAACTTTTACACAGAGGGTTAAGCATGAAGTGCTAGCTCTATAGAGCTCAAGCCTATTTATAATAAGTTTTGAACATTTTAGTAATTTAATTGAAATTAAACTCTAATTTCAATTAAACTTTAATTAGAATTACAATATAAACATGTGCAAGATAAATTATACCTTTAAATAATTTATTATTAAAATACAAACAAAGCGATTAATTTTAGGGCATAAACTAACAGTACGGTATACGCATTGAAATGAATTCCTGTAATCCACAACAAAACGAAGTCGGTGGTGTCTTCATCCACACCGACACGAAGTCGACTGTGTCTTCTTTCTTTCTTCTCCTTTATGTAGTATATCTGTTTTCTGGAATTGTGATTACGTTTGGAAGACGTTTTCTTATTAAGAAACGCGAAATTGTGATACAATTTTACCACAAAGTTGAAAGTCGAATCTATGAAACCGAAAGACTCATATATGCTAGTTTATTCACGATCTAATGTATTGCTTAATTTTTGTAAGTATTATCCGTTGTAAAGACTCGTATACGCCACTCTTCAACTTTTTTAATGAATGTGATTAATTGATATATTTAATAAAAAAAAAATAAAAATAAAAATAAAAATAAACCTAATAGTGACAGTTTGGGAACCAACAATTATAAGTGAGATCAAGGAAATTTAAAATTAAAAAGAAAAAAAACTAAATCAAAAGTGTTTGCAACTCTTCTCGAAAGCAAACTGTGATAAAGCGTTAGTTCTTATGTCTATGAATTTGAAGCCAAAATTGTTTGAACGAAACTTAATTCGAGAACAAATGCAATTAATTATGGAGTCGTTTTGTTCCATTTTTATTGTTACAGTGTAGTTGTTAATTTTTGTTTTCTATTTTTAGTTTATATTTTTTTAAATAAAAATAAAAATTTGTTTTGTTGTTAATATTAATATAATTATATTTTAATTATTGATGAGAATAACATATTAGATAAAATTTAAAGATAAATTATTTGAAACCAAAATCATGCAAATTGAACTGGATGTAACTTAATTTGAGAACAATAGCAATTAATTAAGGAGTCGTTGGGTTCTATTTCTATTTTTCTGTTGTAGTTTTTAATATTTATTTTCTGTTTTTAGTTTATAATTTTCTTTTAAATAAAAACCAAAATTTATTTAGTTGTTAATATCAATATAGTTATATTTTATTATTGATGATAATTACATATTAGATAAAAGTTAAAAATAAATTATTTTTAATTAATTAAATTTATTTTATTCTCTTATATAATATTTATTAATAATTAATAAATTAAAAATTAAATTTTATTTTAAATATATTTTAATTATTTAATCAAAATTTATTTAAAATTTATATATTTTGAAGATATTTTAAATTTAATTATATTTATTAATAATTATTAATTTAATTTAATTTAATTATAAAAATTAAATAAAATTATTAAATAAAATTAACTTATTCAGAATATTTATTGATGATTAATTTAAATTAATTAAATATGTCATATGAAATTAAATTATTTATAATTCTTATTAATAATTAATATATCAAATAATTAAATAATATATATTTAGTTGATACTAATCTAAGTTATAAAAAAACAAAAACTGTTTTTCTAGTCTTTGCAAATTTTGAAAATGGGAAAAAACTAATATCAGAAATCAAAAACTTAAACAAACATTTTTTATAAATCTAAAAATACAATAGAATTGAAAGAAAATTGTTCAACTTTGAGTGCTGTGCCAAAAACGGCCTACGCCAACGATTGTGGGAGTTGTCTACACTTGAGGATAGGTCATGTTCATTTCTAAAAACTCTGCGAAGGGAGAACACTACCAATTACGTTCCACGAACTCTGGTTCAATCGTGGTAATGCATAGCCACAATTACAGCCATAATCACTGGGACTCTGGATTTCCAATCTACACGCCGATATGATATATTATTGTCGTTGATAAAGGTCAATGTATGTCTGGGCGGCCTTCAGCATATTGGCGCTATTTTCAATTCGGGACTTTTCCTTAAAATGATGTGATTTTCTATTTTAAAAATTATTATTTACTTTTAAAAATATTTTCCAATTATTATACAGTTCTATTCGAGTGGTTGGATTGCCACCGTCTTTAATTTACTGCGACGACTTACCATCCGAACATAAGAAAGACTGAAGGGAACAGATCCTTGCTTTGGGAAACTCAAATGCTTCTTTGTCCTTCCCTGACAAATTGTACATATATCCTTTTAAGTCTTAATCATTACCCTTTTGCTTGATTTATGCATGTCCTTTGATTGACGTGTCACAGAGCCGCATCGCTTTTCTTTTTAGTAACTAAACCCATTCAAAAACTGGACATGAATAGTTGCGTACTTGGAGAACCCAAGGGGTTCTGAAGTAAAAGAGAATATTGAAGAAAACAAAACTGTAAATACAGTGCAAGATCTACGTCTACCTTCATTTCATATGGTCGGGGAACGAAAGCAACCCATTCATTTAACATATAAAGTCATCAAGAAAAAGAAAAACAAGACAATCTTGAAGTCGACGGTGCCTTTCCGAATACGACAAGACCGAGGCTTTCCCTTTCTTTTCATGACCTTTTCGCCTTATCCTTTAGGAAAGCTATGTTCGTGTGAAAAAAATTCTATTATGCGGCTTTCAGTTTACCGACACAGTGACCTGACATGAAAAGATGACGTGGACAACTCTACATCGTCGATCATTTTAGGCATTCAAGGAGGGTGGAAAAATGACCAAAGTGGGACCCAGAACTAGTGAATTATCACCACGGAAAGCACGTGCGACCAGCCGCCGGCGGAATAACCGACGTGAGCAGAAAGGGACAGTGTGTATTGTGTTTGTGTTTGTGTTTGTGCATGTGTATGTGTTATTGTTCTCTCTCTCTTGCAGACAGAGAAATTGCATGAACGAATAATTGAAGATGAAGGTGGGACTGTCAGTGGGGTTATGTCTGTCTAGTCTTCAAACGCTTTTTGATGGGGCTGGTCTCGAGATCCTCGATATCTTGAAACTGGAGCAATCTTCATCTCCACGGTTTAGTTGTGGTTCTGATTTTAGTTTTGTGCTTTCCGGGGACTTCAGTTGAGTTTGTGACTCATTTCATGTCCGAGTTTAGGTTTGCTCTCTACTCGTACTCGCCCCATTTTCTGTGAAATTACGATTGGCGTGTTTCTATTTTTCTTTCTCGTCCCAAATAAGAGTCAAATAACCAAGGTCTTAAAGTATTTGTCTCCTGATGTACGAGACATTTGTCGAACAATCATTACATATTATTTAGAACTCCATAACTATTATGTATATATTTCTTTCGATCATATAATTTGATGAGATCTTTAAGGTAGGGTGTAACACCCTAAAAGTTAAGTTCACAAGACTCAAAATGATAGAATGACGGAAGTCGGCAAAACGAAGGCTGTCAATGTGAAGAAACTCGTTCAAATCTTGGAATCTGTTTGGCATGTAGATTTTTAGGATTTAACAGTCAAAGCTCTCTCAATATATTTCATGTTTTTCCTAATTGTGTGGAGCTAACCTCATTAGATATTCACATCAAAGACATTCCGAAAGACGTAGAAAATTAAGAACTTGATTGAAGTAATCCTTCCCAAATTTCATCTTTCATTATAGCAGTTGAATGGTACGTTACAGTAAAAGTAATAAAACTCCGTATAACAGTCGATCGAATGGTTCATTATAGTTCTCTCTCGAATTCTTCTAATGTAGCAGTATAATTGCTGGTTAAAATAACACTTTCATATAAATCACTGCATGACGTAAAAATTGCTTAAAGTAACAGGTAAATTATGAGGTTGTGGTAAACGGGAGAAAAAGAACTTTCATTGTCCGGATTTCCAAAAAAAATTTAATTCTCCAGTAGTTGTTTGCTCCTTTTTTTTTCTTCTTCAGAATTTCTCCCTCTTTTCAAGATTATTCTCCGTAAACGAAATTTGAGTTTCTCAGTGAATTGCAATCAAAATAGAAGTGACACTCAGTGTACCAATAACAACGGTTTGCTATTATTTCATTAGCAAGAGGCCCTTTCACCTCTAAGAATATCTCATACCGGTTAGGTTGGGAATATTAAGATTATGTTGATAGGAAGACTATATTGAAGCCTTGTTCTCATCTTAGTTCCATTAATAACGTTTATTTAGAAGAGCTACTTACAAGTTAAAACAAGGCGGATAACAATTCAATAGTATTGGGCAGAAATCCTCGATTGAATCACTAGTTCAATTTAGCACGTTCGTGCGGTAAAACCGTAAGTCTCCATAATCTCAGAAATCATGGCTGTTGTGGTTAACTGGATGTTAACTTAAAAGAGTTCTCTTTCTCTTGGTACATAGGAAATTTAGCTTTAATAGTTTTGTTGTGATTCTGATGTTTATCTATTATAACGAGACCTGGACCAACGTTAACACATCAGATGATATCATTCATGAATCTAGATATTATGTACATGACATAGATCTCGTGAAGTGTTGGAAACCAGAAGAAAGTGTTCGGAAAGCCATCTGATATGTTGGATTTGTTAGAAAGCTCCTTTCAAAAAAAAAAAAAATTTCATATGGAGCGATAAGTTGGGATTTTGTTGACAAGTCGAGATTTCGAATTAAGAACGTGGCTTGGAGTCTTGTTGAGCTGTAGATGTGAATCGACGCAAACAAATCTGGTGAACGATGGTCTCCGATTCTCTTCATGTATTCAAATAAGAACGGTACTTGCAGGCTTCCTCTTGTGTAACCATGAGACACGTAGCCGTATTTTAATTAACTTGTATTGCTATGTATATATGTATTTAATGTTGTGATTTTAGATTCGTATTTCAACTAAGGGAGATACTTTGCAGATTTCTCTGGTATAACTATAAGACCCATATTCCCATTTTGACGACTGTATACATATTACTTGGAAATGTTATATACTGCAAGGAGAGCATTGCTTATATGGACTAGCTGGACTAAACAATCTCAAGCTTAATTTGTAGATGTATTTTTATGGTGTACTAGAAAAGATTTTATCAATGTCACATTATTGTAGCCAGGTACAATTTCTTATTCCCGGCAAACTATTATTACTTTACAATAGACCATGAAAATTGTTAACTTCGCATTGGCAAGTTATGTTAATAACATGATTTTGGTAAAACAAAGTTTGAGAGGTGAAAGCAAAGAAGCTTTGAAAAGTACAACTAACTTACCTATCTTATATAGAATTGTAAGAATCAATGTTTCTTTTCTTGCACAAAAAAAAAAAAAAATACTCGACTTGCAACAAGTTATTGGCATTCGTAAGCTTCTGTATCGAAGACAGTAGTTGCCCGAGCCTCAGGCACCAAATAACCTACTTTTAAATACATCCTCCAGATCTTAAGCAAATTCCCTTTGCCTCACCGTAACTGTGCGAGCGCTATAATCGGGAGTATTAAATGAATAAATCCATCTGTTATATTATTATTCAAGGAAAGAATTAAGATATTAGATATTATTTACTTAAGAAAAATTTAGATATTATTTATAAATTATTTAGATAATAAAGAAAAAGAATATATAGTATAAAGTAATATTAAACTGTATGATAATTATCACTAATTAAAATATATGGTTATAATTTATTTGACATACTTATAAATATCTGTTCATCTTCTTATTTTATATATCAAAAATAATTTAAAGCATACAAAAGGAAAACTTGCAAGAATTACAATTTTATAGGCTCTAAATCACAAATTAAAAATTTTCACTTATAGTTAAAGAATATTCGTATTATAATTCCTCTTTTCTCTCGTAATAATATTTTGTGTGTATTCTACTTCTTCTAAATTGTGTTGTGAGCTAAGTCTATCCAATATCCATCTAATCATTTCAATAAGTGATGTCAGAGCCTAGTTATGACATGTTTATCACATACTTTGTGTGTATTCTACTTCTTCTAAATTGAGCTGTGAACTAAGTCTATTCAATATCCATCTAATCATTGCAATAAGTGATATCAGAGCCTAGTTATAACATGTTTATCATATACTATGTGATTGTCACTTATAATAGACTCTCTAAATTTGAAAATAAGTTATATATTATTAACTTTTTTAAACTAATAGGTACTATTCACGTATACAATTATTGTTTTTATAAAATAGTAAAAATTATTTCTCTCAACTCAAAATAGTTTAGGACATAAGTAATAATAGCCAAATTTAAGATTAAGAAGTTCTAACAAAAATAATTTCTCATTAGGTAAGTTGAAAATGAAAGCTATCCTTACAAAGGATAATTACTTTATAGTGATGGATAGAAAGCCAATGAACTTCACATGCAGATGCGAATATTTTTCTAGTTTTAACTGATGAAGTTTTATAAGTGTAGAGGATAAGAAAATGACAAAAAAAAGAGATCATCTCATAAAGTTGTACCAAATTAAGTCACTTTATAATAAAAATTTTTTTAAAGAGGAAATTTTATATTTTCAAATGTTAGAATCCACTTTAGAGATTGGTTATATTAATAACATGACTACTCTATTTTCTTAACTCATATTATTGGGTTATAGAATAAAGCTATATGAATGTGTTAAACTTTTACTTCAAAGTCTACATGAGTACATTGTAACCATGGTTTTGTAGGAAGAAAGCACTACAAGAAAATATGGAATTTCAAGATGCAAAAAAGTGGAGTTTTTAGACACTTTTTATAAAGTATAAAAAAATAAATGTCTCAAAAATTATTTTCGACAGTTTTCTTAGACACATAGATGCGTCGAAAAAAATACATTTTTTATGAATCTAAGCGTCGAAAATCTATTTCCCGCGTTTGTAATTTTTGGGAGCAATGCTATTTCAAACGCTTTGTGTAAGCTTTTAGATGTTTTTCTCTGTCGATATTTTTAATTTTTAGATAATTTTTTATTTCAAAAAACTCCACCATTTTTGAATAAAAAATAAGCATACAATTTACTTTATGCATATTTTTTATAATCACCCACATACATATTATTATAATAAATATTACAAATTAATTTAAAATATGTATTTGCATATTATTATAATAAATTAACACTTTTGTTAATAATTATTATATTACACAGATTTATACGTATATAATAACATAAATTAGCTAAAAAACCTGCCATTAAAATATAAATGTATTGAGTACATAGATTTATATGCAGTATCTGCATGGTAGGTTGCCCGTGTATCTACACGGTAGGGGGTCTTACATTGTTTGATGCAGGTTCATTAGCCATTCTGTAAAGGTATAGATCGCAGGCTTGGTTTGAGGGAGCAGTAGCGGTTGATAACCTGTTGAAATCAACCTGCTGAAATGATAAGTACTTATTCTCAATAAATACTTATGTGCTTGAGATTGCTGTTTTTGTAACTACTGAACGTGAAAATAGGTGTTTGACAAGTGCAGTTGCGGTTGTTGAAAAGAGATAAAATGAATAAAAAGTTCATTGATTTAATAAAATATTCATTGTTGTATAATTAATTAAAAAATATATGATTAGTCATATAAATTTAAAATTATAAATAATAAAATATTAAATTAAAATAAGAAAATATAAATAAAATAAATTTACTAAATAAAATATTTCATAAAAATATATTATTGGTCATATAAATTTAAAATTATAAATAATAAAGTATAAATTAAATAAGAAAAATATATATATAATAAATTTAATAAATAAAATATTTTATAAAAATATGTTAGCAGTCATATAAATTCAAATTATAAATAAGAAAAAGACGATATATTGGACTTGCTTTTTAGTAGTTGAGGGTATAATGAAAAATAATAATTATCAGAAGGTTATTAATGGAAAGTAGAATTTTTACCCCATAAGTACTTTTCTACCACAACCCACTTTTTGCCTATCGATTTCCTACCGCACAGTTAATTTCACTCAACCATTGCTTCACATTGTTGAGACTTTCTGTGGCATTTGCAATGACAATAACCAAAAGTATTAACAGAAAGAACAAGATCAAAGGACTTCTTTATAAAGAAAATGAAAATAGAACTCACTCTGATGCCATGTGCCCAGCGGTAGTAGCTGCCAGTGATTGTCCTGAAACGTTCTTGTCCCGCGGTGTCCCACTAGGAACAAGGAGAAAACAAGAACAACCTCAGTAAAACTACGATAGCCATAACTAGCAGAGGAACCAAATAAAAGAAAGAGCAACACTGCACATTTGATTATAGCTAGACTAATATGTGAATAACCTATTAAAATCATTCCCATAACTTTGACCTTTTCGACCCAAATGGGTTTCCATGAGATTGGTTGTACTACAATCCAGAAAACAAAAATGGGAAAATAGATCTCACTATTTGAAGTTTAATGGTCTTCCTATCTTGCTCCACTGTGTGAATTTTCTACGAAATCGCAAATCAAATGGAATCAGTTACATAACCAAAATCAAAGCAATGATCACAAGATCGTCCAAAAGCCACATCCTCTATGTAACTGTCCAAATACGAAGCATCCCGCATAAGTAAAAGAAAGAACAATAAGACTATATCCACAACTAGAATACTACATACGAATGTTCAATTCCAAGAACATGAAATTCAAAATGTTGCTACCCATTCATGGACACAGCGGTTAAAAGCAAGTATAATGGTTTCCCCATCTCTTCTTCTCACGAAAGAATCATAAAAATGAAATAAAGATTCAACTTTCATCTAGAAAACTACGACCTATAATTTCCTAATCCGTGATAAACGAGTTCCTCATAGAGATTGCTAGAAATAAGGATAGAATTCTATCCCTGTAAATTACGGATTTACGTCCATAATTATCTCCTAATTTACATGGATTACACTGTGTATATTGCCTATTTAATTCATTGCCGAAATATTCAATGAAATCTGTGATTCTCTAACTCAACATGGTATCAGAGCTGACTCACAATCCTAGGCTTCGTTTTTCTGAATCATTATCTGCATAATTTACCTTTTTTTCCTGAAGATTCCGATCAATGGGCGACGAGGAATCATCGTCATCATCAGCACTGTCTAAGGCAGACACAATTCTGTCTCAACAGATTGCATGATTGCTGCAAACACACAATACGCCACAGTTACAACCAAATTCCAATAATGATAGCCACCCAGTCATCGACGTAAAATTAAACAGCCACAATTATGTATTATGGGCAAGGATGATGGAAATTGCAATTGGAGGGCGAGGCCGTCTCAGCCACATCATTGGACAACCAGCGCCACCTGCACAAATAGATGATGTACATCCCATCTAGATGCAAAGGGATTTGCAAGTTTTTTCGTGGATCACAGAGTCAATCGAAGCCACATCGGTGCAGCAATTCATACATTATCCAACTGCTAGGGACCTTTGGCAGGGCCTAGCAATCACGTATCAATCAGGAGAAGATAGTCTCCAAATATTTGATCGAGAGCAGACAGAGTCCAGCAGGGACAATCATCATTGGAGGACTATTATAGCATCTGTCAAAGTTTATGGATGGAAATTGACAGGCCCCAACCCAATACCATGGAATTACGAGCATATATTAATACATTCAATCAACTACAACAAAATCATCATTTGTTCAAGTTCTTGGCTGGACTAGATGAAGGGTTCGATGCAATTACCAGGGATATCTTGAAAATGTCTCCCTTGCCCTTATTAGAAGCCGCGTACGCGACTGTGCGCCGGGAAGCTGCCAGGAGGAGCATTCTTAGCTCGACAGCAGCCTTCACTAGACATAACCCATCATTGGGCATCGGGTCTGGTCTAGCAACGAAAGGACAGGGATAAGTTCAACAGGGGCAAAATTGACTGAAGCAAGACAAAAATCGCAAGTCAGATCTAGACAGAAATTCGGTGAGCTTATCATCCCGGTGAAGAACTAACCGCAGGTGCGACTATTGCGGCATCAAAAGCCACTTGAAGAGAGATTGTCACCATCTCATTGGCTATCCCGAGTGGTGGGAACATCGGGAAAAGAGGACATATCAAGACAAGGGGGACAATCGGAGGAATAAGGATGTTGTGGCAGTGGTGAACGGCCAAGAGGCCATCGGCGCCAGAGCAGACAACGAGGAGAATGGGTTCACTGCTGTCAGCGTGGGGAAAGCAAAAACTAGCGACGCCCGAAAGTAAGAACAAAATAACCCTAATCCAGGTATAGGGTTAAGGGTTAAAAATTTATCCTTAAGCCCTCCATCTTTTACAGCAAGATATTTTCCCCTGAATGTTTTGGCAATGATGAATTGACCCCTACTGTTTCTGCTGTTGGTTTAATTGCCCCATCTGAAAGTGATTGTATTAATTGTGGTCCAGCAGTATGTAATTGTTGTGATAATGGGCAGAAATTACAAAATTACCCTTGTGTGAATGTTATAGAGGATTCGAATGGTCACAAAATTGATAGGTGGATTTTTGACTGTGGTGCAATAGACACAATGACCTATGACAGGTCGGATATTGTTAAATCTACAGTGCCCCAGAAAAAATTTGTTCAGACTGTAAGTGACGAGCTTTCTCCGGTGGAAGGGCCGGGCCTGGTTGAGTTAACGCCTATATTAAAATTATCTAATTGCCTCTTTGTACCTTCACTGTCATATAAATTGCTGTCTATGAGTCATATTTCGAAGGAGTTGAATTGCACTGTACTGATGTATCCCATGTTTTGTATTTTTCAGGATATCCGTTCGAAGGAGATCATTGGGCGTGGAACTGAATGAAATGGATGGTACTACGTCGACGAAGTTTCTCTAGAGGGTGGGGCGTTGATGGCTCATGGCTCTGTAGAATGTCAAAGTTGGCTGTGGCACTGACGTTTGGGGCATCCGTCACATGGTTATCTCAAAATGCTATTTCCTTAATTTTCTAGTTCTCATTTACAATGTGACATATGTGTTTTGGCTAAAACCCATAGACAGTCCATTTTATCCAATAATACCCATGTTGAACATGTTTTCTCTTTGATACATTCGGATGTATGGGGACCAGCCTCGATTTCTGGGGCTAGTGGATGTAGATATTTTGTCCTCTTTATTGATGATTGCACTAGAATGACTTGGGTTTACTTTCTGAAAAATAAATATGAGGTGTATGAGAAATTTGTCCATTTTTACCGTTTAGTTCAAACCCAATTTCAGAAACAAATTCAAATTCTTAGATCTGATAAG
>JANZXR010000004.1:27337343-27360496 GCA_027575705.1 Erythroxylum echinodendron | reverse complement strand
ACAATATATCAGTGGACTATTTTGCAAATTTTAAAAATTTCAGGGACTATTTCATAAATATAAAAAATTGCCCGAAATGGTACCTGGTATTGACCGGTACCGGTACAGTACTGTTCCAGAACTCAATCTAGTACCGAGTCTGATACGGTATTCGCAACATTGGTCTTGAGACATCTTAGTGTGACTCTTTCCTCCTTCAAAGTGAATTATGCCAATTTTGTCCCAATTCTAGAAAGCATAAAAACCAAAATACTTACTTGCCAGAAGAGGCATCCATCTTATGCTGGTAGAGTCATTTTGATGACTTCATTGTTGAGCAACTTACATATCCACTGGTTAGCTCATACTACTCTTCCTAGAAAGATAATTAAGGAGATTGACATATTTGGAAAGTGTTAGTCCAAGAAAAACGTCAAAGTTAAATAGAGTGATATTACTATTCTTAAGAAACAAGGAGGGCATAGTATCATCTCTACATCAACCATGCAAAGAGTATTACTTAGTAAGAAGATTTGGAGACTGCTTTCGGATAAGGAGTCTCTCTAGACGAAATGGATCTATGTAGTTCATCTTTAACACTAGAATTTTTGGTATGTTGCTCATTCCAGCCAATTTTCCTAGTTCTTCAACTTTTTGTTAAAGACAAGATGCTTGATTTATCCCCACATTAAACATAAGATCAATGGAGGAGGGAACACGTTTGACAAATGGTTGGAGATTAGTCCTCTCATACATAACCCAAATTTCTAACATCTGAGAAACAGATTGCCTTTGGAAGCTAAAGTGGCAGATCTAATTCAAGAGGGGGAATGAAGGGGTAAATTTAAAGGCTTTTCATGTTTGCTAGAGTACTTGCTAAGCCTGGGAATGCTAGACTGCCTGGCTCTACTTGTTAGACCCTTATTCTGCAAGGAGTGTTTACTAATGAGTCATGTTATAAAATATTCATAAATGATCTAACGGTAGTCCCATGGTGCAATCTAATATGGAAGAATTATATGAAGCCTAAAGTTTCCATAATTACCTACTTAGCCATAAAAAATAAGCTTAGGGCTAAGGAGGTGTTTGGTTGATGGGTTTAAGAAGGGGTTAATGAATAAGGGATGAAAAGTGAGTGGTTGGTTATTTATTATTATTATAAGGGTAATAGTTTGATATCCTACTTTTGAGGAATCCTTCATATCCTCTATTTAGTAGATGAATGATGCTCATTTCATAGTAGTGACTTTTTTTTAAAAATATTTTTAAATACTAATTAATTAAAATAATATAATTAACTAATTAATTAATTGCATTATAATTACTTAAAATACAATTCATTAATTAATTATAATATAATTAATTAAAATATTATTCATTAATTAATTAAAATATTGTAATTAATTAATTAATTAATTAAAGTATAATTAATTAATTAAAAGACTATTTTGTAATTTAAAATTCAAAAATTATTTTATAAATTTATAAAAAGATCTAAATTATTTTCCAATAATGCCCATACAATACCGTAACATAATTATATGCTGATACAATAGCTAAACAAAATTATGTTCGCTACCGCCAAATATTAACTTCATTCAATTTTCTTCAAAAGCTGGAGAGAGAAGCTGCAAAACACACAGCACACTACCATGGCTACTGCTGCTCCCTGCTTCGTCTCTCTGTTTTCCCTTTTCCTCTTTACCACGTCCTTATCTTCACCGACCATCATCACTCTTCCTCTGTATCCCTCCACCAATTACCCTTCTTCAGATCCTCTCCTCATCTTCCATCACCTATCTTCCCTCTCTCTCTCCAGAGCTCGCTACCTAAAGTCACCGACAACACACTCCTCGTCTCTCGAAGACATCCCTCTTTACTCACGCAGTTATGGCGGCTACTCTTTCTCTCTTAGCTTCGGCACTCCTCCTCAGCCACTCAAATTCGTCATGGACACTGGCAGTAGTCTCGTTTGGTTTCCCTGTACCTCCCGTTACCTCTGCTCTAGGTGCAATTTCCCCAATGTTGACCCAAAAAAGATCCCAACTTTCATACCCAAACAATCATCATCGACCAAGCTTGTTGGCTGCAGAAATCCCAAATGCTCATGGATTTACGGCCCCACCATCCTGTCTAAATGCAACGATTGTGATCTGAGTAGCCGAAACTGTACTCAGACTTGCCCTCCTTATATTGTTGAGTACGCTTTAGGTTCGACATTGGGGTTTTTACTATCAGAAACATTGGATTTTCCCGAACTAAGAGTAAGTGATTTTCTTGTGGGGTGCTCCATTTTCTCCTCCAGACAACCTGAAGGAATTGCCGGGTTTGGTCGGAGCGTGGAGTCTATCCCATCACAGTTAGGTTTGAGAAGGTTCGCGTATTGTTTAGTTTCTCGGCGGTACGATGACACTCCGGTGAGCAGTGACTTAATTTTGTTTACGGGGTCAGGTAAGGGAGATACCAAGACAGAGGGTCTTGAATACACGCGATTTTCGAAAAATCCGAATGCTTCCAACGCTGTTTTTCAAAGTCATTATTATGTACCTCTGCGTAAAATCAATGTGGGAGACAAGCATGTGAAAATACCGTACAGTCTGTTGGTTACTAAACCTGACGGTAATGGAGGGACGATAGTAGACTCAGGCACAACATTCACGTTCATGGAGAGGGCAGTTTTTGAACCAGTATCAGGGGAATTTGTAAAACAAATGGCCAACTTTACGCTGGCAACTGACATCCAAAATCTGACCGGTTTAAGGCCATGTTTCAAAATTTCCGGCCACGAAACAGTGGTTTTCCCCGATTTGGTGTTTCAGTTTAAAGGCGGAGCTAACATGAAGTTGCCCTTGGAAAATTATATTGCGTTTGTTGCTCGAGACGTAGTGTGCTTAACTATCGTCACTGAGAATAATGCGATTGGTCCAGGACGAGTACGTGGTGGTCCTGCTATCATACTGGGGAGTTTTCAGCAGCAGAACTATTACATAGAATATGATCTGAAGGACGACAGATTTGGATTCAAACGACATCAATGTGCCTGATTCGGGTATAATTTATCCTGCAAACGTAAGTGCCGCCCTATTGAGAATTACTTGAACACAAGCCAAACGGCGAGAAGAAGACAAAAGGAGCTGCTACAATCATGATCAGTTGTTTATGTCGTGGTGGTTATGGTGTGACACGTAATTGTTTAATGATAATGGTGACGAGATATTTGGTTTGCAGTTGTTCCAATAATCACTGGAAAAAAAGTTGATATGATTAAGTATAATTGCAAGTTTAAGCAAAGCAGGTATAAGGCATTTCTAAACGTTACACTAAATTTGGTAACGAATATTTCAGGAATCTTTTTATACAAATTTTTTATACTCTTACTATTCTACACCAAATTAATAATGTACATAAACATAATATTTTTAATACATATTTAACATCTAATCTGCTGAATTATTATATGGTTCTCACAAATATTTAATCAGTGCATTAAGAAGTTCATAACTTTAACTTTAATTTGCTTATGTCGAACAAGAAACTCTTGGAATTAAATTGTATCGTCTTTATTTATATTAAATTTGCAGGCTGATATTTCCCTCCATTCTTATATGATAACTTGGGTATCACATTGGTCCTCAATAATCATATTATACATTATAATGTATGCTGATATTATATCATGTAATATGAATTTTTTTCAAAAAACTTGCGGTTCTCTTAATAATTGCAAATCATGATCGGAGAACTTCAAATGCACGTGCAATATTCTTCCTACATGCTTCTTACATTTTTGCGAATAACTTTTTTTTAGAGTCTCAGGGATCATGAATGATTTATACCAGGGTATACCATTTTGGATAAATAATGTCAGTTAAATAATATTCAATATCGTACACTTTTCTATTAAAGATCCAATGATGCGTGAGGTATTCAAAAGTAAACAAATGAAAATTTATGCAAAAAGAGCTCTAGAAGAAAAATCTCAAAGAAGAGCTGACTCATCTAGTGACTTTGTCTAATATTTTGATTTTGGAGAAAATATGAATGACTTCTAAACTATTAATTATTTATGTTAAATTAATATTCTCAAGTTCTGTAATTTTACTTTTAATTTGGTTGTTGTAATTTTAATTTGATTGTAATCTCGAGTTTAGTTATAGTTATAATTTATTTTAGTCTAGTTATAATTTCATGTCTTTTCGTTGAGTCTTAATTTTTTAAAATAATGTTATGGTTTATTTTACTTTTAAGTTTATGTATCTTTTATTTTAAATTTACTTTTTATTATTAAAATATTTTATTAATAAGTTTATAACACTTATAAGAATTATAAATAAATATTATATTCAATATTAGCGTCATTTTAAAAGTCTCAATGAGATATTTGTAATGATATATTTTGTATAAAGTAATACATATTTTAAACTTAATTACTTAATAAATTATGTAAATAAATCAAAATGTGAGAACAACATAAAAGGAATATGCAAAGAAAAAAATGGCTAATGTCGACATTTTACAACTTTTGGTGCATGAATTAAAAAGGTGGTCTTGGGAATCCAACTTTGGTGTATTGGTTAGAGTGGATTCAACTTTCGTATTTTGGTGTGTTGTTTGGAGATGGCCCAAGGGTCGGTCAAATTATTGGCATGAAATGAAATGTAGTTTGTTGGCACAATATGTCACTTTTCTGCTCTTTACTGCAGTTTTCTCCAACGGTACTTATCGAATGCTTCAAAGTTAGTAAAGGTATCCAGATCATGCCTACCAACCTTTCTTTTCATGTTTTCCATTTCAACTGAAACTTGAGGGGAATTACTTGCGTTCATCAACCTTAATGCATGTTAATTACAGAAAAGCGCAGAACATTAAACTCTTAAAGAATGCCAGCATTATTATTAACTGGCAATGGTACTTCATGTCCCAAAGTTGGAAAACATGGACCTTCATTCTCTACGTGTAGCCACTCTTAAAAGAACTATTGTTATGATGCCAAAGCTATTATGGTTAATATTACGTGTATCAGTTATGATGTCAATTGACAATTATAACGGCAATACAGTTGACTCCTAAATAGGCTGGTTTTACTCTCGAGTGTATCCCTGTGTGACAGTCACGGGTACATAGGAGAAAAATAAACGTGAATCTTGCAGTGTCCGCTGCGTATAAAACAAGCTTTGGCATCTGAAGGCTTAAAATATCTTTGTATTCTGATCCACATTATCCATAAATTTAGTCACGGCTCCTGTTTGGAACTTGACTTTCTTGCGAACACGCCCAAAAAATAGGAGAATATCAACCAATGATACCAATATATGAGGCTTGCAGATTAGATTAAGGAATGGATTTAATAGCTTATACAATTGGGTGAGGTAATAAGGATAAGTTACTACGAATACAAAATCCCTGATTGTATTGAACGCTTATGTGGAATTGGGGCTAATGTCAGGAGTCAGGACAAACTTGTTCCTATATATATACATATATATTGGGATTATAACCTTCTACTTGTCCGCCTTTGTAGATTCACTTAGCTCTTCTCAGCCTGGAATAATGCCGGGAAATGAGTTTAACCTTGTAAATTGGAGAACCTTATTTAATGTTCACCTGCGCTCCTAAATTGCCACCGTTTCACGGTTACATTGGTTGAAAGTTGCTTTCTTCATAAAGAAGGAAACGACATGGAATTGAAAAGAAAAAGATGGGTGTTCTCAGAAAAGCGGAAAAAGGGAATACACGAGATTTTACAGGGACGCCAATGGTAATCCAACCAGCTGTTGAAAGGATCTCAAAGAAAGGGAAACCCATTTCCAGGACGGATGGGTTATGTCATATGAAATTATAGAACAAAGAAGATGAGTACTGAAGCACATGGGATATCAAATTGGAAGACATTGGACCAATTTCATTGCATGTGGAATCTCTATTCTCTACCCCACCGCCCATGAATGGACGAAAATAGTCTTATGTAAACAGAACCTATTGATGCTGCTAGTGGATTAATTGGAACGGCTGTCACCCATATATTTTTGTCTAGTGCCCGCATGCCCATATCAAATATTCAATTAAGCTTCTTCATTTACATAATTCAAAACCAAACAATGGTATTCTGTGGTAGTGGTAATCTAATTCAGCTTCGTCGCAATTGGGTATTAAAGCTTGTAGTTTCACCCTTGTACACAAATGTAAAATATTTGTCATAAGTTGAATTCAGGTGGAAGATGTTTAATTGAACTATTAGGTTTAATGTTGCAATTTTACTTTTTATCTTACACAAGAAAATTTATTTTATTTTTAGGTAAATTTAATATATTGAAGATAAAAGGATATTGATAAAAAATGTTTGGAGAACTAGACTAATCGAGAGTAATTACAATAGAATGTGTTATTTAAGGAGCCGATATCAACATGCTTTAGAGGTCTTACGGAAAAAAAAAAAAAGAAATTGGTTGGTGTCAAATCCAACAAATATAATCCTACTTTAATCACAAATAAACTTTATATATCAATGAATAATGTTGAAATTTTTGTTATCTTTGTCAAGTTAACAAAAAAAAGTAAGGTAATGGAGATTTGATATATAAATTGAAATAGATTAAAAGCAAAAATAAAAAATACACACTAAGAATACAATTTAATGAAATCAAATGACAATGAGCATCTTGTCCAAGGTATAATTTTAGTTTTGATTCTTTGAATTGATAGTTGATGCAAAGATAAATATTTTATTCTTTGATAAACTAATTATGATTATTAACAAGCTCTGACAACCAATCTGTCCTTATTTTCTTGTTAACAAAAACAAGCTCCTCGGTTACTTCTTTTTTAGAATTTAATATATTGATAATATTAAAAACCAGAGAGAACACTAATTTTAGCCAACAAACACACAAGCTCAATTTATTTAGACTAGATTATATATCCACATAATATGAGTCAAACATCCTATATAAATCATATTATTTCACCTCCAAAAATTAGAAAAATCAAATAATTACAAATTTAATCATACCAATTGAGAATATATTATTTTGATAATTAAAAAAAAAAGCCTTTTTGTATTAGTCAAATAAAACAATAATATTAATAATCTCAAAAGATATGTAAATACTCAAGAATAAATTAGCAAAAAAGAATAATTAGATTTCACAATTCTTGAAAAGTCAAACTTTGATTAATCTTTGGCTAAGAAAAGAGAGTTTATTTGCATATGATTTTTAAAGACAACATAAAATAAAGATAAAGAACTATCTAAAAATGTGGAAAAACTAAAATGAACCAAGACGAGAGGGAGAAGGGGAGAATTGCCTCTTGCACCTCTTCCCTATAAATAATCCTAGAACCCTATATAATCATCCTAAAAATAAGGGATAGAAGCTAAGATAAAGAATAAATCTAAAGGATCCCACTTACATTAAGATTTATCTACTAAACACAAGTCCTACTTAATCAAAACTCCTAAATAGAGCAAAATAAGGCCTAAAATATCTAGGCACCATTAACTTTAGAAGTGCCTCATCTATTTATTCACGTTTATTTTCTGGAGCAGTCATATTAACTATAGCATGAGCACAACATGTTTGCAATCCTCTTTTGTAGCTTTTGTTCTATAGACTTTCATTCTTTTCTAAAATTTGCATCTTTGGTCCTTATTTGCTAAATTTCAACTTTTAAGCACATTTTGATCCAAATCTTCAATCCACACAAAAACTATAATTATGATCTATAATTACAAGCATTTTGTTAATCAAAATATAAGGAATTAATATGAAATATGTCTACTTTATACATGTTATCAAAATAACAATGCTTGCCCTCAGGCATACAATAGTTTAGACTTATCAAACTCTACCCATATCCTTCTCTTTCACTTTTTAACTTATCCCTCCATAACCGAAATCATCACATGTCACTAATTTGAAACAAAACACAATAGGAAACAAGTAACTGATAATATAAGTTCTCACAAACAACATAAATAAACAATTATCCTAACAATCTTTTCAAAATTAAATACAGCAGGAATTAATACCCTCTTACTGGTTTCACTCTATGTACTCAAAGTATGTAGGATATTGATGATTTCTCACTACCTAAATTATCCTTTAACTTCTCATTACCAAAATTACCTACCTACCCCCAACAACTTTCCAGATTTGGAAAGTTCTTGGCAGGAGCTACAGATGCTCCAGGCAAACTTAGATGCATTAGTGTTTGGGAACAAGGAGAGTGAGGAGGGCGAGATTGTTAAAGATAGGAACTCAACAGTAAAAAGCGCTGGAGGTGTGGAGTCTTCTAACGAGGATTATCTAAATCTTTAACACACCGGGAAGTTTAGAGGTGCTAGGAATCTAAAACAAAACTCAAGTAAATTCATGTTTGTTGGTGATAGGAGTCTGACACAAAGTAAGGAAAGAGATCCAGCCTCCCTTAATTAACTTCCTCAAGGGATATGCTAGATGCAAGAGCAACGATTTGGTCCTTAGCACTAGTGGGATATTCTTAGAATAAGAGATCATCTTACCCACAGGTTCAAACATAGGCATTAGAAAATTATAGTAAGAAAGGACTATGCTCACGAAGGAGGACACATTCATCTTCAAATTTTCTAGTGAAAGCAATGTAAATGAGATATTAGAACTAGGACAGTGCCATATAGGAGGAAAACTAATGTTTTTATAAAAATGGAGGACCAGAATATGTTTAGATAGGAGCAGCAACGATTCAATTCCTATTTGGGTTTTTTTCACATTGTTCCACATGAGTTTTGGACATTAGAAGGGTTAAGCTTCTTAGTTAGTTCCGTAGAGAAGCCCCTTTCTAGAGACAATCAAACAACAAGGATGGAACGAATTTTCAACACCAAGATTTATAAGGAAATAAAGAAGGATAGTGAACTCCTATAGAATTTATTAGTGCTAAGGCTAGCTGAGGAAGGGGAACTAGTTAAGGAGGTAATTTAAGTTAGCTATCCTTGGAAGCCCTAGATAAGTCATAAAGTGTGGAAACCTACTGAGAAAAGGTTTATTATGGGCATCTATAATGAGATTATAAGGGTGGAGGAAAATACAAATGAAAGGAAACCTGAGATGAAAACTATTAAACAATTTAATAAAATGGTTGATAGTGAGATGGAGGAAAAGAAACTAAATCTGAGCATGCTAGAGGAGTAGCAAATTGAGGGGATTACACAGGAGAAGAATGAAAATGATGAATTATAAACTATTGAAGATGCTTATAATATTTCAGGGAACAGAGAATAAATGGATAAGGGAACATAATTGGGGGATTTTGAGTTAGTTATCAACAAAAGAAAGGTAGTTAAATCTAAAGGAAAGAATTGGATGAGAGAGCTTCAAACTCCTATTTGAGTGATGAACTTCTTATTCTGGAACATAAGAGGGCTCAATGACCCACTTAAATAGTGAGCAATAAGGGATATAACTTTTTAGAAAAAACCTGTAAGGTTGGGTTTATTGGAAACCAAAATAAAGCTTCCATAGCTACGAGCATCACTTTCTTTTTTGGGTGATAAATGGAAACTGACTACTAATCATATTTTTCATCATAATGGAAAAATCATTATTACGTTCAACAGAAAGAGAGCCACTGTTCATCCAAGATTCATGTTAGATCAAATGATGCACGGTACATGCAAAATACAAGATATCCATGGCAACACCAAACTCTTTGCTATTTATACATCTAATCATGCATTCTTAAGACCTGAAAAATTTGGGAGAATGTCAAGATAATTTAGTCTTTGAAAGGAGGACCTTAGGTGGTTGTGGGAGGCTATATTTGCATTCTTTCTCTTATGAAGACTGAGGGTGATAGATCAAGGTTAAGGGGAGTGGGAAAGGAACTATCTAAAATTACACAGGAGCTTAATCTAGTGGATTTAAGGTTTATTGGTTAGCTTTATACATGGAATAACAAACAAGAGAGGGAGTACTTCATAAGAAGGAAATTGGATAAATTCATTGTAAATCAACATTGGGTTGACAATTTATCAATTCTTATGCCCATTTGGAGAGTCAAAATGCTTAGATCACTCATGGATAGGAATACATAGCATGCAAATTGATAAAATCAATAGATCCCCATTCAGATTTTTCAGTTGTTTAACTGTAAGACAGGGATTTGAAGAACTGGATAGGAACAAGTGACTTAAGGAGATGGAGGGGTATAAGGATTATTAGTTAAAGGGGAAATTGCGGATGGTAAAGCTTACATAAAAAGATTTCATAAAGACTAATAAGTTGGAATCAGTATAATCAATACAAAGAGCTAAAGACAAGTCGATAGTAACCTAACAACAAAGCTACAGGTCAACTTACATTTACAATTCAAAAATTCAGGAGGATGCATGCTTGAGGGAATACAACTCAGTATTGAATGATCCAACTCCATTTTGAGGAAAAAATCCATAATTAATTGGCTTAGGTATGGTGATGCTAATACAAAGTTCTTCTACAATACTATCTTGGCTCAAAGAAATAGAAATAAAATTACCACGTTAGCTGATGACAGGGGCAATTTTTGTATAAGGCAAGATGAGATTGAGAATATCAAGATGATTTTTAACATGAATTTGATGGGAATGCCTGAATTAAGTAGAAGAACAGATCTTTCTTATTTTATTAACGAAAAAATTAGTCAAGAAGCGAGGGAAGTCTTAATTAGTCCAATATTAGTGTTGGAAATTAAGAACACTTTATTTAGATTGAATCCATATAAGTTTCCAGTGCTAGATGGATTTAATGTCGATTTCTTCAAAAGGACTTAGAGAATTACTAGTGAATTGGTGGTGGAAGCATTGTAGGAATTTTTCTACTTGATTGCAGGTTTTTATATGATAAAGTTTTATTATTTTTAACCTCAATAATATCGCAAGGGCACGAGTCATTCAAGTAGTACCTAAGGTATCGGTCCTATGAGGAAGAGTAATTTAATCCTAAGGTCTAAGGATTAACTCAAATTCGCAAATAATTAAAATAAATAGCTAGGTAAAAAGTTATTCAACCAAAAATCAATCTCAAGAATTAAATTCAGAAATTATAAACAAGATAGCAATTTGCACAACCCAATTAAGAATCAACTTAGGAACGACCAATTTAGAGAAAAGGGTTTTTCTATCCAACCATAGTGCAAACCTAATTAATTATCGAATTATCGAATTATCGAGTCTAGATGATCTTAGGATGGATTACTCTTTTTCGAGTTATAATCTTTAACCCTAATTGATAAACCCTAATTAGATTATGGAATTGTAATCTCTTGACCCAAAACCTAAGCTAGTTCTGAATTTGTCTAATAACCTACCAAAAACCTACGCATGATCTCTCGTTACATAAATTTATCTGCTTGATTTAATTATTAATCTATCAAACTACCTAACTCTCGTTAGCCCAATTTGATGATTTTCACTCGGACCCTCTCAGTTTATTACTAAATTATTAAGAACAGAAATTGAATTACAATAACTCAATAAAAACACAAACAATCAACTTTCATTAATATTAAAGACAAAATCCTGAAGGTGAGTATAGACAATCCTATTCTTAACAATTATCTCAATTCTATACGTAAATAAAATTGAAAATAAATTAAAAAATATGATTGGAATGGAATTATGGAGGCAGCAATGGTGGGAAAGCTCCTGTTCTGAGAAGTACTTCGCGTGACTTCTTCTCCGTGTCTCTCTTCTTTCAATCCTTTCTTAATCTCTCAATAAACCCTCTCTAGGTTTGAAATTTGGATAATGCAAAAAGCTGTCATCTTCTGTTCTTTCAGTTCCTTAAATACCTTGGTAGCCCTAGGGTTTTTTGGGGGTCAAAACGGTCCAAAAAATCTCTTGAAATATGACTTTTTCTCTTATTTGTGTGCCTGCCTGAGCCTGTGATAGAGTCTTTCTGTCACGATCGTGTCCCTCAGGGCACAATTGTGGTCTAGTTCAGAAGTCTTTGTCACGATTTTGCCACAATCATGGCCCGAGGTTTTGCCCCTAAAGTCTCCGAAACTCCTCCATTCTTTTTTGTTGGCCCCACTGACGAAGACATCAAGGTACCTCAAAAACATAACATTTAAGCTCAAAGTCTTATACTAACCCATAAAAACACTTAAACACATAAACTAACACAATTCTAACCTAAACACACATTAAACACCAAAATTAACACTTAATATATAACAATTTAAACCCTAAAATAGGATGCAAATTACACCTTTCATTACTTCTCTAAACTTCTTAAGGAAATCAACAAAACATACATATGCTGCATCCTAAAGATCCAAGACCCTACTTGCATAAAAGATTACTACCTTATATCTTGTTGCAATAACATATACAAACTCATTTCGAAGATAATTGCAAAAAGATTGAAGAAATATACTTCCAAGAAGGCCATTAAGAGCTGTTGTGTCAAGATTAATTTTTTTTAAAGACATTGATACAATCAAATGGGAATTCATTATTGATAGTCTTCAAGCTTTTGATTTTTTAGAATTTTCTATGGAGTGGATAGAGGAATGTATTACATCAACAAAATTTAGTTTGCTAATCAATGGAATTCCAATAACCGTCTTCAAGAACTTTAAAGCTATTAGGTAGGGAGACCCTTTATTTCCTTACCCATTCTCAATAGTCAATTAAGTCTTGTTCAGAATGTTGGCAGCCCTAACCATTGATAATTCGATATTCAAATTTCATCACAAATGCAAAGTATTAAGGCTAAATCATTTAGCTTTTATGGATGATATTCTATTGTTATGTGGAGCTGATACACATTCTTTTTCTTAGAAGCTATTCAGGAAGTGGTATTACATTAATATATTTGTGAACATGATATGAGTCTTTATTATATTGTGTTTTTTTAATTCAGCCAATATGGCTGTTAGGCGTTGGGGCTGCCCATTTTATTAGGAAATCCTGAAAATGTCAAGGGTTACAATCATGTGGTGTATCAAACATAAGGGCATTCTTGTTGATCTAATATTAATAAGGCTCTAATGTGACACAGAAGAGTAGCAAAAGTAAAGTTTGAAGGGGATTGGTGTGTTGTTGGATGCTTTTCTAAAGAGTCTGCAACTGAGTTAGCTTGTTAGTAGATATGGAAGATGGAGTGCCCATTCTCAGCAATGTGGCCTTGAATTCGAAGGAGCAAGGAGTGATGATGCCATGGCCAATTAGCAGCACCAGTTAAGAAGTCCACAATAATCTTAGAATTTGTTTCGATGTCCACCATCTTAAAGTTGGATGTCTTGCATAGCTAGAGATCATGTAGTAGTGCTAGGAGTTCAGCTTCCGAACTCGTGCAATAGCCTCGAAATTGTGTGTTAGCTTATAGTACCTCTCCCAGGTTATTTCTAAGAACTATCCCAGCTCTTGAATTTCCTGGATTACCCAGCGATGATTCGTTTGAATCGGTCATTTCCAACAGATCACTATGGGTATGCGGTTAGTGTGTTGCATATGCAAAAACGTGAAGTCTTGAAGAGTGTTCCTTGTAAGATAAGTCCATTTCAAGGGATGGAGGAGTGTAAATTGATTAAGGAGTTCAAATACCCCTCCCAGCAGCATTTCCTCTGTGTTGAGTCGTTCCTCAAACAATTTCTGATTCCTATCTTTCCATCATATCCAACTTATTGCCGATGAAAGCAGGTAGAGGAGATGAAGAAAAATTGAGTCAAGTGTCTAGCACATATGGAAACAATCCCACAGATTTGATGGCATGATGATATTTGATAGTTATGATTTGCATTGTGTTTTAGGTTTTAATTTGTTAACTATTTAATGTTAATTTGAGTGTTTAGTATGTATTTAGGTTTCAATTGTGTTAATTTGTGTTTAATTATTTTTATAGGTTAGTATGAGTCTTTGAGCTTAAATTTTATATTTTTGGGGTACCTTAATGGGATTGTTAGTGTTTCAGGGTAAACGGTAAAGAAGGGAGAAGTTTCAAAGAGTTTCGGGCCAAAAACACAGACCACGATTATGGTACAATAGCCCACGATCATCTGCGATGGGCTGATACAGAAACTCGTGTTTTGCGTGATTTTTTAGACCATTTCGACCCTAAATTAAACCTAAGGCTTCCAAGATATAAAAGAAACATTACAAAATAGAGAGAGCAGTCTTTGACAGGGGTCTTTCACTTCAGCAAGTTCAGAACCCTAGAGAGTTATTAAGTGATTTGAGGAAGGAGACGAAGGAAGAGAGACACAGAGACGAAGCTTAACACAAAGTACTGCCTATAATAGGTGGTTTCTCACAATCGCTACATCCACAAGTCCATTCTGACAGTATTTTTGATTTGTATTTCAATTTTATTGATGTACAAAATTAGGATAGTTATTAAGAATAGTGTTGTTGAATGTTGATTTTTATCTAAACTCACCTTCGAGATTTTGATTCTTAAGATTTATGAAATTTGATTCATTATGCTTTTTTTGAGTTATTTTGTGATTCAATATCTATTCTTAATAATTTGACAACATACTAAGGGGGTGAGCTGAGTGAATATCATCAAGAGTTAGTAAATTGTTAGATAAAATTAAATCAAATTGGTGAAATCGTGTAATGAGAGATCGAGCATAGGTTCCTGGTAGGTTAATAGACAATTTAAAACTAATTTAGGCTTTGGGTCAATTATGAATCAAGAGATCACAATTCCATAATTTAAATTAGGGATTATTAATTAGGGTTTAAGGATTATAACTCGAGAGAGAGTAATCCACTCTAGGATCGTCTAGATCCGGTAATATGATAGTTGCATAATTAATTAGATTTTTCATTAATTTTAGATTTAAACCCCCTTTCTCTCAATTGATAGTTTCTACGTTGATTTTGGATTGGGTTGTGTGATTTGCTATTTTGTTTATCTTTCCAAAATTTAATTCTTGTAATTGATTGTTTGATTGATTAATTTTCTGCATTTATTGTTTATTTTAGATTGTTGCAATTTAGTTAGACCTTAGATTTTAGGATTAGATTACCCCTCCTTGTGGGATCGATAACGTAGTTACTATACAAACGACTTGTGCGCTTGCGGTATTATCGATGTCAAAATAATAAACCTTAGCATACATAAACCTGGGATCAAGTTTTTGACACTGTTGCCGAGGATGCCATAGTTTAGTTCTATAGTTTAAGGCGTTCAATTAGTTCTAATTTTTGATTTCGTTTCTTTTGTTTCATTTTGGAATTCATGCTCTTGTATGAACACAAGAGTCACGAGAGATTCGAGTCCTGCAGTAGAGACGTTAGATTTAGACATGACACGATTAGAACGAACCCTTAAGAAAGCTCGGTGAGAAGAAGAAGAAGAGATAAGAAAGCCATCAATGAACGAGGAGTTTCAAAGAAACATAGAATAGGAAGCAAACCAAGGATGACAACAGAGGACCCTGATGGATTTTATGAGGCCAAGGTTCAACTTGTCAAACCAAGGAGTGGCTCATTCGAGATTAAGCCGGCCCTCCTCAATATGCTTTAACAAAATGTGGAATTTTATGGATTGGCAAATTAGGATCCTAACACGCACATCGTGAACTTCCTCGAGATCTGTGATACTTTTCAATATCATCAGATGTCAAAGGATGTGGTTAGAATTAGGTTATTTCCCTTTACATTTAGAGATAGAGCGAAGGCTTAGTATTATTCGCTGAGCCCAGCTAACATCACGACATGGGACTAGCTTGTGTGGGCTTTCTTAGACAAGTACCTCCCGTTGACAAAGATAACGAAGATTATAAAGGAAATCACCAATTTCCAACAAGGTGACAGGGAGTCAATCTATGAAGCGTGGGAAAGATACAAAGATCTGCAAAGGAAGTGCCCACACCATAACCTACCTAAGGAATTCCTTTTGCAGACCTTCTACAATGGAGTGAACCTACCAATAAGAGGCACAAATAATGTAGTGTCAGGAGGATCTTTGATGCAAAAGACTGTTGATAAAGCAGAGGAGCTGATTAAGGTAATAGCAAGCAATAGTTGCTTGTGGACAAATGAGTGAGGAAGGCAACCTGCTACTTTTAAAGAGCATAAGGGAATTGTCACGGCCGATCAGATAGCAGAGATGTGAGTAAAGATCAACAACTTTACGCAATAACTAAATAGCATAAAGGCATCATTCTCAGCTCAGGTAAAGGCTGTATAGTTAAACTGTGAGCTTTGTGGACAGTTAGACCATGACACTATAGAATGCTACCTAATGAAAGAAGACAATCAGGAGCAAGTGAACTACAAGGGGGCACAATATGGCCGAGGAGGGTTAGTAACAATCCCTATTCCAACATCTACAATCCTGGGTGGAAGAATCACCCTAACTTCTCCTATTCGAACAACACTGGTGGATAATTTAGGCAACACCGAGTTTAATCAAAAGGAACGTATTATGGTCATTAATAAAAACCAAAAGGATGAACCTAAGAGGGTAAAAGGAGAAGAATGTGAAGGATAAAGTCAAGCAAATAAAGAAGACCTCCCAAGTGAGCCTATAATGAGTCACTTAAGGTAACTCGACGTATATTTCCATTCCTTATTACGCAGCAGCGGGAATTATATGTAAAGAGGGAAGTAGAAAAATTACAGGAGATTGAGCAAAACAAGATTGAGGAAGTGATGAAACAAGTATAGATGAAGCTCAAATTACAGGAATCCATCAAAAAGAAGGTCAATGAGTGACAATTAGAAGATGACCCCAACATCGCAGAAAAGAAGAAGACCAAGGGGACTTTTTCATCCCCTGTAGCATCAATAGAATCATTATAGATAAGTCATTCATAGATTTAGGTGTGAGCATAAACATAATGCCCTACACCTTCATTCTGAAATTAGGGTTAAGAGAGTTAGTGCCCACTAAGTTTTTAGTAAAGACGACCAATAAAATTGAGCATAAATTGATGGGGATTATAAAGGATGTTCCAATAAAAGTCAGTAAATATACCTTTCCCACATACTTCTATATATTATACATTAGTGAAGATACAGACACCTCGATAGTTCTTGGAAAACTGTTCTTGACCACTGTACGTTCAATTATTGATGTGTATAGGGGTGAATTAACTTTGAGGATAGGAAAGGCAAATTTGACCTTCAAAGTGACTTCAAGAGAGTACGGATCCCCTTCAACTCCAATGGATACCCGAGCTTCTAGGAGAATGGGAGGATATAGAGGATCCTCGGAATGCCTTTAAGAATAAGCGCTCCTGAAGGAAAAGGTGAGGAAAGGAGAATTGCATGGAAGGTGGGGACTGTAAAATGGTAGCCAAAGTTCAAACTTTGAGATTAATGACGGCGCTACCATCTCAACATTCGTTCCCACCACCATGAGCGTAAAGGAGCATTGAGCTACTGACGTTAAAAGAAGTGTTGCATGTGAGGAAACTTATGGAAAAAAAATAGTTCCGTTGTTTAATTTTGCTAGATGTTTGAAATTCTATAGTTAGGATCAGTTTTGTTTTTAAATAAGATAAAGAAAGGAATCAGATTTTAGAATTATGTGGATGATATTCAAACGTGAAAATAGAGGCAAAAAAGGGACACAAAGGATTAGGAAATGAAATTGAAACGAAATAGTGAAAAGAATGAAAAAGGAAATTGGTGTTAATAGCAGTTGTCGGACACAACCGTGGGCTAGCAGGCCACGATCGTGGCATGTGATTTGGTGTCCCATTGGTGGAAAGCCTCAGGCCACGATTATGGCCTACGACTATGTAGAAAGGGGGAGGATGCATTTCTTAAAAAGAACTATTACCATTTTACCCTTTTACCACCTATATATTCAATTTTAACTTCAATTTTACTTTCACTTTTATTTTTATTTTATGTCTCCAGAATATAAGCATCCATACATTCTTACATCTCTCTAGAGTTTTTAAACCTCCAATTTCATCCAAATTTCTACCTAATCATGCCACACATTAAACAATCAGCTTGACGGGAATCATATGGACGACAACAAGTTACCGGACGTGGATGAAGAAACCGCGTATCAAACTTTGGTGTGCCCTCCCCAATCTACACAGAGGAGGAATGTACTCGTTTTCGATCCCTTCATGCTAGACAAATTATACTTCCTAAGTACTTTGATTTTGACACCCTTGATAGGATAGAATTGCATGAGCGAGTAGAAAACCTAGCTGAGAGGATCCAGTGGGCTCAATTCACGATTTCAATTTCCTGTTTATGAGGAGCTTACACTGTAATTTTTCACTTCACTGACCTACGACTCTAAGAATCTATAAGAATTATGGTTTAGATTAGGAGGACGAGCATATAAATTAAATGTCAAAATTATGTGCGAGATAGGCGGATTCCCCGAATCCTCCATCATCGACCATCATGCCAATTTTGGATTGTGCTTACTGGAATTGAGCAATTTCATACAAAGAATGCTCACAATAACAATATATGGTCCCATGAACACTTGTTGTTGTACAAATTTATATGTCAGCTAGTTTTCAATAAAACCAAAACCAACAAGTGTTCCACTAAGGAACTTTTTATGTTATGGTGTATGGACCATAGTATTTCAGTCTGCACATCCACACATGTGCTTGATGCCATTATTGCGAATCCGCACAAGAGGAGTAATAATCTAGGAATGGGGTATATAGTGTCAGTCATTGCTTATTCACCTCTTGGAATTCTTGAACCACCATCACTTATGGAGGGCTAAAATCTTTAAGTCCCATAATATGGAACTTAGGGCCATCAGCCAAAAGACACATGTCCAAATTAGGGCAAGTCAGGGAAGTTCGAATGCAACACCACCTCGGTATGAAGAAATGTCTAATGACAAATCTAAGGAAGAGGAAGAAGAACACGGCTGGAAGGAACTTCTGGATGCGATCTTCATAACCAACAAGACACTTGTGGAGAACACCAGAATGATGAAGGAGATGGCCTGGACATAACGCCGCCAAAGCCAGGATATCTAACGGATTAATCGGTATTTTGAGTCGCAAGCTGTTCAATTGCCGCCTTCGACACTATCACCACCTCCATCTCTATAGGATTTATGTCTAACCCGATTTTCCCTTTCCATTTAGTTAATTTTCTTTTCCAAATTAGCCTTTAGTTCTAATTTTTATGTTTATTTTTTTGTTACTTTAAATTCTGTTGTTCTTATCTTTTATGCGTTGTGTGCCCTCTTCTCACATTGAGGACAACATGTTGTTCAAGTGTGGGGAGGGATTATGTGTTTTTGCTTTTGAATGTGATTTTTGCATAACGTATGATAGTTATTAATTTACATGCGAATTGTTTGAATGTTTAAATGGCTGAGATGAAGTGAAGTTTGTTTAATTTTAAACATAGTCTAGTAGGCTGTAAATGATCATTAGCTCGCAAAATTAGTGAATTAAGAGACTTTGGATAAATATACAACTTAATTAGGATTTAGTGTAAAGTTAGCACCCTATAGGTTATCACATTCATTCATAATTTGAGGTCTTTCCACTTTAGTAGCTTAACTAATATTTTTTTTTCATGGAGATGAGTAGCTTAAACAATAAGGAAGGCAATAAAAAAGCATTTTTTGTTAAATAAATCAATATTCTGCTAGCCTTTAGGTTATGAATAGAGCTATTAGCTAGTTGAAAACGTGATATAGCTGAGTAACCGGATCGACATGCATCACAAATATGTGCCTCCGCGTCAAAAGGCTATAATGATATTTCAACCATGCTGTTTAATAAAAACATGACTTACTTGAGTAACCGGATCGACATTCATTACTAATGTTTGCCTCCGCATAAAAATACAGTCTATGTTCACTAAAAAAAGTATTCTTAATAAAAACCTACCTAACTTGAAGTAGGCTTGACTTTTTATGAAAATATACTTATGAACACTTATAGAGTCTGAAGGCTAAAGAAATATTAATGTTGGTGTATAATTTAAAAGGGTCAATTAACACTTAGATATCGATTAAATTATATATTTATTTCGAAGCCTCTAGACATAGATTTTGCTTGTTAATTATTAGATATAACTTGTATAATGGTGTTTAAGATTAAATTTATTTCATGATGTCAAATCCATTGCCTCATTATTGCATTGTGTGTTGTGTTTTTGTTGTTTTGTTTGCTTGAGGACAAACAAACGTTTAAGCGTAGGAATATTGATAGTTGTGATTTGCATTGTGTTTTAGGGTTTAACTTTTTAAGTATTTAATGATAATTTGAGTGTTTAGTGTGCATTTAGGTTTCAATTGTGTTAATTTATTTGTTTAATTTTTTTTATGAGTTAGTATGAGTCTTTGAGCTTAAATGTTATATTTTTAAGGTACCTTGATGGGTTTGTTGAAGTAAATCACACGTTAGTAAAGACTTTACGTTCAAGAAACTAGATACATAAGAAGGGGGGTTGAATAGTGTATCCTCCTTTTTGAATATAAAATCTTGAAAAAAACTTCTCTTTCTTATTAGAAGAATATCACAACTTATTACGTAGTTAAATCACAAATTACTTCTTTATGATTTTTAACAACAAAATAAACTAAAGTAAAGAGTAGGCGATTTTTATACTGGTTCACCCCAAACCGTGGGCTACGTCCAGTCCTCAGAGTTGGTCTGAGTGTTCCACTATTCTTCAAACGATTACAAGTATTCTTTCTTCCCTTCCAGAGCCTCTTCAGGTCTCTTACGAAGTATTTTCACTATCTTAGCCTCTCCAGGCTATCATCCTTTTCTTTCTCTCACTAGAAAAAGATTGTGATCTTTTGTTACAGTAATGTTAGCTCTATTCTAAGTAAGCACTGTATGAATTTTCTCACAGATTGTTTAGCTTTCTAATTTGTCTCAGATTTGTCTAAGATTGTAACATCATCGACTGCGACTAATATTTATAACCTTCGTCTCTAACTGTTTCTTTGTTCTTGGTAACAGCTTCTTGATTCTTGATAACCGCTTCTAGGTAACTGTCATTTAGTTGAGTTTTGTAACTAAATCTAAATAAATAACTGTCTGACGTGCTAGTGTATCTTCGTGGTTTCGTTTATGTCTTCCTTGTGTCTGTGTTTCCTTTGTGTCTGCGTCTGCGTCTATATCTATATAGTATTTGCGTCTGCGTCTGCGTCTACATTTGCATCTGCATCTGCATCTGCGTCTGCATCTATGTCTATATAGTCTTTGAATCTGCGCATTTAACATACTTGTCAAAGATGTTCTTTTATTTCTAACATTATTATTATTTGATTGTCATCAAAATTAATCATCATAAAGTCCTCTTGACTTAGCAATCTCCCCCTTTTTGATGATAACAAATAATTATAATTTTAGAAAGATCAAAGTGAATGAATTTTTATTCAAATGATATGAACAACAAATGAATAAGACGACAACAAATAAGAAATAAGAAAACAACAACAAACAAAGAATAACAAAGAAATACGCATATATAAATTCTATCTTCTTCTTTTCTTCTCTTCTATTCTTCTTTTTCTTGTCTTCCCCTGTCTCCCTTTTTTCTTCCTCTACTCCCCCTATTTGTTATCAATAAAAAATGTTACCTTAGATGCTTTATTATTTCATAAAACATGCGTTGCATATCTGATCTGATCAACTTGAGGTCTTCTTCTATTGTAACTCATACATAAGCTAGTTCCTCATGAAGATCACCCACTGAGTCTTGTAGATTGTCAAAGTTAGTATGAATTTTTTCAATTTCCTCCACTAAGGCTACCTGACTCTGCTGCTCAGTATTTCTGACTTCTTCCATCCCAATAGGTTTAACTTTTTGAATTGGACTTGATGGATAGAAGGTTGTAGCAAAAACTGTTTCTGAGGGTAAGACATCTAGGTCTATTATTTTTAGGGTAGGAGGTTTGAAGTATTGCTTTCCTTCTAGGAGATCAAGGTCATTAGGTCTCGGTAGTTTGAGAATAGGTTTTCCAAAAAGGTGAAGGACATCTTTAAGTGAGGGTATGAAACTTAAAGGTCTAAAGTGCATAATCAAGTGCACAAAAGTCTCTAAGTTGACAAACATACCTCCAACCTGGATAGATTTATACTATTTTTTAGTCACCCTGCCATCTACCTAAGAACTGGCATCTGTGGTGAAGCGTCCACAATAACTCCCTGATGCTTTTAAGATGTGATGGGAAACATAGACTCCTTTTGATTGTACTGCATAACATGCTTCATCTATGTTTCTCACTACTTCATGAATCTGTTCTTCAATTAGGTCACCTGTTGTTCTTTCAGAGTACATATTCTGTTTCCTTTTTTCAACAT
This sequence comes from Erythroxylum echinodendron, assembly GCA_027575705.1. NCBI lineage: Eukaryota > Viridiplantae > Streptophyta > Magnoliopsida > Malpighiales > Erythroxylaceae > Erythroxylum > Erythroxylum echinodendron. The sequence goes on along the minus strand of JANZXR010000004.1, from coordinate 27,338,275 downwards.
TGCGTACAATGTGTGAAGCTCTTGGTTGTAAGTTAAGTACAATTTTGATCAAAGTTCTACTCGTAGCTGGGTAGATAGTGTACCGATCTTTGGTCATCTTTTGTAGATAGGGTTCTGACTTCTCATCCCTCAGAATCCCATATAATCTCCTTTCTTCATGAGTTAGAAGATGCATAGATCGACTATTGATCAAAATGGATTCCATCTGTACCTTGATCAACCTTTTAATAGGTTCTCTGATTATTATTGAACTTCTGCTTCTTACAGGTACCTCTTCTTCAATCACCTTTATTTTCAAGTCCTCTTTTATAATAGGACTATGAGATTCCACTCTGTCTTTAACTGATTTTTCTTTTCGTTGACTCCCAGTTGAAGTGGTTTCTTTCTGACTGGTCTTTAACTTTTTACTTTCTCCTACCAGTCTAGAAGATGGTTGGGGTTGAGTTCTCTTTCTCTCAAACTCCAATTTCTTCTTAATTCCAGTCTCTCTATTTGGCTCCGTCTGCACTTGTTACAGAATTGAGACTAGAGATCTTGTGGCTTGTGGTGTCCTTTCTATCTGTAAAGATTGTGCACCAAGAGTCACTCGACTTCCTCTCTTCTGTTCTTCTTGTCGAAGAGATAATACCCTTGGTGATCTCATTGATTTTTTGATTGTCTCAAATTCAAGTGCCTCTTCCTTTCTTTTTAATGACAGTTGTTTTTCAAATAGACTCACCTGGCTTTCTTCTGTTTTCCTCATCATCTTAGCTTCATCTGCTACTTTAGATGATTTCTTCTTTTCTTCTATAGTCATTTTATCAGAAGATTGAGGTTTCTTTTTCTCTTTGAGAGTAACATTCCCACTCATGTTGCGTCTGAGTGTATGCTCCCCCTCAATCCTTGCTTTTGGCGTTGAAGTTGTACTCAATCCCATTTTACCAATGGTTGCT
>JANZXR010000004.1:27325044-27337243 GCA_027575705.1 Erythroxylum echinodendron | reverse complement strand
CTTTTCTTTCTCTCACTAGAAAAAGATTGTGAGCTTTTGTTATAGTAATGTTAGCTCTATTCTAAGTAAGCACTATACGAATTTTCTCACAGACTGTCTAGCTTTCTAACTTGTCTCAGATTTTTCTAAGATTGTAGCATTTTCGACTGTGACTAATATTTATAGCTTTCGTCTCTAACTGCTTCTTAATAACGACTTCTTGATTCTTGATAATCGCTTCTAGGTAACCGTCATTTAGTTAAGTTCTGTAACTAACTCAAAATAAATAACTATCTGACGTGTTAGTATATCTTCGTGGTTTCGTCTATGTCTTCTTTGTATCTGTGTTGCCTTTTTGTCTGCGTCTACGTCTACGTCTGTGTCTATATAGTCTTTGCATCTGCGTCTATATCTATATAGTCTTTACATCTACGTCTGCGTCTATGTCTATATAGTCTTTGCGTCTGCATCTGCATCTACGTCTGCATCTGCGTCTACGTCTATATAGTTTTTGCATTTACATCTGTGTCTATGTCTATATAGTTTTTGCGTCTGCGTCTACGTCTGCATCTATATAGTCTTTGGGTCTGCGTCTGCGTCTGCGTCTATATAGTCTTTGCGTCTTCGTTTGCATCTATGTCTATATAGTCTTTACGTCTGCACACTTAACTTACTTGTCAAAGACGTTCTTTTATTTCTAACATTATTATTATTTGATTGTCATCAAAATTAATTATCGTCAAGTCCTCTTGGCTTAACATTTGTTAGTGTTTCAGGGTAAACGACGAAGAACGGAGAAGTTTCGAAGAGTTTCAGGCTAAAAATATGGCACACAATCATGGCACAACAGGCCACAATCGTGATAGAAAGAGGTGAGATGAAAGGACCCTGGCCATGATCGTGCACTTTGGGCCAAGATAGTGTACTTTGGGCCATAATTGTGATATAAACGTTTAGGCACTAGCCACGATCATGGCCTATGTCGAGCTGATACAGAAACTCGAGTTTTGTGTGATTTTTAGACCCTTTCGACCTCAGATTAAACTTAGGGCTTCCAAGATATAAAAGGAACATTACAAGACAGAGAGAGCACTCTTTGATAGGGCCTTTCATTTCAACAAATTTAGAACCCTAGAGAGATATTGAGTGATTTGAGGAAGGAGACGAAGGAAGAGGGACACGAAGACGAAGCTTAACACGAAGTACTTCTCAAAACAGGTGGTTTCTCGCAATCACTACCTCCACGAGTCTGCTCTGACAGTATTTTTGATTTGTATTTCTATTTTATTCATGTATGAAATTAGGATACTTATTAAAAATAGTGTTGTTGAATGTTGATTTTTATCTAAACTCACCTTCGGGATTTTGATTCTTGAGATTTATGAAATTTGATTCATTATGTTTTGATTGAGTTATTTTGTGATTCAATACCTATTCTTAATAATTCAATAATATACTGAGAGGGTGAGCCGGGTGAATATCATCAATTTGGGCTAACGAGAGTTAGGTAAATTGTTAGATAAAAATTGAATCAAATCGGTGAAATCGTGTAACGAGAGATCGAACATAGGTTCCTGGTAGGTTAATAGACAATTTAAAACTAATTTAGGCTTTAGGTCAATTGTGAATCGAGGGATCACAATATCATAATTTAAATTAGGGATTATTAATTAGGGTTTAATAATTTTAACTCGAGAGAGAGTAATCCACCCTAGAACTATCTAGACCTGGTAATTTGATAATTGCATAATTGATTAGATTTTTTATTAATTTCGGATTAAAACCCCCTTTCTTTCAATTGATAGTTTCTAGGTTGATTTTGGATTGGATTGTGTAATTTGCTATTTTGTTTATCTTTCCGAAATTTAATTCTCCTAATTGATTGTTTGATTGGTTAATTTTCTGCATTTATTGTTTATTTTAGATTGTTGCAATTTAGTTCGACCTTAGATTTTAGAATTAGATTACCTCTCCTCGTGGGATTGATACCTTAGGTACTATGCGAATGACCAGTGCGCTTGCGGTATTATTGAGGTTTAAATAATGAAAATTAGCATACGTAAACCTGCAATCAATATTCAGTTTATAAAAAAATACCTCCATAATCGAGTAGCTATAGTACACCCTATAAAAGCATGTTGGAGAGAATCAGCACTAGGGCAGAAGGTGCATTTGGAGGATAGCTTGAATCTAATGGTAGGCAATATGCCATCTGTGGGCATAAGACAATTTGTTAGTTGCCACATGAAAATAGAAATTTTTAGTGGGATCTCAGGCCACTAGTGTAACATCCCATTACCCATGTTGAGGCTAGATTAGTAAATATGAGAGATTGGTAAGAAATTAGAAAATGCATTTCATGCTCGTGCATTATATGACATGCTCATACTCTTGAATATTGAATTTTTGCATATGAAAATAATTGTACATGCATCGATAGACATTCCAGGTATAATTGATTTATAATTGAATTTTGAATGTGATTTTGTTGAAAATTGTGGATTTTATTTGTTGAAAATTGATTTGGAGAGTGTATTTAGTGATTTAGAATTTTTGGAGAATTTTAAGAAAATTTCAAAAATTTTGGGTAATTTCGGACTAGGAAAAATACCAAGTGGCAAGACAATTGATGAATAGCAGTAGAATTAAGAGTCAAATGGCAATGAAAATTTTTACTAATGACTTTGGGATTTAATGACTATTGTCATTGAAATTTGGAGATAATTGGAGTAGGAATTGGAATTTATTGGACTAGTTAATTAAAAGAACTACTTGAAAGCCTTAGAAATGGGACATGTGGCAAGTGACAAGTGTCACTTGCCAAGCTAAGTCTTTAAAGTCATAGTTTTTCATTTGAAAGACCATTAAGTGTTTTGTCTTTCATTTTTCTCTTGCTCTCTCCTGCTTTTTCATGGCTTGCTTTCATCTTCTCCTCCATTTTCATTTTCTCCACTCACTCTCACCTCACCCACATTGAACCTTGCTACCATCTTTCAATTGCTACTTCCATCTTATTGTTTCTTTCATTTACTACAAGAAACCCACCCTGATCCATCTTTAGAAGATGAGATCGTGTGAATTCTTAGGAGCTAGGGTTGACTAAGATTTTGAAGATATTGAAGAGAAATCAAGTAAGTTATGTTTTAAATATCATGGGTATGATTAAATGAAGCTAGAATGATGAGTACATTAAGATTGATGACTTGATTATGTGAGTTTTTATGTGTGTGTCGTGGGTAATGAAAAATTCATGTAAATGTCTTTCTTTTGTATATGTGTATGATCATTAATGACCCAAAAATTGTTATAGAGATAATGTTGAGGTAGAAGGATCATTATAATGGTGTTATATGAGTGCAGTAAATTGAAGAATGAATGGGTAAATGTATAGGTTCTGTTTTGGTTAATGATCAAACATAGATCATGAATTGTTTGTGAATGAAATTGATTTGAAATGGAGTGGAGAATGAAGAGGAAATGAAGTAGAAAAGATGATTTAGGTTCAACGTAGGTTAGATGTAAAATGTTGGAAGTATAAAATCTAGAAAATTGGAAGAGAGCTGGAAAATGTGAGCAGCAACATTTTCACTGATTATGCTTCATCTTTTAGCCATAAATTGTCCTGTAGTTATCCAAATGAGACGATTCTTAATCTGGATTAAATCAGAGATATATGGCTATATTTCTATGAAGACATCAAATTTTAATTCTGTCATTAAGAGTCTGAAAAATTGACATGAAGTCGAGAACTGGGTGTAGTAAATGGGAAGATGAATGCTGGAAAATGTAGCTGTAACATGTCCACTAATTATGCTTATGTTTTTTAGCCATAACTTGTCCTATAGTTATCCGAATGGGATGATTTTTGATTTGGAGTAAATTAGAGACATAGGGATATAATGTTTATGAAGAAATACAATTTTAATTCTATAGAAATGCAATTTTAATTCTATCTCTATGAAGTTAAAAATCTGGCTTGAAATTGAGTTTTGACAGAGGTTGTAGTATTACCCGAGATAGAAATCATATCTTCTTGATATTGAATAAACTGTATTGATAGATGCTGAATTGGACAAAGATTTCTTTACAAAAGTTGTACTTGATTCTCTTATCTTTCAAATGATATAAAGTTCATATTTTGAATGTGGGAATTGAGAGATATCAGTTGTACAATTTGACAGCATGATCATGTATAAGCCAAAGTTTCAAACGTGTTCAGTCTATAGTATTTTGAGCATAACTCAAAGAATACTAAACCAAATTGAGTGATTTTAGTGTCAATAGAAACATAAGACATAGAGGAACACTTTTCTAGAAGAGAGTATGATCAAATTACATCAGTTTCACCTTCTGATTGAACATGAACAGTAGACCCGAAAGTGTGTCTAAGAAAAATCTGAAAGTAAGCCAATGAGAAATGAATTTAGATTTTAATGCTTTTAGTGAGATCCGAACCTAGGTAGAAATTATAATTAGATGATTTTTGACATGGGAATGATTTTGTGATGAAATTGATAGAAAGATACCTGGGATTGTCATGAACATGCATTGTACATATTTCATATACATGCATATGCATAAATGAATACTTATCTTTGAGCTAAAGTGTGATATGTGATATTGCTTGTTTTAGAGGAGCAATTGAAATGTCAACATCTAGACATTGCCGGAACTTTGAGGCAATAGCTTTAGAAGCAATCAATGAGTAACCTAGATGGTCTCACTCAATTAATTGTTTGTATTAGATTATGTTTGAATTATCTTATGAATGTGAAATTGATTGTGTTAATTCTGGACAATTGATTGTCCGAGGAGTTCTATATTCAGGACTATATTGGAAGTGCTACTTGTATGTGAATGGAAAGAACTAATTGTTTCTTGAATTGATTGATTGATTATGAGATGCATTCGATAAATGAATGCATGATTAGATAGTGAGAGTTGTGAACAGAGTAGCCAACGATAACGAGCTTAAAACTCTGAATGTGATTAAGAGCCAAAGGCTCATTATGTAAAAATAAGCCCTGTATCTCCAACGGATAAGGGACAGTATAAATGAGCCAGGTATCTACAATAGATACAGGATAGTTTAGGTATTCAGTCACAACAACGTAATAATTTTAAAAGAGTCACATATGCATTCCATATAAATTGTATTAAGTATGTTTGATTGACTGAAATGAAATTGTCTTACTCTTAAATGAAAATGTGATATGTGATATTATATGAAAAATGCAATGATGTGAATTATCTGTTATGTGAAATGATATATTGCATGAATTGAGTGAACCATCGATGATGGTTACCTCATCTGAGTTCACAAAACTCACCCAAAATTACACGTTGACATTTCAGGACACAGAGAGGATTCTAGCTACTGAGAGACCGTACAAGAAGCTTAATTCTTGTACTTTTGTGAAGAAGATATGGCTCAAAGGTCGGCCAGCTGGACTGAAGAACTTAGTTAGATCATTTGTATTTCCTTTTTCATGTAGTACATTTTGTATTAGGATGTGATGATGTACATATACAGATTTTTGGAAAGTTACAATATATGTACATTTATATTTATGAAATGAAAAGAGGAAATTTGTTTTTAAAATTTGGTGACTTTTTTGTATAATAGTAGATGTCATGATTAAGTTGGATTAATTGCCATGTAATAAAATGAAAGTGAGACTGTAACACGCCTTTGTTGTAGGGTATGTACTAGAATGTTATAAGGATATTCCGGTATGTATCTTATAGCAATGGGGGTGTTACAGCTAGATTCCCTTCAGGTTATTGTTTGATGGCTATCATTACTTCAAAGGCCGAAGATACAGAGAAGGTTCTGGACCGTGCAGGTGCCCATATTTGACTATCTAGTACTTCAGAGAACATCAAGTTCTGTGAAGTGAGTTCCTAGAATTAGCCAACTGTATGTCTGATTTAAATAAAGGAGTCTGCCATCCTCTATCCTGATAAGCCTGATTGATGCACAGATTTGGAGCGATGGGCGTAGCTAAATTTAGGATGAGAGGGCCAAGGAAGGACCAATTAGAATGCCAAAATAAGGTGTTACCATCTCCAACTCGTATTTTAGAATGTTGACTTATTGCATCTTTTTGTGCCGCTAAGCTTTTAAACTTGCAAGATTTCTACCAAGTGATCTGATTCATAAGTTTTTCCTAGATGCCCATAGTATGCTTTAGCTTCCACCAGAGTTTGCAAGTGAAAGCAGATTGTATGTCTTCTATCTAGCAAACTCTGATACCATTCTCATTAACTGGGAAGGCCAATCGATCCTATGATCTCCATATGCGTCGTGTTTCACCATTGGAAGAAGTCCAAAAAAATTTCACAAAAGTGCGCTCCAGTTGGGTTAGGATATCCTTAGGTGGGTTTGTTGTGGCCAAGATGTGAATAGGCATGGCTTGGAGGACGTGGTGTATTAGGATCAATCTGCCCCCAGTTGATAAAAAATAACTTTTCCAGCCCTCTACCCTCTGAATTTTTTCCACTATAGCCTGATAAGAAATTATTTTGTTCCTTCCCTAGTAGAGAAATCTGCTAAGGTAATGCAGTGGTAAGGAGGATTTCCTGATGCCTAGAATTTATGATAAAGCACTCGCTTGGGCATTCGAACAGCTACTCAAAATGATGAAGAAACTTTATCCTTATTGATGCATTGGCCCATATGTCGCTCATATTCCTCTAGAAAAGCACAAAAAATTTGTAAAGATCGTCGGATACCTCTTGTGAAGATAATTAGGTCATCTACAAAATAGAGGTGTTGCAATTAGAGCATTACACGTTAAGATATACGGTGTAAATCTGCCCTCTTGGATCAATTTCTTTATCCCGCGACTGAGAGCCTTCATGAGTAAGTTAAACAATAAAGGCACTAGGGGATCACCTTGTTTCAAACCCTTGAGGACTTGAAAAAGTAGGAGGGAGAACCATTCAGTGGTATGGAAAACCAAGATACAGTTAAATTGTTCATAATCAGGGAAACAAAGGAGTGATGGAAACCAAACTTCAATAGCAAGCCACGTAGAAATGGCCATGAAACCTTATTAAAAGCCTTCATCATGTCTAGTTTCAGGATGATGTTATGCCTACGTGAGCGATGATTTAATTGCTGGACCATCTCTTGGGCCAAAAGGATACTTTCCGATATATCCCTACCATAGAGAAATGCAGTTTGTTCATCAGAAATTAAGCAAGGTAAAATCGGCGCTCATCGGTCACATAAAATTTTGGTGAAGATCTTGTTAATAAAGTTGCATAGACTGATGGGCCAAAAGTCTACAAATGTGGTTGAACTAAGTTTCTTCCACAAGAGGACCATGATTGTGCTGCTAATAATGTGAGGGATTGGAGCACCAACGAAGAATTCCTGCATGACCAATTAAAGGTCTGAAGCTATGATTTCCCAACAAGCTCGGTAGAAAACTCTGGGGAAGCCATCTGCCCCTGGAGCACTATCCGGGTCGAGGCTAAACACAGCATTACGTAAAGGAAACAAGTTGAAGAAAGGTCACATTTTCTTTTCTTGAGACCAAGGTTGGCATAACAGATAAGATGGAATAATCTGGATCGAGGGTCTCTGAAGCCTCATCATCTTGCAAGAGATGTTGGAAATAATCCACTGCTTGGTTTCAAATTTTTGATTTAGATTCTAACCAGTGTCCATCCTCATGCTTAATGAATGTCACGTGCAGCTTGTTTTTCTTTTCTAATGTGGAGGCATGAAAAAATTTTATGTTGTGATCTCCATCCTTCAACCATTTCACCCTAACGTGTTATTTCCAGAATTGTTCTTCATCCGAAAGGACTCAAAGGTTTGCAGCCTTTGCTTGGTTTAAATGTATTAAAACCTCTGCTAAACCTGAGTTGTCAAAAGATTGTTCCAAGTCTTTAAGTTGTTCTTCCTCCCGTTTGCTGTTGTCAAAGATGTTACCAACAGTGATTTTATTCCGGTCCTTTATAACCATCTTCAAGTGCTTCAGCTTTGTTGTAAACTAAACATTCTAGACAATTCAATAGGTTTTTCCCAAGAGGTTTTAACCACATCGAGAAAATATAGTTTTGTAACCTAAAAATTTTGGAATGAAACGACTTTGGGAGACCAGAGGGTGGGGCATCCACTTTCAATAGTAAAGCATTATAGTCAGATGAAGAATGTGGCAATACATCAACCGAGCTGTCCATAAAATAGTTAAGCCATGAAGAGTTAACAAGCAATCTATCCAACCTCTTCCACACTTGGCCATTGCTCCTCATGCCTATCCATGAGTAAGTACCACCTATGATGGGCAATTTAGTAAGCTCGCAAGTGTCTATGGTTTGTTGGAAGTCACGCATAGATCTTACATCTGGGGTGGATCGACCCAGATATTCTTCAAATGAAGCAATCATATTAAAATCCCCTCCTGTGAGCCAGGGGGCATGTGAGTAAGTTGAATGGATTCGCTGTAGATCAGTCCATAAAATAACCCTCTCTGACTTTATAGACTTGCCATAAACAGTTGATATGAATGCTTGAAAGGTCCCAGTAGCATCTTGTACCTCCAGGTGTATAAATTGGTTCGAGCAGTCTCTCGTGAGCATGGTATAGCCATGTAGAAACAAGATCCATATTTTATTAGAGGGGTTAAAAGTTGCATCAGAAAAACCTAACCACCTCTTAACCTCATCCAATTTTTTAGAATTCATCATCGGTTCAAACAGAGCAGTAAAAGCAATATAATGTATTCGAGTTATTCTTTTCAGTTGTCGGAGTGATGACAAGTTGCCTATACCCTGAACATTAAAAAAAAGTCACTTAATCATCATATGAAGCCCCAAATTTATATGCTTGGGATCAAGTCCTCATTGAAGAATGACCAAAGTGACGTTTTGTGTATGGTTTGTGACGCTTCTTCGTTCGCATTGTTGTTTATCCACCCATTGCTGTTCAACACTAATTGTAGGCTGAATTATAAAGGACAATGAGTAACTGAAATTTCTGAATTCTTGCATCTGTTGGCCACGGTCTTGCTTGGGGTAATCAATCTCCACCTCTGAAGAAGGCCAGTTAGCATCCAAAATTGGGGGTTTTGATTTCTTCAAGTGGTTACGAAGGGACTGAGATGATGATTGTGCAACGATGAAGGAGCTATCCATTTTGACCAATAGTTTTGTGTTTGATACATGGGACAACCTGGAATCTTGATTATGTGTCAGTATGAAAAGAGTCTTTGGTGTTCGTTGGGGCGCTGGTGGATCCTAGGCTGGTGTCTGCAAAAATAGAGTTTCGTTATTATGTATCGGGGATTTAAGGGGATGATCATCCTGCTATAACTCTAGGGTTAAGTTTATGGAAGGGGCATCAATGGTAGTGCTGAGTTTTTCTGCAATCATAAGGCCAGGAGTCTTTGCTTCACTTACAGCTGGTTTTGATCTTTGTACAGGGAGGTATTCCTGGTTCTGTGTTAGTGGCATTGGGTGTTATGTCATTTGACGAACATGTTGATTAGTTTTCTTCTCATTTTGAATCAGAATTCGTAGCTCTGGATATTTAACCGTGCAATGCTCTTCATCATGGCCAATATGCCAACCATATTGGCAATATGGTGGTATATCCTCATCAGTTTTGACTTTTTGCTAGAATCCTTGATTCTTACCAGTACCAATCCATACTTGTTTATGAAGGGGCTTTGTAACATCAACCTCGACTTAGATTCATGCCACACTTGGTCATTTCAAGTCTTTGGTGGCCGTATCTAAACAAAGGGGTGTGTCAAAGAGGGAAGCCAAGAACGTTAAGGCTTATAGGTTGAAGAAATGGATCGAAAGTTTAGGGAAATTAAACCAAATGGCCACGAGAAGGGATTCATACTGCACATGGAAATCAGGTGTCCATTTTAATACCCTTATTGGGAAGTCACCAATATGCCACAGGATCTTGGAGTACAGTAGTAGGAAATCCTTATCAGAGTTAAAATTGATAATAATATGGCTTACATCAAGAAGGCCGACTGTATAGGTATCTGCAAAATCCTATGCTTTGAAGAAGGAATGGATGTCTTTTATAAGAGGTCTCCCCTGAGAGAATTTGTCGACGATGGCAAACTTGAAAGGGTGGGCGATTGAGTTGATGTAGTCCGGCGTGAAGAAGCCAGTGACTTTTACTTTGTGTGATCCTTTTCGCGGCTACGTGGTATTAGGGTTAATGGCTTTTAGGGATGGAGCTTTGAGAATATCAATAAAAGTACACTGGTAAGGGGGGGTCAGGTGGTTGATCTTCATCCATTTTATCCCTTAATGTTTTAGCCAAAATTTAAGTTAGACTCTAACATTTTCATTTATATTGTGTAATCATGAAAGGAAGACATGTGGAGCTAAAACACACGCATTAACTATAATGATGACAAATTTTGAGGAATTCAGTAAAATGTCAAGTCTGAATATTAACTTTCATAAAAGTTGTATACTTATTTCTTTAGGAATGTAGAATGTGGAAGAGTTAAGCAGGTTGCCAAACCTCTAAATTTATGCCTCCTTTCAGACTTTAGGAATACAAATTACTATGAATAAACCAAGGTATGTGGATTGCTTACCATTAGTAAAAATGTATAAAAGTAGGATCAATTCTTGGCAAAATAAGTATCTATCTTTTGCTGGAAAATTGCAGCTGATATCTATTATGTTGAGGAATGTAAGCATGCGTTGAAGAGCCAGTTTAGTGTTCCATAGGAAGGTTATAAAGGAAATTAAAAGATGCATAAAGTAGTTTCTAGAAAAATCAGAAGCTCAGAGGGGGCCAAGGTGAAATGGGATGATGAATTATGTCTCGCTAAGTAGGAAGGGGGTTTAGGGATTACTTTGCTTATATGTATGCAAAAAGTTCTACTTTCAAAGAAGATATAGGGGATATTTAATGATAAAGAGTCCCTTTATTCTAAGTGGATTAACGAGTACAATATGAAGGAGAAAAGCTCCTAGCAATTAAATCGAACCAAAGAAAACTCATGGAGTTTAAAGCTAGTATTGAGATTAAGAGACCAAACATATCATTCGATGCAGAAACTAATTGGAAAAGGCAAATCAACGTGGTTTCGGTTTAATAACTGGGGCAATTTGAGTCCCTTAATCAATATGAATGAGCTTAGACATATGGTTACCAGGATACTTATTCAAGCATAAGTTAGCTCAATCTTACACAATGGAAACTAGAATCGTAATTTTTGAGGGGTAGATAGCTTGAATAATTTACTTCCTAGCATTTACTGGAGGCGGGGAGGACAAAATTATCTGGTTGCTCACCAACTTAAGAGAATTTTCTGACAGATCCTGCTATAAGTTGTTTAGTGGTATACATCCCAAGTTCCATGGGTTCTAACTAATATGGTAGAATTTGTTATCCCCCAAAGCAGCAATCATAAACTGGTGTGCAATGAAAGATAGGCTTAAAACTAAAGATAGATGGTATGGCATTACAACCAACTTGGATACTATATGCAACCTATATGGAAGGGTAAGTGAAATATAGAATCATTTATTTCTCTAATGCAGGGTTTCACATGTTATCTGGGATAGGGTCTAGATTATATTACAAGTTCATTGTCCCCAGGATGAATAGGTGAACATAGTATATTGGACTATTAACATGATGACCAAAATGAGGCAAAATGGTGTGGTTTTCTATCTGGAAAGAAAAAATAGCAAGTTATACATAAGAAGGGCAATGGAGATGTAATACCCCACTCTCGTTGGACCCGAACCTGATATCGATAGTGATATTCGAATTCGTGCCCCGCGAGGGCGGTGTGCCACATCACTAAACAATTAAGAGTCGGTATAAAATTTTTTTTTTAAAACCATAAACATAAAGTACAGAAAACCAAAAATAAAAAACATTCCACTTTGTTTTATAACCATTTGATACAAAGCAATGAACTCAACAGAAACTTTTATTAACCAATTGGACCCATTTCAAATTACCACAATACAATCATTTCCAATTTCTCAAAAGTATTACAAACTGTAATATTCGATTACCAAAAATACACATTTTGTGGAAAATACAATTCAATGCGCAAATAAAGAGACTCAATACAGACGCGAACTGATCCTGACCTCTTCTTTCTCTGACTTGCATGCAATAGATATACTCTCATTGCCTAACGGGGTATTCTTCTGAGTCCTGAAAAATAATTGCAAATTTTGGGTGAGTTTTGCGAACTCAGTGAGT
>JANZXR010000004.1:27278285-27318922 GCA_027575705.1 Erythroxylum echinodendron | reverse complement strand
ACATAGCCTATTTTTCAAAATCACATTTATTCACACTTATACCGGGAAAATGTCATGAATGCATGTATAGATATTTTTCATGTGCAAAAATCACTGTTAACAAATGCATGAGCATGAGATGTGTTTTCCTAATTTCTCCGATTGATCTCTCGTGTATCCGTTTCTATAATTCAGCCCTTTGTATGGAAACGGGATGTTACAGGAGACGTAGAAGCTAATAGATATAACAGTCCATTGGATTAGGGATCTTTTTATTGCCAAATAAAATCAAATTAAACTCAATCCATACATGAGGAGTCGTTAGAATCTATGAAGTCCTGAATTTACAAGGACACATAGATTCTTAATTGATTTTTTTTTTACTTTCTCTGTTGTTGTGCTATTTTTTGCCAAGCTTAGCTTGAGTTAATACAAATATATTTTTCTTTTTTAAAAAATAATGAAACTCTTACTATGGGCTTGCTTTATCACATCTCCACCACTAAATAATGAACTAAGTTAAAAAAAATCCAGGGGTCTTTGAAATGGTTGAAATCGGGTTGAGACTTAGGATTATCAAATTAAAGAAAAAAATATAAACACATCCACATGAGTTTTACATAAAAATGTTCTACAATTCTCTTAATTATAAGAATGTTCTACAATTCTCTTAATTCAAGTTACTTAATTATGATTATACATTTTTATCTCTTCTTTTTATTTTTCCTTTATTTTTCTCTCTTCTTCCTTTATTTTCTCTTTCTCTCTCTCTCTCTCTCTCTCTCACACACACACACACACACACACATGCAAAAAAATTAAGAATATACAACTTGAACCACTTCACTACAATTTTCATTGTGATATTTTAAATATCTTACAAACAAGATCATATAATCCTTTAACAAAGGGTTCAAAATTATGAGAAATCAACATAACATAATAAATGTGGCTTGTATTCTGGATCATATGCAACAAAAACAAAGTTAAGTCTCTGGATCATATGCAACAAAAACAAAGTTAAGTCTCAAATTGGTTAATTAGTTGAGTTAACCTAAACATCCTTATCATTTTAATACATCTTGTCTAATAATATGGTCTTAACATACATAAGAAAACAAGTTCTAGAAAAATAAAACTGTGACAATCACTCATTTTAAAAAATAGAGCTAAAATAATGAATGCTCAATAGGCTTAAAAGCTTACAATGTTGGTTAACATGTATTGAATCTTTATACACCTTCTCCCAATTAATCATAAAAACTAATTACTCACTGTCTACTAAGTGAGAACTTATCATTCGTTCTTGTCTTCCTATTTGATTTCAATCAAAATCAATGATTCATGACAACTGAATTCATTTAGAGACAAATTTCAAAATAAATAAGACTTATAAAAAGATAATTCAATAAATAAGAACTAAAGTAAGAACTAAAGCAAGCTTAACAAAAATTTAATTTTTATACAAATTTAACAAAAACCGCAAAGCATGTATAAAACAAAAGCAAACTACTAAACTACCTTCCCCCAAACATATTTCCTAAATTGTCTTCGACGTATCAAAACTAATACACAACAGTTTTAGCGAAAACAAAAATATAAGAGTAAGACTTTCCTTCGAAAAAGTTGAGCATGGTTGATTCACCTCTTATAAGCTCAGTAGTGAGCGTGGAGTGAATTGTATGAAAGCAAAGAAGGTCATCAAGAGAGACCTGGTTATGTATGATGGGAGTGGTGGCAACTAAAGGTGAAAAAGAAGTTAAGGTTAGAAAGAAAGGAAGAAATAAATGTTTTTTATTTTGTTAACATTTTTTATTAAATTTGTTCATTTGTATGCTCTTAAGTTAGAATAAGTCCTATAGTAAAATGTGGGAATGCCATAGTCAAATGTGCCTAAACTCTATTAAGAATATTCTTTACCCCCAAAATAAAATAAAGTAATGTAAGCAATGAAAAAGACAAAAATCATAATCTAAATAAAGGGAATTTGAGTTGGAGGAAAAATATTGGTTTGCCTCCTAACTAGCAAATTTCTTGAACCTCTTTGGCTAGGCGTTATGGTCCTTATGTCTCATAATTTGCACATTCCAAGTTGAATTATTTAAATTTTGTAAGTTCTTATTATAATGTTATTGCCAAGTGTGACCTTTAGATTTTCGTCATCACCCAACTTAAAAAATTCTTGCACTAAACAATGAATAACTTCTAAAATAGAAATAGATGAAAAATTACTAAGGTATCTTATGGCATTATAATTTTAAATTTAATGATTTCTTCATCAAATTCTATGTTGAATGTGCCATTATACACAATAATGTCCATTTTAGCTGTCTTAGGAAATGGCCTGCCTAACAAATTAAATATAGAGTTAGGAGAATTAACTTTCTTTCATATCAAACACATAAAAGCTAACAGAGAAAATTAATTTATTTACTTCCACTAAAAGATCCTCTAAGACTCCTTTGGGGTACATAATAGATCTACTAGTAAGTTGGATGACCATACCGATCTCTTTTAATGGATTAACATTTAAAGATTCAAAAATAAATATAAGTATGTCATTAATTAAAGAACCTAAATCACACATAGCTTTCAAGTTCTCGTATTGTTAATTATACATATGGTAGTGAACATACCTATGCATTTATAAGTAGAGGAAATTTTTCTTTAGAACATAGCTGACACATTCTTACCCACACTTTCCCTTTCATTACCTTTTAATTTACCTTTATTGATATATAATTCATCGAAACTTTTTTCATAGCAAGGTACTTATTTTATTGCATAAAGTAAAGGAATATTTACTTCTACCTTGTGAAAGATCTCAAAATTTTCCTTCTCCTCATCTTTTTTGGATTTGAAAAATCTTTTAAGGAAGGGAGGATTAGTCACTAATTCTCTTAATTTCTTGCCACTAACCACCTTAGAGTGATTGGATTGTTTTTGGGTAGTTATTTCTTCTTTTTTTGTCTCCTTTCGGTTATTACTAGCTTCTTTTGATGTCCTTTTAACTATTTTCCACTGTAAAGGGTGATTCACTTACATTTTACGAGAGTGGAGTCCTCTCGGCAACCTTACAGTAGCCCTCCAATTGATATCTAACACAACTGAAGGGTTCTCGCAAAACTAAGCATTTCAACTATTAAAAATCTTCCATACTTTAAAAGTCAAAAATGCAGAAAGTAGTGGGAAATTTTTTCAATCATTTTACTAAAAATTTCAACAACACAATGACTGTATTTTGACCTTCCCAAAATTTTCAAAAACATTCATAACACAATTTAAAACACTTCTAATATTTCATATAGCATCTCAACTTCTAAAATGGGACCTCAGGTTTACATCTCAAATAACCACAAATATATAAGTCTCTGCATTTTAAAAACATCGTTAAGGATCAAATCCCTCATGGTTCATTAAGTAAAAGAGGTTTACAGTCTTAAAGATATTTACAAGATTACACTTTTAAACCCTTTACAAAAATACTTTACAACATATATACAAGTAACTATTCCAATTATACATAGATAGTAGCACCCAATGATACAAATAATCTTTCGGTGGAGTTCTAATTATTGCAGCACCTGTATGTATAGTTGGGGTGGTTTGTTTAAAAACATAAAAATAAGGGTAAGCTAAACTAGCTTATTGAGTGTTAATCAGCTTACTAAAAATTTAAACTTTTAATAACAACATAATTGAAATATTCCCATATAGTAGTAAAGCTTATGGTAAAATACTTATAATAATAATTCATTCATGCATCATAATAATTGGCACTCAAATAACATTTCGTAAAACACAATTTCAATTTTTCTAAAATACTATTTCGAAAGGCCTTTTCCAAAATAAACTCATCATATAAAAGTTTCCTTTTTCCTTAACCAATAAACAATGGTGAAAATAAGTTTTCTGACAACTTTTATACTGAAAATAAACTAACCACTAGAATTGGCACCATACGCTGCCTCTCAAATGACTTTTTTAAAAAATAGTGGTAGCAATATTATTTCATGACTTTTCTTAGTCAATGTAGCCTAATACAAGTTTCTTTACCATACAGTACACTAGGCCCAAGGTCACGAAGCCGGTTCTGCATCGCTTATCTGCGCAGTTAACCACTAGTTATGGAGTTGGTTTTACATCGCTTACCTACAACAGGTTAACCGCTATAGACCAGTAGTTACGGAGCTGGTTCTGCATCGCTTATTAGTAACAAGTCACAGAGCTGGATCTACATTGCTTACCTGTGATTAGTTAACTACTATTTTCAAAGCTGGTTTTACATCATTTACCCGTAATAGGTTAAGCTGGTTTTACATCATTTATCCTTAATAGGTTAAGTGTCATAAATATATTGGTATAATAATATGTATAAAGCCTAGCGGTATACTATAGGCAAAAGCAATTCTCACATTTACGACTCATCTTATTTTCTAAATCAAGTATTTGAGGATTCATAATTGAATTATTTTAATGTAACTCATAATCATATAGATTTTAACTTCCAAATTAAAACTTATATATTGCCAAAGCATACACTTTTGCTAGCAATATTCACTTGAAAAATATCATTTGCATAAAACTCAACATAAATATTCATTTCATGATTAAATGAAAACCATTTACTTAAACTCAATTTAAAGTACACTCATAACTTGCTAGTCTCCATAAATAGAAACCATTGGCATAAAATCAATTTAAAAGGCACTCACATGTCATCAATTCTTTTGCAAAGAATTTAGTCATATAAAACAATTTAAATACACTCATTGTTTTACAAACTTATCTCCAAATGCACTTACGTGTTTGATGCCTCTCCTTTACCTACACAAAATGCATTTTACTTAGACATTTATTTCCATATTTGGAAATAAGACATTAAAACTATAGTTTAGTTTAACTAAATTTGAGATTAGTATTTAATCGCATAACATATACGCTAATCGTATTTCTACTTACTTCTGTAAGCTAAGCTATCGGTCTCTGATTTCAAATATAACTTCAAAATTCACTTAAATATCATATTTTACCCATTCTAACTGACTAATTTCTTTAAAACACAATCTCACCCTATTTAATTCACCATATCACAATCATGCATGATGAGTAACGATTCTGACCTTTGTCTAAAATCCATACCTCTACTTATGCCTTAATTTTCACAAATCAAACGTTCAAATTAGGTTTTGAAGGATACATTTGTTCTCCTATTTCTCTAGTTTCCACAAAATCAAAAATCATGACATTTTAACTTCTAAAGCATGAAACATGTACCAAATATCACAAACTTCTTCAACATAGGGATAGTATTAGGTTACAATGATTAATCTTAATTTTCAATATCATTCAGCTAGAATTAGGTCTATGTCTCTTCTAGAGATTTTTAATAATATGTTTTAGGTTTCAACTCCAATTGGAATCACCTAATTTTGAGGTCTATAAACCTATGACAAAATTTCACAAAACGTGGCTATCTCTTTTATCATATTCAACCAAATTTGACTTTTGAATCATACCACACTAAAAACCTAGGCATGATAGATTCTCTTAAGCTTAATTTCTTGATTTATTTTCTTGTTTTAAACCCATAAATTCTTCCAAACTTATTATCTACTCCATAGAAAATTAAAATCACCATTGATCTTTAAAATCACCATTGATCTTACACAAATCCATTGCATGTAAAACCCACAAAACTAGAAATTTTGGTTATGAAAACTTACCACTTTCTTTTAATCTTTTGGACAATTGAAGAACACTTTGTCTTGATTAAGCTCTCTTTTAAATCATGCTCCAAAACCCATCAAAATGGTAGCTCCCTTTTTCTCCTTCTTCTTGGTCGTTAGTTACCCTCCCTTCTCTTCCTTCTCTTTTATTTTTTTGGTCTCTCACTTTCACTACATTTTTCTATTAGTGGCCAGCCACCCATGTCTAAAGAAGATGATCATTTTGCTTAATTATAAGTTTGCGCATCATTTTCATTATAATTACACCTTTATCCTTAATAACATCTTATAATTACAAATTTACCAAAATCTCTCATATTTACACTTTTATCCCTTCCATTTGTCACCATTTAATTAGTTCTCTTTTAATGACTCATCAATCCACTAACTTCTTGTAAAAATACCAAATTGCCCTTTAATGAATTCAAAAAGACCAAATTGTTCTTTAATGCATACAAAAAGACCAAATTGCCCTTTAATGTATTTAATTCACCACCTAACCTAACTAAATTCTGAAAATATCCCACAGTCTTATCATCAAATTGAACATAAAATGCTTGAATTATGGTCAATACTTATTGATTGGATGCTTTAAAAAAATTTCGAATGGGTTTAAAATCCTCAATACCCATTATTCTAAAAAAACGCATTTTAACCATAAACTTTCGAAATTTCCAAAATCCATCTGATAGGACTTATTTTCGATCCATTTCAATGTCATTAGACTCTAATATCTGTCCTTGGCCCAGCCCAGTCCATCCTCAGGTCATGGTGGCCCGTGGCCTGACTAATGGCTCAGACGGTCGAGATGGGTAGGCCCGTGGCCCAGCTTCTCTGTAAACGAGCCCTACCTGGCTAGACAGGCTGGGTCGACTTTGACGTCCCTAATGATAATTAATGAGTTTACCATGCACATCGATAACATCTATCCAAATGCTTTTAACACCATGCTTTTAACAAGTTTACCGTGCACATCTTGTCTTATGCTTTTAATGAATTTTCCATGCACAACATCTATCCAAATGCTTATATACGTACAACATCTGTCTCTCATTTGTTTTTAAATGTTTAAGAAACAGAGACTCACTTCTTCTATTGTATCGTTTTTCGAACACAACAAAATATGAAAACCATAACATTGGCATTTTTCAAGTATGATGTGAATGCAAACCTCGCTCGACATCAAATGCAGGATTGCATGTGCAGCGGAAACAAAAATTGCAATCCTGTATTCATCTATTGCGTTTCAAATTCATACTAATAATAAGAACATGCAAAGACAAATACCTAGAATTTATGAGGATTAATCGGTAGTGAGCTTCAAAAATACAAAGTCTCTATACACTCCACACTGAGATATATATCCCGCTTTCAACACTTGATATGACAATGGAAGATTTTGAAGAACTCTTTCTTCAAGAATAGAACAAAACAATTTTGCCACTTTCTCTCTTGTTTGATTTTAAATGTTAAGAACACAAAAGAAGAATAAAAGAACCTCCTATCATACTTTGCTCTCTGCTCTTCGTTTTTATGTAAACGTTGCAACAAAGAGACAGACAACAACCTCTCTTCTATACATTTTGATAAAAATGTAACAAAAAAATAAGAGTCAATAGCCTTTATTCTCTTTGTTTTATGTAAACATTACAACAACAATGAGAGAGACGCAAACTTCTCTTCTCTTTTGTTATTATTTTGAACGAACATACACCTTATCTCTTCTCTTCGTTTCAAACAAAATAGTGGTAACTAATCGTTTTGTATTTTTTGTTTTTAATAAAATGAAATAAAATAAAACTAAAATGAAATAAAATAAAAATATTTTGTTATTTTATTTATTTATTTTGCATAATAGAGTTTCCAATATTAATTATATTTTCTGTGTTAGCAAAAAATATAATAATATGTCATATAGATTATTTAATAAATTATCTCATAATAAATTAAATAATCATAAACAGGAAATATTACACTCGTAAGTGTGTGACCACATAGGTTCATCATTAAGCTAGTAGTAATTAATCTAATTAATTACTAATAGAGGTTGACTTCTAACAACACTTCTCAACGACAGGATAATGTGAAATAATAACCTTACAAGACGAAACCTAGTTAAGGATAATGTATTATTACCTTTCATCATTACAACTCCGGATTATCTTAAGTAATAGTTTAACTATCAAACCCTATTAGATAACCAACTATGTTACATGTCGATCATTAATGATTGATGAATGACATAAGAAACTCCTTTCCTCATTCATTCAATCGCGCTAGCTAAGTTCTTGAAACAACCATTAAGATCAATGACAACATAGAGCTCAAATTCATTATCTAGAGTCGATGGATCCCATCTTGACTCACCAGTAATTAGATAGGTACTTAATTACATCCAATAACCATTCAACTAGCATGTTTACACACTAAATGTCCGACATCAAAACTTAATAAATGACCTATGGATTACTATGATGATCTCAAATCAAAGGAAAAATATACATTTAAATTCTTATGAGAATATCCCACTTGATAGTTCATAGGTAATATTAACTATTGGAAATTTTCAGTTTGGTCAGTTCAATGATCATATCTCCATATGCATTATCTATATATGTAATTTAGTAAATGGGATATACTAATATCCATCCAATAGATACTATTATATACATATTGATCTAACTAGATCATTATAGTCCTTATTTGATGATCCTACAATCAAGAACGCTTTTAGATTAAACCCTAAATACTTGACTCTCATTATCATAATCTCCATTATGATGGCAAATGTATAAATTTAATCAAGAACTTATCATATTAGGATAAAAGCAATAAACATAATCTTATAATATAATCATTTGCCATATTATTAAACAAAGTTAATAATCACAAAATAAAAATTTTCACTCTATTATATAACGATTGGGTTATGGGCATAATTCCAACACAACAATCTTTTTTTTTTAAAATGTTTAACTACTATACCAATGAGTTGTTTTCTTCACTAAAAGTGCTTAATGACCACACCAAAGGGTTGTTTTTCTACTAAATATACGCTAAAGAGTTATTTTCTTATGAAAGATGTACAACAACCTTATTAACGAATTGTTTCCTCTACTAAAAATATACCAACGGGTACCAAAATTACTCAACACTGTGTTATTGGACTGCTTTTTCCACCTAATTTTCAAAAACAAAGATAATTAATCCTTTAGGTAGGATTCAAATTAAAAAAATAAAATTCAGTGTAATAAAGAAATTGAATTCAAATATTTAAATTAAATCAAAATTTAGATTATTAATTATTAATTTAAATTTAAGTCTAAAATACATATCATCATCCTTAATTAGACTAAAACCAATGCAGCTTCGAAAGGTACAAATTAGGCATCCATCCAGAGAAATAGATTCTGTACCATACCGGTCGCCGACCGGTACAAAACATAGGTATATAGTACCACGTTTAACTACCGATCGATACCGGCTAATATTATAAATATCGGCCATTACCGAAAATTTTGAAAAATATAAGGACTAAGTTGCAAAATTTTCAAATTTTTTTTAAAATTTAAACTCTCTCCTGCCATATTACCTCCTTGCCCCACCTTTTTTTCAAAATTTTTTAATTTGTTATTTAATTAAACTTTTATTGTGATTTTTTAATTTCTATTTTTAAAATAAAATAAATATTTTATTACTAATAATAATTATACATCAAATAAAAATTAAAATAAATTATTTTATTTAAATTTATTTTAATCTTTTATATAATATTTATTAATAAATATTAATAAAAATATTTTATTTTTAAAAATAAATAATTTAAAATTTATTATTTATAAACTAATATTTATTTATATATTTTTAATTATTAGATCAAATTTATTGAAATATATATTTAAAAATATTTTAAATTTAATAAATTTATTAATAATTATTAAATTAATTTTATAAATTAAATTAAATTAAGATATTTATAATTTTAGTAATAGTTAATTTTAATTAATTAAATATATAATATATTTAATTGATAGTAAATTCAATAATATATGTTTTTGTTTCATGTTTTAATTTTACTTGATTGTTTCTTTATCACAACTTTTGTTAATATGATAATGAATTATTTTATAATTTTTAAAAAATTTAGAGATTATTTTATAAATTTAAAAAATTATGCGAAATGATATCTAGTATGGATTGATATCAATATAATATTATACTAGAAGTCAATTTAATATTAAATTCGACCGGTATTTGTAAAGTTGCATCCATCTAATGATTTTTGTGATTTTGCAGTCATAAATAAGCCTATTTTTTAATCTGGGTTTCAAGAAGTGCTTTCAAAAGAAATGCATTTTACCCCTTCGAGTGGTGCCCGAGGAAATGAGCCACATCAAGTATACAAGTCTTTTGTCCCTGTTTTTTCGAAATGTGCAAGTGTGTGAGAGTTGCTCCTCTTGGCCTTTGCAATAAACACACTCCTAATAACTTTCTGTCTTCTCCTTTCCTTGAAGGCCCTCCAACTCCAAGCCCTCTCTAAATAATCCGAGAAACAAAAAGGATTAGGGTTTTGAATTAAAATCCGGGAGAGTGGGTGAGTGGGAGAGAGAGAGAACAAGAAAAAGAAGAATGGTGAGTGAACAAGACATGGGCGGGTGGACCGATCTCCTTCACTCTTCGACCAAGCTTCTGGAGCAAGCTGCTCCTTCTCAGTTTCCTCCTCTTCAGGTCTCTTTCCATTTCTCTTTTCCGTTGTCTGTTCGTTTCTTCACAATGGATATCTGAATGTTTCTAAGCTATTTCTCATCTATGCCAAAAAACTCGAAACCAGTCTTATAGTTTGTCTTTACGTAACAATGGTGCTCCCAATTTCATTGTTTCTTCCCGTTCTAGTTGTTGGAAGACTAAAATTGGCTTATTAATGTTGATCCCATTCTCTTTTTAAAAGAGTATTTGTAACCTCAGTAATGGATGGTGTTCAGAACCCCTTTGTTCCATACTAGCCATTATGGTTTCATTTTTGTTTTTGTTCTTGTTCAGAGAAACTTAGATCAGTTAGAAGCCTTATCAAAGAAGCTCAAGGCCAAAACCCTAAGGAATGAGGCCCCTTCTCAGTCTATTGCTGCTACGAGGTGATTTTCTAACACTTGGGATTATCACCCATTAAGCTACACATTTTTCCCCCATAAACCATGAGAGAATTTCTTATACACTTTCAGCAGGATAGTATTAAATTTTCCACTCTATTTTGCTTTGCATTCCATCTACCCTACTAAGTAAATATATGAAGGGCATGTTATTTTCTTAACGTTTTACTCTTTCACAGGCTTCTTGCACGTGAAGGAATAAATGCTGAGCAACTTGCTCAAGATCTTAAGTCTTTTGAGTTGAAGGTAAATATTCTTGTTCGATCTAGTTGATTTCTATGGTGGATTAGTGCAAATTTCCTTTCAACTTTCCTTTTCTTATTTGTTGGTTTCTTTTCCCCTTTGAAGACAACATTTGAGGATGTGTTCTCAACTGAGGCTACAAGCATTGAAGAATATCTACAACAGGTAGTTTTGAACTCTTAATTATAGACTCTCATGTGACTTAACTTACCCTAAACCTAGTGTATTTTTTTGAGTCTAATATTTGAGATGTGGATTGTCTTCCATCACAGGCTTAAGTGTTTTGCGTTGTTCATATTGATTAGTCATCAAACTTTTTATGTTTAAACCAACCAAGTGTTATAAAGGTATTGAAACCTGTGAATACGACTATGTATCTACTAGATTATAAGTTTTGGTGCAATAGCACTTAGAAAAGAAGGATGAAGGATAAAGAACATGATAGATTTCACCCAGGAAGTGTGGCCCTGCTTTTGCATTAGGCAAGCCATAATGTTTCTGAATTAGAAAATCTTTCGCTTCTCCTATTTCTTGAAATATTTGTGGTCAATTCTTCATGTTTCTGTCTTGTGTCTAGCTCTTGCTTTTTGCATCCAATTCTCTATTTTAATTTTCTTAGTTAATTATTGCACAAGTGAGAAATTGATTTTGTAATAAGTTATATTTTGTCTTCGTTCATGTATATTTTCCAGTTCTATGCATGGTTATAGTATGTACGAATGTCTCCATTGTTTCTATATCACATAGGATCACTCTATTTAGTAGTGGTAACTGTTCTCCAAGTGTATTTCGTCTTACTTGTTAGATGTTGTCTTGATGCTCAATGGGAATTAATTAATTCTCTTTTTCTTTCAACCTTTTTGGTACAGGTTCATGAAATGGCCATGGTTTCTGCCATACAGGAAGCTCAAAAGGATAATCTTAGAAGTTTTAATGATTATATGATGAGGGTTTTGGAGGTTCGTGCTGATTCAATGTTTGATTTGTTATAGTTTTCATTTCCGTACGGAATTTGGACTTCGTGGATATAAACAATGGAGCAATGGGCTGCTCTTTTAGCATGCATTACTTGTCTTTTTGTGTGTTCCTGAAGTAGTCCATTGGCTGAAGGATTTATTTGTTGTCCAAAACTTGCCATTATCAGAATTTTTCATGCATATCATTTAGAATACTTATGTTTCAACAATTTTGGATAGGCATTTTGGTGAATTGCATAATTTTTGGTTCTTTGTTTTTGGTTTACGTTTTTATTGATTGTTGTGGAACTGAATTAAGAAAAAAAAATGATGCTTGTTCTAGAATTATGATAGACTAATCTTATCCATCCAACTAACCTTTTTTTGCTACTGTTCCCTCCTTCTCTTTTTGATATAGAAATATGGGTAAAATAGTGTTATGGGGTTTTTTTATGAGCAAGTAATCTCATTTCAGTGCATTTATTACTTGATTTATGTCGTCTACAAACACTTTATCTTGGATATCTGTTTTTTTTTTTTTTGTAAAGACTAGTTTTCCCCTTTTTAAAGTACAAACATACAAGTTTTCAAAATTATTGACTTACCAAAATATCGTTGGAGTTTGTTTGGAAATATCTAATTTCAATCCTTCTGCATGTTGCATTTCCCTTCTGTAGCCCTCTTTCTTTAATTGGTTTTTCTAGTGCCATTGAAGAAAGGGTAAATTATATTTTCAATTTATAACTGTACTCAAATTTTCAATGCTTGCCAAAACTTACAAAAAAGATAAATTAAATACCTAAAACTTCAGTTTGTTTCAAATATATCCAAATATTACCTCTGTTAACCTCAATTGCTAGGTTTTTTGACATGGAGGGTCAGCTGACTGACCTTATTGTGGCACCCCCTCATCTCCCTTTGATGAGACCTCATCTTTTCTACATGTTGCAATACATACGATATTAGTTATCACCAATATTTCGATCACAATTCTATTGTTTTAAAGTCCAGAACTAACAAGAAGAAGAATTAGAAGGGCAGGACTGCTAACAACAATGAGTAGCAACGAAGAAGAATGGAGACTCCGACTATTAAACCCAACAGTATTAATAGTGGTTATGTTGGTGGTGGTGCTACCCTCATTGTGTCTCTGCCACTCGTCTTCCTCTCCTTTTCCGTTTATTTTCTCCCCAAACAAACACCCCTTAACTGTTTTTCAGTGCCAAATTTTCTTCTTTTTTCTCAAGAAATTTTAAATTTAAAATATATTTAAATTTATTTTTCTTACATGTAAAATACTGTGATTGGTTAGCTTATCTGGCCCTCTACATCAACCACTCGAATGAGTGGAGTTAACGGACCTGAGGCCTTGGTTATATTTGAAACAAATTGGATTATGCATTTTATTAATTTTTAATATTTCTAGCTAATATTGAGAAATTAATTAAAATTTAAAATATAATTAACCATTTAAAAAATTTGTAAGCCTTTCCATAAACTTAATTTAATAGAGATAATTTGTTAGTTTTCTTACTTGTATCTTGTTTTCAATCTCTCCTAATGCTTTTCTTGTATTTTGTTCTCAATCTTTCCTACTGCTTTTTTATGGAAGTCCTGCTATTAACATTGTGCGAATAAATTTAGGCAATTAAAGGATATTATTATTCGAAGGATCTACAATGAGGACTTTATAATAACAATGCTATATATTGCAGGAAGATTGGCAAAAGGAAAAACGTGACTTTCTTCAGAGCTTGAATCGGATATCAACTTTGCCTAGAACTAACTTAGTTGATAGCTCTGGTTCTACACATCCAGGTCAATTGATGTCTATAACTTCCAGTTCTCAAGCTTCCTCTGGCAGATCAGACATGAAGCTCATACCTATACCAAACAAGCCCATAGTGGAGAAAAAGGCCTCAGCCTATGCTGCTGTTGTGAAGAATCTTAACAATGCAAGAGAGCGTGGCTTAATATTTAAAGTAAGGGTGGTGGTTTGTTCTTTTTCCATCCTTCTTCCCGCACCGTGTGTTAAAGATTTATATTTTAATTGGCTTTAGTAAGATACATCTTCATCTGAAATAAGGCTGGCTGTTTCTTTGTTGCTTAAACTTCTTCCTGCACCATGTTCTTGTTAGCTAGCCGATTTAAACACATATGTACTGACTTGAAAGGCATTAGTAATTGAGCAAAAAGCAGTTATGAAGTGGGTTAGAAACGTGTGTTGATGTTTACATAAAGGGGATTGAACTTGAAGGATCTAGAAAAATGTTGTGGCCACTGAAAAGATTTATATGTACTATGTGTTAAGCGACCATTTCACCGCAATAACTTAAGCTGTTGTGTGAGGCTAACTCAATTGGTTGTATATATTCTCTAACACAACCCCTCAAGTGAAAACCCTTTGGGCTTGAAACTTACACAGGCCTCCTTTACCTTGTGCTTAATTTAATAGGTGGGTGGTAGGATTCGAACTCATGATCACTTGGTCACAGAGACTTTGATACCATGTTAAGCGACCATTTCACCACAATAGCTTAAGCTGTTGTGTGAGCCTAACTCAATTGGTCTTATATATTCTCTAACACTATGCAAAAGTTGAAAAATCTATAAGAGCTCCTTTGTACAACAAACTTTACCATCTTGAAATGCCCAAGAATTTTGTAATGGGGACTTCAAATTAGAAGAAAACTGAATCTTTGGGTTGTTGTGCCTTTGTTTCTTTATCACATTGATCCATTAAAGAAGCAAAAGGTTTTCAATTTCTGTATGTTTATTATCTGCTGTTTATTCTTCTAGCCTGCAACAGCTTTCAAAGTTGTCTATGAAAGTTTGGGGCTTGAAACATCTGCTGGAAAATCAGTTAACATGCAGAAGATATGGCACCTTATTCAGGTAAACCTAAAACATTTTCCTGAGCTTCTTCTGAGGTCATCTAGTTCAGAACTTGTTTGTTTCCTTTTGAGTTTCTGTTATTAGGAAAATCTGACAACGTTAATGTGATTGAAAGACACTGCTGGGCGAAAACTCAAGTGTGCAGTGGAACTTTCCAAGAAAAATATCTTTAGTACTTGGTGCAAGGCGCCATCTAGAGTGGGGGCATGAAAAATATATGATGGATACAATACAAAGTCATCTTGCACAGGTACTAGAAGTTTGGATAATTTTTCACATCAATCTTGAAATTGATATTTTCCATAAATCAGTTTTCGTTTCTCAACTTGTTAAAGTCTTGTCCTTGATGCTTTCTTGCTTCTGCTCTTCATTAATGTTTTCCTGTTTATTGTGATCTTATGTCAGGCATCCCTTGGCGGAGCAGTTGGAAATTTACAAAGAGTTCGCGCATTTCTTCGGGTTTGTCTGGCTCTTACTATTTGACTTGACTTACAAGTTACGGCCTTCTTCCGAGATTTTATTTTTTTTCTTTTTTCTTTTTGTGCAGGTTCGTTTAAGGGATTATGGAGTTCTTGATTTTGATGCAGGTGATATTCGTAGACAGCCTCCAATGGATACCACCTGGCAACAAGTATGTTGTTTCAGATTATTGTATGGTTTTTAACAGTTCAAAAATCAAGAATGAGCAGAGAACTTTGTTAGCATTACCCTTATTCTGAGTTTTTGTTGTGATTTCCATCAATAACTGTTTTAAATTATGGGTGCTGCTTGGAAACACAGCTGAACGCGAATCTTGAAAATCACTGCATATGGGTTGCCTAAATGGTCTTGCCTAAAGCTTTTAATGAATCACCTTCATTATACATAAAATTCTACAAAGAAAGACCTTTGCATGTTACAACTGAAATTGGTTAGGGTGGATTTTACTGTTCATGAGATTCTTCAGTTTGTTTCACTTGATTCTTCCTGTGAAATAGGAGTTCCCTTAATGTTTCACTTGATTCTTCGTGTGAAATAGGAGTTCCCTTATTTTTGTGATCTTGTATCAATTTAAAACTGCTGAGAACGGGCCTCAAGGCCGCCTTACATAAGTTAATAAACTACTTTTGCTCCTCTGAGATTGGGAAAACAAAATGAGTAGTGTGGTGTAGGATTTCAATTGTTTGTATTTGTTGCTCATTACTAGTTTGATTTGTTAAGAAAATGTGACCATTTGGGCTTATGCTACTTCCACATGTGGTGGTCTGTTTTGGGTTTCATCCTTTGTTACTTGTAAATTTGTAACTTAGAAGACCATTACATAAGGATGAATGGTGTACAAACATGTTATATATTGTGTATATACACCCATGGTTATGCATTCAAAAGTTGGTTGATCAACAGGGTGGTAACATTCATTGGATGTATTATTACTAGTCACTTTGACTCTTACATTCTTTCATCCTAAATCATGACTTCATGCTTAACAGATTTATTTCTGCCTAAGAACTGGATATTATGACGAAGCAAGAAATGTTGCCCAATCATCCCGTGTCTCGCATCAGTTTGCACCTCTGGTAAATGATTGTTCTATATCTAAGTCCTAAAAATGTACAAGTCATAATAATCAGCCCCACAAAACCTTCCTTTTCTACAGCTTACTGAGTGGATTAATACTGGAGGCATGGTGTCCACTGAAATTGCAGCTGCTGCTTCAGATGAGTGTGAAAAAATGTTAAGAATGGGTGATCGGATGGGTCGAGCTGCATATGACAAGAAAAAGTTGTTACTCTATGCTATAGTATCTGGTTTTCGCAGGCTGATTGACCGCCTCCTAAGAGATCTGCCAACACTTTTCACTACAATAGAAGATTTTTTGTGGTTTACATTGTCAGCTGTGCGAGATGTCCCTAATGGAACTTCACCTGTAATCCTACATGAAGGTTCATCGCCATACAGTTTGGAAGACTTACAAGTTTACCTCAACAAATTTGAGCCATCGTATTATACCAAAAATGGGAAGGACCCATTGGTATACCCTTATGTGTTGCTTTTAAGCATCCAGTTATTACCAGCGGCCTTGTATCTGGCAAAGGAACCTACTGATGAAGGGTGTGATATTGATGCTGTCCACATATCAATTGCACTGGCAGATCATGGAGTTCTGTCTGAAAGCACTGGCGCTGGACAAAAATTTGGAGTAATGGATCCTTATGCAGAGGTCTCTAGCATTATTAGGCAGCATGGATCTGCATATTTAAGACATGGTGATATCCCACTCGCATTGGAATATTATGTACAAGCTGCTGCTGCAGTAGGTGGTGGAGAGGAGTCGTGGACTGGGAAGGCCAGTGTAAATCAGCTAAGGCAGAAAAGTGTAATGCTGAAGCAACTTCTTACTGAGCTGTTATTACGAGATGGTGGAATTCATCTTTTACTTGGTCCAAGAGGTGCTGGTGATGAAGGTGAATTAGCAAGATTTTTGACCAATTTCAAAGCAAGACAACAATTCCTCCTTGAAACTGCTCGCCAGTGTCAGGAAGCAGGACTCTATGACAAGGCATGTGTCATTTTCTCACCCTAGTTTTCCTGTGTCGACGCTAATCTGCGTGTTATTTAATTTCTAGTTTTAACTTTCCATCTTTGGGCAGTGAAATCTTTATTCCTAGGAAGGTGACTGCTATCCTTTGGAAGGACAATATTTCCTAGCTTTTGTATAATTATTGTCTTTAACTTTTTAATTGACTCTTGAACAAAAGTTGGGCTGTCAGATGCTGTTCTTTGAAAAACATTGGCTGTAGTCTTGGGCTCTTGCTTTCTCGACATCTGTGCACACATGTTTGCTCTTGCATGTAAATGTTTGGTACATCTAATGGTCTTTTGTTATTCTTGTTGTAATATATAATTCTTATTTTTCACTATGTTCGTCAACATTTATCTTGTGAATTTTCCTTTTGTTTCTTAGTATAAATTTATTGTGATATGCAGTCTGTAGAAATTCACAAGAGAGTTGGAGCTTTTTCTATGGCACTAGATACCATTAATAAGTGCCTGTCGGAAGCAATTTGTGCCCTTTCACATTGTAGACTGGATGGTGAGAGCCAGACATCAGGTCTTATTCATTCTGGAAATGAGATTTTGGAGTTGTTCAAGTATTATCCTGAAGTCAGGTTAGTCTGCAACTTTGAATGCTTCCTACGAGCTTTCTTGTCATAATTCAAATCATGATTGGCATGGTGCTTAGCTAGTCAGATGTTGCTGATATTGAAGCACATTTAAACTGGTTTCCAAAAGACAGGATTCTTCGTTTAAGGAACTTCTGCATATACTAGAAAACATTTGCATTAAGATTTTTGAACTATTTTGTATTAATAAAAGATGTAAGTGTAATTCAATGGGATGAATATCCTTTTCCTGTTTTTGAATAACCTGGTAGTTTACATTTTTACCCCCAAGTTTTCTCAGTTTTATAAACCAGGAAAAAGCATTTAGATGGGTTATGGGATACCCCCGAGTTTTAAATATTTCTCAGAACTAACCTTACTACGTAGTACAATATCATCATTGGTTAATTTCTTGTTATAATCATTTCTTTTCATTTGGTGATGATAGTTGTGTATCTTGTAATTGCATTCAGTTTTGTATTTATGATTATTCATTAGAGGCAACGAAGTCCTAATTCAAAAGGTTATCTGCTAAAGTTATTGTTCAAAAACCAAACAAACTACATAATTTTTAAAATGAATTATTAAACCTTTTTCTTTTACAATTCTGCAACTAACATTATCAGAATTTGGTATAACTTGTTTACCTTTGCATAAGGAAATAGCAGAATATTTAAGAACGAGAAGATTAATTAACTTTGTTTGTCTGGTCTAAAGTTACAGACCACGTATGTCCATTGTTATTTGATCACAATTTTTGAGGATTCTCAACCACAACATTGAATTTTTATTTATGGTAATCAGTGATTTTAGAATTTTTTGCATGGTATAGTGTTCTTTTTTGTGTACTATGCATGCCTTGCATTAAATATATCACTTATGGTTTCAGCCTTCAAGAAAGAGAGCGGGTTTTAGAGCAAGAAACTGTGCTGAGACAACTTGAAGCGGTATTGTCTGTTCACAAGTTGGCAAGACTGGGACATCATCTTGATGCTTTGAAAGAAGTTGCCAAACTTCCCTTCCTTCCACTGGATCCTCGAGTGTTGGATGTGAATGCTGAAGAATTTCAAAATGTATCTCCTCATGTTCAAGCATGTGTACCAGACCTTTTGAAAGTTACTCTTGCATGTCTTGACAATGTACCAGATTCTGATGGATCTCTTCGTGCTATGAGGGCAAAGGTTTGTTGAAAGTACTACCTTTTTGCTCTTTTGCATGTTTCCTTTATACGGGTCATCTGTTGCTAAGGTTTTCTTAACTGCACCTCCTTTATATTTGGTCATTATATTTAATCTCCAAGTGGTATCTTCCATCATTTGCTTCTTTCGTGCCATCATTTGCTTTGTGATGCTAGATGAGGACCCACATATGACAGATGAAGACACCAACGAAATGCATGCCCATAGTAAAACTGTAGTCACATTTACTTATGAGGGGAAGCCCAAATATAATTCAAAGCCCTTAAAGAAATGTTGGTTTCATTTTTCTATTAATTGAATTTTGTGCATGGTGCTAATTTTTTCTTTCATCAACCATTTTTTCTGGAAGGGATCGAGGTCTATCTTTATTGGTTGAAATATAAACTTTGTTCTGTTGCTGTAGATGTGTATTTTTCTTGTTATTCGATGAGCTTTTCATAAATATACCAACCTTCTGCATTCCAACGCCACTGATTCTCTAGCTATTGAATTGATTTTGTAAAATTGGCTATTACAGAAAATTTAAGACTTCAGAGTTCAATCAAGTTTTCTTACCTATATTTTAGACGGTTACTTCATTATCACATTTTTAAGATCAAACTAATTTCAATTTGATCTACCTAACGGAGTTTAAACACGTGAGGACATGAACCATGACTTGTACTTCAGGAATTATAGTAACAACTCAGTTCTTGAACTGCTTTCTATTAGCTCTTCACTTGGACCAGCTTAGTGTGAAAAATAAAGTTGAAGGTCTAATCAATATAAAGAAATAACAACGGATCTAATTGGACACATGAATAAAGTTCAATGATTAATTTGAGTATGATACTTTGCTGTTGGAAGACTACAATCGTGAAAATGTGTAATTTTTTATTCGTATGAGCATCATTGTCACTTTGTTTTGGATTTTCCTTTTGGCAGATTGCAGAGTTTCTGGCAAATAATATGAGTAGGAACTGGCCTCGCGATTTGTATGAGAAGCTTGGTCGAAGCCTGTGAAAGTAAATGAGGTGATGAGAATTTCTAAGATTTTTCTGGTTTTAGAGCAACTTTTGTAACTGTAGAGTTGATATTGAGCACTCATAATCATAGATTTGAAGGGGGATGTAGAAGTTGAAAAGTAAAAGTTTTAGACGGGAAAGTTAAGCCGAGGATGCTTTCCAATGTGTTAACTTGCAAGTTTAGCCTTCCTGGCTTCCCCCCTTTTTGATCCTTTTAATATAATGCATGCTTCAAATTTTTTGGTGTATATCTATTTATATTTATAATATATCAAAGTAGCATAGGTCATATATTTCTTATCCTTCTATACTGAAATAATCTTACTTCATTGGTATATTTCTATACTGAATTATTCTCACTTTATTGGCATTAAATAATAGTAGCGATTCGAATTATCATGTAATCGGAAACTGGCGATTGAAAGCTAGTTACAATCATAATGCGGATTAACTTCAATAAGTATTTGAAGAGATGATAAAAAAGTCAATTTATGTTTTTTGAGCTTTAGTTAGCTGATCAAGTTATACCTAAAAATTTGACGGTGAAACAAAATTTTGTATAACTTTTATTAAATGTACGTTATGCGTGATATGTATTTTTAAGTGGAATTTAGGATGCATATATATAAATTTAATATATGATGTCATATCTTGAGGTGCTTTAAATGAAACTAAAATATTTTGAGAAGTTTGTAATTAAAGAAAAGTAGTACCATTTTTCCTATTAATGTTGCAATTAGTACTTTGATGTTATAACATGCAACACAAGGATGTATTCTGCATCATCTTTTTATTGAAATAAATAAATAAATTGTTTATTTATTGAAAAGTAAAAATAACAATAATAATTGATTAATCATTAGTCAATATTTGATGTCTGTAATCGCTAAAATTAATTATTGAATGATTGTGAAATTGAAAAGTTGTATCTCTCAATTTTTTTTAATTTAAGAATGTTAGACAGATTTTAAATAAGTAAAGTGTAAATCATTATATAAAAAATTGTTAGGATTCAAAACAAATAGAAATCCTTAAAACAAATTTGGTTTATGTGTACTTCTTTCCTAGTCTTTTCGTACCATTTTGTTGTGTTTATTTTAAGTGGTTTGAATCAACTTTATTAATTTGGAAGCCATTTTTATATAACAACGTTAATTATTTATGAAATTATAAAAAATACTCAATTTATCTATCAAAGATTATTTGAGAAAATAATCTCAATAATAGAATAAAGTATGAATTCCATATTTATATTGATATAATGACAATTGTTTACAATAATGATACCAAAACAAAAATTAATGCCAAACATAAACTAACATCGGGAAGGAACGATCCCATAATTATTCTTAGGAATAGAAAGATAAAATTGTCTTTAATAAAATCACTTACTCTTGGAATAGGTAAAGATAGGTAGGGATCTTTTTACTTATTCCCCAAAGTTAAAGAATATCTATTCTTATGATTAGTTATTCTGTAAATTGTTTCTAACCAAACACAATGTTGGACTCCGAATTTTTCTTAAAAGTTAGAATTATTAAATGAGAAATTTGTTAGCGTTAAGTCATGATTAAAAATGAGAATTTGTGAATTAGAAATTTATGGAGTTTATTTATGAATATTTTTTTCATATGATTGCATGAATTAAATGAAAGTGTTAGAATTAAGTTAAGGAGTTAGAAGATATTAGATCAAATATGGAAGAGCAAGCTTGGAAAGATAAAAAGAAAATTTGTCTTGAATTAATAAGAGAAGAACAAAAGATAGAGATGTGGTCGTGAGGTTAAGAGAAAAGAACTTAGAAGAAACTAGAGAAAGAGAAGAGAGTCGTGTAACAATAAGAGAAAAGGGAGAGACGTGTTTGAGAGGTTAAGAAGAGAGAGAGAGAGAGAGAGAGAGAGAGAGAGAGAGAGAGTCGTGAAAAAACAAGAAAGAAAGAGAGAAGAAAAAAAACGTAGGAAGAAGTAGAAGAAGAGAAGCAGAAAAACGAACCAGAAAAGAAGAAAAAGGAGAGCAAGATAAAGGAGATAAGAAGTGGAAGAAGAAGGGTCAGCTGAGGTTTAGGTAACCTTTATTTATTCTTCTTATTTTGATAGAAGAAGAAAGTAGAGAAAATATGTTTTATGTGCTGAAAATAAAGAGAGAAAGAAAAGGAACAAGAGAATTATGTTCTTAGATTTTTATGAACTTTTATCTTGATCTTAGTTCTTCTAGCTTAGATAAATTAAGAGTAAATTAAGTTTAAGTTCATTTTTGAATAATAGAGCTTTATGGATGTTTTATTTGTATATATTGTTGAATGAAAAATATGTTTATTTGAAGGGAACCAAGAAAAGTCGAAATCATGAACAAAAGGAAAGACAAGTTTAAGCTTGGATTTATAAATAAAGAGGTGGGTAATATGTTTATGGTTATTATGGTGATGGGTTGATCTATTATATGTTTATATGTGCTTAAATGCTTGTTTTTGAAACACTGTGAATTAGTATCATGATTATTTTGAAAGTGTTTGTTGCATTTGGTATAAATGAACAGAAGAACAGTGTAAAAAGCATGAAAGTATGAGTATGGTATGGAATATATAAGCTTCGGAAAATTTGCTTATGTGGACAAGAGAGATACCATTCCGTTCATCACGTGCATGTTTACCTAAAACCTTCTCCCGGCTGCCCTCTTGTGGCAGATGAGCTCCAAAAAATGAACTCATTCTGTTCATGGTGTAAACTTCGAATTTGCAATTATGTTCTATGGGATTCTCCCGAGCTATATTGATGTGTACTTTGTTGTGATTTGCTGAGCATGATATATGATTAAATGCTTTGTTTTAATGATTGAAAAATACATGATAAGATTTATACGATAGGATTTTTATTCTGTGTTCTGTGAGTTAGAAATTGTGACTAAGATGCTATATATATATATGTGTGTGTGTGTGTGTGTGTGTGTGTGTGTGTGTGTGTGTGTGTGTGTGCTTGATTGTTTGTGGCTCATCACCGATGGCTATATATATATATATAGATATATATATGTGCTTGATTGTTCGTGGCTCATCACCGATGGCTATAAAGGTATTAGCTACTGAACTTCAAAGCTCACCCCACTATTTTCCACTTCTCATGTGCAAGAATTAGCAGATCAATAGTGAACCTTGCAAAACTTCGACAAATTTCCAAGGATTTCCATCTTTTGTAATTAAGTTAGTTCGGATCATTTTTGATAGCTTTAGAAGCATATCAAGCATAAGCATCCATGTTGTATTTTACATTATGCTACTGATGTGGCTCTTGTTGTAATTGCAGCAATG
Organism: Erythroxylum echinodendron; assembly: GCA_027575705.1. Taxonomy (NCBI): domain Eukaryota; kingdom Viridiplantae; phylum Streptophyta; class Magnoliopsida; order Malpighiales; family Erythroxylaceae; genus Erythroxylum; species Erythroxylum echinodendron. The sequence goes on along the minus strand of JANZXR010000004.1, from coordinate 27,295,323 downwards.
TACATACTCTGTTTATTTGAAAAATGAATGACAGTAAGGGTTAAAAGAAATATTTATCTATTCATGTCCCAAATCCCTCTTTTGTTACATCGCTATATTTGTTTTGGTTACGAATAAAATTGATAGATGTTGAAGACTTATGAACAGAATTTCATGAAGTAAATTATTTAATGGGAGCTCTGTATGTATGGTTTATGATTGTTAGATTCAAGTCTTGTGAATTTGTGTAAGGTGAATGTTGACAGATGAGAGAAATAAGAGAATAAAGGAATGACAATGTGTTTTGGAATTTTAATGAATAAACTGTATTGATCTAGGCAGAATTAGACAAAATTGTCTTCATGAAAGTTGTAGATCTTTCTCTTAGCTTTCCAAAGACATAAAGTTTATAATTTTTAGATTTTGGGATTGAAAGTTATGAAGTTTTGAAGTGGGTGTGTGCACGATTACGATAACCCCTTTAATACCGCTACTGTTTATCATGTGCACGATCGTGACTTTTGTGCTTTTGAAGGAAACTCACGGTCATGCATAAGTACGACCGCGATGCTGGTTCTTCATGGCCGTGACTTTTTGATCATCACGACTGTGATTTTTTATTAAGCTCGACAGTGATAAATTTTCTTTTATTTGTTTGTTTTTTTAATTTATGTGTTTATGTATTTGTTCTTACTCCCACCAATAAATTTAATTCTTTTTATCTAGATGTTAATTATATATATATATATATTTAAAAAGTCCCCTCAATTTTGTCACCTTGTCGCCATAAAATAAAGACCAAGACCTGGGGCCAACATACAGGCTTAAATAATATGCTAGGAATAGAATAGCTAATCCATTGAACCAAACATTTCATAAGTGTAAGTTGTCCGAAGACCATCCCTCAAGGAGAAAAAGGTCATCGGTGGTAAAAATAGAGGGTCTGAGAAGTCAAAAAATGGAACAGCAAGATACAACCTTGTCGAAGTCAGGTGGACATGTGGAGTAGGGAGCAGCAGGCAAGAATGGTGATGTTGTGACGGAGTTTAGAGCTACCGACGACGAAGGTTGGAGCATGAGCTTGTGAAACCATGACAAATGAACGACTAAGCAAGGCTATGTGGCAATTAGTGACGGGGATGGCTAGTGATCAGTGACGGTGGGACTTTGAAGTGTACAGTAAAGTGGACTATTAACAACAATGGGATGAAGTGGGTGACTAATGAGTATGGTTGATTAGACGTAAACTTTTTAATGGAATAGTATGAAATGGAATGATTTATGATGGAATAGAACGTAAATGGATGTAATTTAGAAAAGTGTTGTTTGGGAAGGATAGAATGGTTCATAATGTAATATAGTGAAATGTTGTTTGGATGAAGAGTTTAAAATGTAATATAGTATAAGGTTGTTTATCATTTTACATTCCATCCTAAACCCTCCAAATTGGAGATTTTCTATTTTTACTATTTAGGATGAAATAAGATGTAATATGAAACCCTCTTCTTTCATCCCATTCCAACTTATTCTATTATAAAATCTCCTCCCAAATGAGAGAATAATATTCTATCCCATTATAAAACCCGCAATCAAACGTAGCCTAAGAGCTAAAGCTTAAGTGTGACAAAGGTTGAAGAGTGAAGGTAAAATTATGAAAGGGTTATTGAGACTTGGGCTACTGCTGCTTGTTGTGTTACAATTAGTTTGTGCAGTGAGATTTCCAAAATGATAAACTAGAATGTGCTAAATAGAATTTGCTTGGATAATATCAATGAGTTGTTTCTTTTATATTTGTAGTATATTGCACAATAATTTTCGGATCACGTGCAAGTATATTTAAGCAAATGGGTAAGATAAATAGTAAAAAAGTAGAAGGAAAAACGCAAAGGCAAATCATTAGAGAAAGATATGAAAATAATAAGTCAATAAGTTATTTTTAAGTTTGTAGTTTACCTTATGACGTAGCAGCGTTAATTAATCGATAGTAAAAGTTACATGCTTAGGTTGTCTTAGATATATTGAAAAGCTTACAATAATTTGAGCTTTTTGTTCCGGTCATCAACAAGAACATATGAGGTCAGCGTCAGTTCTAGTTCAATTTTTTCAAATCTTTTGTCAAAACATTGTCTAACTCCCAAAGAAGAAACAAGAATGTCTTATGAAAATATAAAAAACCAAAGTATATGAGCAGAGGTCAGTTTGGGGAGGAGCAGGCATTTAATTTGACGTGGAAGGAGAAAAATAAAATAATCAAAGTATGGGAAAAAAATAAATACAATAAATAATAAATAGTTATATAACTTGTGCATAGTAATTGATAAGAGATAAAGTGACCACAAAGATGAATGGTGTACGTTAAAATATAGTTATATAAAATGCCCAGAAGTAAACATTATGAAATATTTTGAAGGGTAAGATGTAAAATGCTAGTAATAATGAATCTTTAACGAAAAGTATACACTTAGCTATTGCAAAGTGTGTTTAGAATTCATCATTATTTTTTTTGGTGCAATCATTGCAAAGAAAACTGAAAGTTATTAGCAATTTTTGTTCATTATTAGCACACGATTCATTTGATATGAGAGGGGTGCAAAAAAAGGAGAGTTGAAATAATTTGATGAATATAAATACGAAAAATGTTTGAATAAATAACGACAAGTACCTGAAATAGTTGTGTCATTTCATCATTGTTATCTCCTTTTTCGCTTGAAGTTGAGTCTCCCTTTAATTAAGTATCATTAGTCTGGCAGTAATAGATAACAGTGAAGCGTTGCCTTCCGTTTGATGGTTGCATATGAACAGGTTTGGTATGAACGAGAAATATTTTTGTTTTCAGTTCAGTATAGACCTTAATGAGAGGAAGTTCAACACTCTTTTTACTAAATAGAAAACTGTAGATTATTACTCATATAATGGACATGTCATAAAAAATAATCAAAGGTATTTTTATTTGTATTATGTATAAAAATATAACCTGGTTGTAATACTATTTCAACTGCCCTGAAGTTTAAGAGATTTTCGACAAGTTCATCAAAAATGGAGACAGTTCTTGTGCTGTCAGTCAAATCAACATCATACTGGCATCTACATTTAGAAAGGAAAGTAAATGAGAAAAATGTACAGTTGAATAAATAAAGAATATCAGAAAATTGTATTTATAATTGATATGAATGATTTTAAGCTTAACATACAATTATCTTGGGAATGTGTTAAAATCACATTTGGATAAGTTTTGAAGGGGACATGAAAAGAACTTGATTGTTCATGACATGAGGGGCTTATTCATCCTTTATTTTTTTAAAAGGGAAACAATTGAAAAGGAAAAAGGGAAGAAATGCCTGGGTTTAGTTGGATGTTTCTCCTTGTAAGAATTACATGTAAATGTAACCCATATGTAGTTGCGGTCGAGCGAAAACATTTTTTGCAGCTCATATACCAATATTTTTGTAGAATGTGTTGAAAGGAAATACAGCTTTAATCCATATTATTTCAAAAGATACAAATAAATGTTTGTTAGGAATATTCAAATTAAATAGATAATAAGAGAGAAAGAAAGTTCATATTAGAATATAAAATGTATGTACCTTGGTAGACTTTAGGAAAATGATCTTTGAAATTTTTTGATTTGATCCAAAAGATACATCAGGATCATATTTGAGATAAGCTCGTTGGGTAACAAGGTCTTTTAGCTGCTTGTTATTTTATTGCACCCTAGAAAAACGGTAATTATAAGTGTAAGCATAAAAACATCTAAAAATGTGTACAGAAGTTTGCTCATGCAAAAGTAAATATAGGAAATGTGGAAGCACCAATTTTTAAAATCTGCAGCTTCTTGTACTAGAGGATCAATGAGAACTGCAGAATCAAACCATGTAGATAATGCAACACCTGAAATTCTTAAATCGTAAGCCTAAAAAGAAAATACAAGGATAAATATAAAAAATATAATAGTATGATAAAAATGAAAATAGAATTACCAATATAAAAGTGAACTTTTAGCCTTCAACACACAAGCACTGGATAAGTATGCTGGTTTGTTGTCTAATATGAAAACGAAAAATGTCAAAAGAATTAACTGTTAACAGAGTTCATTAGTTGCAGAGAATAATAGGAAATACAATATACTATTTGTTAGCAAGAACAAATTTTTAAATAGTCAAAGCTTTGTCGTCTTTGCTGATGTTCCTCATATCCAAAACTTGAATAAAGACGACTAATTTTCCTTGCTATTGATATACTAAATTAGATTCGTAAAGGAACTATAGCTGAATTTGCTTGGTTAGATGTTGTCGTCATAAGTTACAGGCTTGACAACGGTGCGATTTGTAATGATCCATTAAATTTTCAAGTCTTCAACTTGGAATTGAGGTGGAATTGGCTTGACAAAGGCATTAGAAATGATATATTTCTTTTATAAGCCTGCAAAATGAGATATCATTGTTAATTATGATAGCTTGAACATATGATCCCTATTGAAAAAAATAGAATAAAAAAAGCAAAATTATTCTAATGACACATTGAAATACTAAAATTTTAAACTAAAAATGGTAAAAACAAAATGAGATATCATTGTTAATTATGATAGCTTGAACATATGATCCCTATTGAAAAAAATAGAATAGAAAAAGCAAAATTATTTTAATGACGCATTGAAATACTAAAATTTTAAACTAAAAATGGTAAAAACATTTCATGGAAAAAAGGCATAAAATAAAAAAAAGCTCGAATATTTCATGAATTTAGTAGTACTGTAAAGAGATTTATAAAAATTCTAATTTGATAGCCAGGTCAACTATTGTTTTCTAAAGTTAGTGGAAAAAGGAAAATGTTAAATGAAGAAAGTATAATTGTTATACCTCTGAATCAAAAAAGATAAACTTTTGTCTGCTGGATGTTTTGTTAGGTGATGTAGCAATTTGTTGCCTTTCTTGGATGGTTACTTTACCTGACCACCCCTCAGCACTAAGTAAAATATCCTTGATCAATAAACGCTTTTCCCTCCTTTCAAAAAAAACATTTACATGATAAAAATTATTTTGCAAATAGAATAAAAGTAAATACACTTGAACAGAACAATCAATATACCTTTTGCTTATTTTATATGTTATAATTTAGTCGACTGAAAAATTTCGTGGAATACAATATTACTTATTTTGTGATCAATTTTTGAAGACTCAAAAGTGCTTGGAATAATTAGAACTTTAACCGATTCAGGAGTTCTAGCTCTTGACAAAGCAACACACAATTGTCTATATGAAAATACGGACTGACGAAGATAAATTCCTACATAATCAAATATTTGACCCTGGGACCTATTTATGGTCATTGCGAAATATAAACGAACAGGGAACTGCGTTCTTACAAAAGGTATCCCATTCTTTTCATTTTTATAAGATTGTAGAGGAATCTTAGGTATGAAAAATATTTTCCTTTATAATGTCCAAAAACATCTATGCAGAAATTGTGTTCTCTTTTAATTGTCTACATATTAATCTTGTACCATAGCACAAACCCTCCGTTGTATTTAAATTTCTTAAAAGCGTGATTGGACAACCTTCTTTCAGTAATAATCTGTGAGGAGGTAGACCGTTAGGATTCAAAGAATTGAGAAAATCCTTATAATCTACTTGATGTCTTCGGTCAATTGTTCTTTCAAAACTTACAGATGAATGTAGATTTCTAGATAATTTATTGATCATAATGTCATTAATTTTATCAATATAGTTATTTTTTGGACAAAGTATGCTTATATTTATCATGTAATATGGATTAGATTAGATGAATATATGCTTAAGTCAGGGAAGATATTTTCAACTAACCTGGTGAAGTCAACCATGCATTAAAAAGACATCCTAAAAATTTTTAAACAAACAATAAAATGGACAGTAAATGATAAGATACAAAAGTATAACTTGTTAAGAGATTCATCCTTGTTATGATAAGGAATAACTAGCTTTTCGGTTAAGCAAATCTGATCTTGCTCATCAACAGGTTCTATACCTTCTCCTACCTTTAATAAGAAAATGAAAAAAGCTAGATTTGATATGGCTCTCATATTTATTGTTAAAGGTAATTTACGCATGTGTGGCCAGAGATGCGAATTTACAAGACTTGAATCAATTAATTATTCTTTTGTGGTTTGGTCTATAACGGGTAAGGTTTGACAAAAATCATCACCAAAAATAACAATCTTTCCTCCAAAAGGCTGATTGGACTTCATGATATCTGGTAGCAAATCATCAACTACTTCAATGGTTTCTTTTTTTGCCGTTGAAGCCTCGTCCCATAAGATAAGACTGGATTCAAATATCAGGTTTGCAATACTACCTGCTTACTTAATTGACAAATTTTCTTTTCAAAAAAATCAAGTGGAATCTTAAATCTTTAGTGTATTGTCCTACCACAGGAAGGATCAACACGACAACACCTGATGTCGCAAAAGTAATTGCAGCACGACCCTGTGATCATAAAACTGCAAGAAGCTCCTTGTACAAGAAAGTATTCCCAGTTCAACCATGACCATCAATAAAAAAGTTGCTACCATTTGAACCAAAAACTTAATCTAAAATCAAATCAGATATGTATTTCTGCTCCCTATTCAACTTTGAATGTAATAACAAATCTTCTGGATCAAAGTGTATATTTTTCTCACTTTGTATTTCTCTAATGAGATGCTCATGATAATCAGCTGTAAAATCATATTCAGTAAAATGATAATTACTCGAGCTCTTCCCCTTTTGATTTAGGGATCTATTAATATCCTAGAGGGTCATCCTTGTAACGTCCTCGGATGTACATGTATTATAAGAGGAAGCATGTTGATAGTTAGAACAAAGATAATCTTTGAATGTTTCCCAAAGTTGCTTAGGATTTATTGGTGAACAATAGAATAGAAGCGTAGCAAATAAAAGTTTAAACGAAGTTGGCATTTGAAATAAAGCAGCCTCCTTTAGAGTTTTTTCTTTATAAGAATCAGATGCTAGCAAGCCTAATTTTAGTGCAGCCTCCATAAAATAGTCTGTTTTTCACCATCAATAGTTAATAAGTGATCAAATGATGTTAGTCCTTTAACATGTATAAGTAATAACCTTAGGTAATGCCCTCTCCTTCTTTAGGGTCAACAGTAACCAACTTTCTTATAACTTTCTTTCGACTCCTTTCTAGCCATGTTCTCATTTTTGGGGTCCAAACAAAATGTTCTGGAAAATCTTTATACAAACTTTTCATCTCCTAAACTTTTTTATTTGTCAAATTCATTTTGAAAAATTCAGTTAACATTGTTCTTGAAAAGTCAAATTTTCTCAACAAATAAGACAAATCTAAATTTTTGTTAAAGGAGATAGACTGTTGATCAGGAAGATGAATCTGAAGCATATAAACCGATGGACTAATCTCTGCTAGATGAAACCCATATATAAGCCAAAAAACTTCAAGAGGTGAAATCCAACGACCTTCCTAGAAATTACTGATTTTATCAATATCAATAGTGGTCTTTTGATCAACAATACTAAAATTAATAAGATCATGACCCTTGAAGACATACTTATACAAGTACTTAACAAGCTTAACATTAGAACATATTTCAAAATTTATGTGGCAATCAAAGATAAGCAAAAGGTACGGACTATGAGGAATCACCCACCTATTATCTACCTTGTTCCTACAAATCTTTACTTTTTGACCATCGTCTCTCCTTCTATAACATGCACAACTGTCCTCACCATGGACAATAAAAAGAGCAAAATTTTTAGGATAATTATTCTTGCACACACCAGTTCTCCTGAAAGGGTTGTCTTTATTCATATGACCACAAGGATGGTGGATCATGTGTTTAATGACAAGAGTATATAACTGTAAATTTTAAACAAAGTCTAGTATTTCAGTTGATATGATTGGGTCATAAGATTCGAGATTAAGTAATTTAGAATGAGGTTTAAGTATCAACAAAAAATGAGGATGAGGGAAACCACGCTTTTGGAACTTAATAACATAAACATATGCATCAACCTCTCCAAAAATTTGTTTCTTGATTAGTTCATTTTTAAGGATCTCAAATTTAGCCGTAAAAACTATAACCAATAAATCAAGCCTATCTTGTAGCTTTTCTTAAAACTCAAGGTTATCTTGAATGTCCTTCCATATTGGGTTGCAAGTCATGGTGAGGAAAATTTTAGGTTTATCATACTTCTGTACTAGAGTCATTGCATCAAGATAATGACATTTCATGTCCTTTGGATCACTGGAAAAAGAAGCTGAGAGCACAACTCGACGGCCAATTCGATAACCTTTAGTCTAACCAATGGCAATACTGTCCAAAACACCCTGCAATATCTCTGTCCTTATCTCATTTTGTCTCTTTTTATGGAAATCAAGTCTAGATGTTTCAATCTTTATATAAGCACCTACAACAAATTACTAAAGTAGCCTTAAGCTATGGAGCAGTATTAACTCATCATGTTCTCTTATTTAAAGCCTATAACAACAATACTCTTTAGCAAAAATAGTGCCATCTTCACAATATTCTTGATCATCAACTAAAAATTATATGAACAAATCGAATAAATAAAAGCATAAGGTTAGATAACACTATAAAAAAGAAACAGGAAAGGAAAAACTTGCACGTATTCTCCATATTAAAGAAATCAAATGGATTAACAAAAGAACTGAAATTAATGTCACATCCCTCATTTGAACCATTGTTTCTCACTCTTTGAAAACAACCGCTTAATTGCACGATGCTATCCAAATTCACCATGAGGAAATAAAAGAAGATGCCGAAGGGGATCATAACAAGCAAAGTAAGATTGGATTCTATAACTTATGGCTAAATGACTATAGTCTTGGATGTGTAGAGATTTATCAGCCCTTTCATCATCCACCTCAATTCATATAGTAGGTACTTGTGATGTAGTAGGAAGATTGCATACATGTTGATCAAGGTCAGGATAACACCTCAAGACTATTATATGATTTTCAAGAGTCAGAATGTCCCTAAGACTTTTAAAGAATTTAGTATAGGGATTGTGTTCGATGATTGTCATAATCAACTTTATTGTATCCTTATGAAGTTTATCACAACTTTTTATCCTTCTTCGAAATTCCTCATCACTATCAAAAAATAGAGTTGGATACCATACACTTTATCAGTTTTCGAAACTAAACTGTCAAGGAAATGATAAACTTGACCTTAAACACAAAATGTATAAATATCGTTCTTATTTTTTGTTAATTCTCAATCATACCTAGTTCCAAATGAAGTAAAAGCTACATTATTATTATTATATATACGAATATTCTTCCTGAACTGCTCAGAATCTTCATCATCATCAATAAATAATCATTTTAGAGCATATGACATTTGAGAAGCAACAATGGAAATCTCTCTTGACAAACAACAAAATGATGGGGGCTCTAAATAGAATCTCTTCGAATCACAATGCTTATAGTTGGGAACAAAAGGAAGCTGTAGAGGTTCAGCAGGAAAATTCTTTAGGCAAGCTAATTTTTATTGAGAACGATGATGGTTTATCCCTAAAAAGATTTATAAAAGTGATGATCACTTCAAGGAGCAATAATAATACAAAATTACAAAGAATATAACTAAGAAGATTTCTACCTTAATCCTTGACAAGTGTCGTTGAGGTGGATAGAACATAAAAGGAAGATATATTTGGACAATCTAAATTATGATGCATATTATTAGACACTTTTACTACTGATTCTCTACCGACAACTTCCTTAAGTCGAAGAGAGTAATGATTAACATTGACATGATCCATGCTAAAATCAATAGATGAATTTTGTATCAGTTGACTATTGGATGGACGAAGAAACAGTTGATCATCTATAATAATGCTATCAATGGTAGAATAAACAAGTTGATCACGAACTAGTTGACATCAACATTCTCTTATAGACAACTCAAGTCAATCTAAATTATTTTTCATCTTGGACAGATCAGTTTTACACCTCTTATTTCTATGACCAAAAAAAGGCAGAGTAGCATTACTCTTTTTTGTAGCATAAGCTTCTCGATGCCATTGTAAAAGTTCACGCTTTTCATTTTCTGATATTTCAGCATACTTTTTACGCCTCTTGGCATTTCTATCCATCTTTAAAAGTAGACAAACCTATGACGAAGAGAAAAACAACCAACAACTATACACGCTAAAAAGATCTTGCGAAAAATGAAGAAAAAATAAAGCCATAAATTAATATAATAAGATAAAATTATCATGTAATTGTTGTATTTCATTATATAATTATATAGTAAATTTTTTACACATGTGTACTATTTAATTCTATATTAAATAATTATATTTTGCAAATAAATTTAAGTAGTTAATGATAATTTAGTTTAAAATAATTTTGTACTATGTTGGAAAATTTTAATATATAATGTAAATTTACGCAAATTAGTTATTGAAATGAATATAAATTTTCCGTTCAAAAGAAACTAATAATTTTGAAACAAAAATATCATATATACAACGCTTTTGATAAGTTTATATTACTTTAATTTATCAACGTCTCTCATGATATAATTTAAGAAGTCATTGAAAATAACTGTTCATAATTAATTTTTAACAAAATTATAATTAGATTATCAAATTATAAATATGATATTAATTCATAACAATAATTTGTATTTTTAATCTTTTAAATAACAAATCAAACTTTTCACTTTTTATAAATGGATATTAATTTCTTGACTTTTATAAGACATTTTAATTATTATAGAAAAGCTTCATTTGACGTTTTAACTTAAAATCATTTTAAAAATAAATACATTTTGAAATGTTTGTAATAACTTTACTATAAAATTATATATTTACTAAAAATGTTTAAATTCTTGTATATTTAAAAGACATTATATGTTAATTTAATTTTGTAAAATATTTTAATTTTTAATAAAATAGTAGATGGTTTCATAATGTATCACGCATTAGTTTGAATTTTAAAAAAGTTTACATGATAACGTTTTAAGATTCTTAAAAATAAATATATGCATATATAATGTTGTCTATATATATTTTAGACATAAAAAATGTATTATGATCATATTGAATGAATAAAAAATATATTTATTTTAAATTGAATATAGATTAGGATTTTAAAAATAATTTTATATATTTGGTATTTAGTCATTGTAGTAAAATTAATAAATACTAGTATATTGTATATGTAACCATATTCAAAGTTTATGATTAATTCAAAAATGTTATTGGAATAATTTTTAAGATTTTTCTGCTGGATAGTATGATAGTGTGATTTAAGTCGTATGTTTGGGGCTAAAATATAGGTCTCTAATGACCAGTGCTCTATGGCGATGAAGAAATAATGCAAAGTTTTGCATTTTGTCAAATTTTAGTAACTTGAAATGATGTTGCATGACTATAAGGCAGGTTCTACACTAATTGAATTGACAAAATAATAATAGTAGTAACATCAGCTAGAAAATTTTGATATATCAGAAAGTAGTTGTATATACCACCCAAATATATAAGAAGAAAATAATTTATCTAGTGAAATAATAAAAAAATTCATATGCATGGGCTGAAAGTACTTAAAGACATTTGGAAGAATAGAAGAAAGAACTAACATACCAAAACTTCTTCCCAAAATATCGAAGCACCAAATAAATAAAGTAAAACTCGATATAATGTTTTATTAGAGAAAAGTAAAACATACCTCAACAACACAAAGCAAATGCAAGGCCAGACAACAACACTTAAATTTTTTTTTTGAAAAAAGACAAACCAACTCAAAGTCGAAAACTATTAACATAGGAAAAAAAGACTAGGATGATCCAAACACCCTCTTCATTGATTGATAAATTAAAAAAAAAACTAATCATGTCCTATCATTTAAAACCAAACTAATCTAATCCTAACACCTAGTAAGTCGTTTATATAAAACGGTTTTAAATAAGCGACATCCCACAAATTTTTGTTGTATCATTATCAAAGGCCTACCATTAATCATTTTCTTTTTACTATTTTCTTTAGCACATAATATCTGGTTTTTTTTCTTGAGTATCTTTCTTTATGTCTATCTAATTCTCACGTTTAATAAATAACTATCAATAAAATTTTACTTGCTGGTTCTTATTTAATGCATTTAGTGACTTAGTAAATGGGGTTTATTATTGGTCTAAAGAAACAGTAAAATGCAGGTGGCAGTCATTTCATTTCATTAAGTCCCTTAAATGAATGATAAGGAGGCATTAGTTGTGAGGTATTTGGTATAGTTGTCCAGATAAAAGAAAGAGAAAAAAACTGATCATGTCCTATCATTTAAAATCAAACTAATGTAATCCTGACACCTACTAAGTCATTTATAGACGGTAGTTTTAAATTGGAAGCATACGCCCACAAATTGTTTTTGTATCATTATCAAAGACCTACCATTAGTCATTTTCTTTTTACTATTTTCTTTAGCACACGACATCTGGTCTCTTTTCCCAATGTCGAGTATTGATCACAGGTTTCTGATATGAAAAAGCTTTAATAATTTAACTTTGATATTTCGCAAGTGCACAGGTCGTTCATGTAGTACCTAAGATATCGATCCCATGAGGAGCGTTAATCTAATCCTAAAATCTAAGGCTGAACTCAACTCGCAATAATTCAAAATAAACAAAACTAAACAAGAAATTATTTCAATCACGCAATTAATTCAAATAATCAAATTCGAAAATATAAATAAGATAGCAAATGCAACACCCAACCAAGAATCATCTTAGGAACTACCAATTGGGAGAAAGGGGTTTTATCTGACTTTAATGAAAACCTAATTGATTATGAAATTACTGGATTACCAGTTCTAAATGATCCTAGGGTTGATTACTCTCTCTCGAGTTATAATCATTAACCCTAATTAGATTATAGGAATTGCAACCTCTCGATTCACAATTTATCCAAAACCTAAATTAGATATGAAATTGTCCAATAAAATACCGAAAACCTATGTTAGGTCTATTGTTACACAAATTTACTAGTTTGATTCAAGTCTTGATCTATTAAATTACAAAACTCTCGTTAGCCCAATTTAATGATTTTTCACTCGGTTTACCCTCTCAGTTTGTTCCCAAATTATGCAATTACATAATTGAAATCATAAGAAATCCAATAAAAATGCAATAATCAAATTTTAGTAATATCAAAGACAAAATATCCCAAAGGTGAGTTCAGACAAATCCTCAACATTTAACAAATCTATCATCTATGGCTATGTCAAATTCTATACAATCATAAAGAATGAAATAAGACAAAAAACAGACTCAGAGTGGATGAAAGAGGCAGCCACGACGCTAAACCTCTTGTTCTGGGAAGTACTTCATATAGGCTTCTTCTCCACGTCTCTCTTCCTTCATTTCTTTCTTAATCTCTTGATAAAGCTCTCTAAGGTTTAGAGATTGTGGCTAACGTAAAAGCTCTCTCTCTCTCTCTCTCTCTCTCTCTTATGTTCTTCATGTTCTTTAAATGCATTTTCATTCATAAATTGTATGATATGGGATTGAGTGACATTTATATGGACATCATCTGCAATCTTAGTAATAACATCAACATCAATAACTTCATCAAACCATTTAATACTAGCTTCAATATCTATATTTCGTTCTAGATGTGACAAATTGGATTCATGATCAACATAGGCCTCTATCACCTTATGTTTTACAATAAGGTTACATAGCCCTATCATACAATCATCAGTCTTTCTCACCTTCTTTAAGTTATTTTTTGACTACTACTTGGCTTCTTATATATATTTTTTCTTTTAAGTCCTCTAACATCTTCTATAAGCATCCTTTTAAGGTTTCAATAGCAAAACCTATTGATTTTAATGCCCTAACTTTCAATCTCCACTCGCATGTTACATATATTCCCAATTGATAAAATTTTCACTATCAAATATAGCTAATTTTCCATCTTCTCAGGAGACCTACCTATAAATATGAATGTTATATTAGCATAAAGGTATTGAATAGAAGACAAGGACTTCATTAGTAAGACATAAACATAAACATTGCATATGGAGGCTTTTAAAGAAGACACGTAGAGGAAAGGGAGAATAACTGATGAACAATATATTTGATTTGCAAATCACTCAAAATTAAGAAACAAAGCACTACAAATAAGAACCACAAAAGAGTGAAATATTTGCTATAAGACATCACTATATAAATAAGTTTCATCTTTCCCTATCATTAAATAAAAAGCTAACTAGTATATATTTTCAATCTTTTCTTAGTTTAATCATCCTAATCTAATAGTTTAGGTTCTCATCAATACCAAAAATTAAGAATATAGATTCCAAATCTAATTAAAAATATAATTTAGTATCAAATTGTTAATAATATTTGGAGATGGTAACTTAAAAATAGTTTATTGTGACAAAAATGGAGATCATAGACAATAAAATACACTAAACCTACAAAGGAAAGAAAACATCATATAAGGTGTTTCAAAACTTGTTTTATGATTTAATTGAAACTTATTCTTCATTAACCATGTTTCTTATGAGTATAGAGAAAGAAGAAAAAGTTTCCATGTCAAAAAGCTATCTTTATCTTAATTTAAGCATCCTAGTCTAATAGTTTAGGTTCTCAATAATACCAAAAATTAAGAATATAGATTAAAAATCAAAGTAAATACATAATTTAGTATCAAATTATTAATAATATTTGGTGACGGCAACTTAAAAATAATTTATTATGACAAAAATGGAGATCATGGACAATAAGATACACTGCACCTACAAAGGAAAGAAAACATCATATAAGGTTTTTCAAAACTTATTTAGTGATTTAATTGAACCTTATTCTTCACTAATCATGTTTCTTATGAGTATAGAGAGAGAAGAAAAAGTTTCTATGTCAAAAAGTTATCTTTATCTTACCATGCTTAAAAGTCAAAGCATCATAATTTTTCAACAGAACTTACAATGATGGAAGAAGCAATTTAAATACCAATAGCTCACATTATGCAACAAAAAAATAAAGTAATATCAAATATCATTAGACGGTGAAAATGTAATATATATATATATAATGCAATTGCCAATTAGTGGGAGTACTCACTAAAGGTAAAAGAAATGGTGTCTTTCCATTTATAAAATATCCAAGTTATGAGCTTTTTTAATTTTTATAAAATTAGGAACCCTATTTCTTTTCCAATACATATATTGTTACGACTATTGTTATTACTACATGCACTATTACTACACATAACAACACAACATCGAATGAAAAGAATGACAATAATAACCCACCTCAGCAAGGTCTAGCTTGACCCAATCTAAAGCCAATGGACTTGATCCAATTTAGCTGGTTTTCAAGTCAGCCTCAAACTTTTCTTTGACCTCTTCATCTGTCCAAGCCCGAACCCACCAGGCCCTAATCCAAATAGCTCATTCAGCCCAAAGTCTTTCTGGACAGAGTCACCAGCCCACAGGCTCCACCATCTCTAACCCTAATCATGTGGCCATTTCTTTACCTTCGCACCAGGATTTACCTATCCATGACAACTCTCTCGCTACCCATATGAGCGCAGATAGGGACACTGGTCCCATGGAGGAGGACATACCGAATGACGTAGTCCTTCCTCCATTAACCTCTAACAATTTCCTTCCCCCTTCTAGGCCCCCTGATCTTCAGGCTACTTCAAACCCAGCTAATGATGGACACACTGTCATTGACTCTCCAATGGACGAGGTGGCAATGCCTCATGCAACTTCCCTCGATGAGGGACAGACCATAGACAGGGTCGGACAACCCGAAACATAGTATTTGCATTCCTACTCGATTTAATATGTCAATATTCATATGGAATTGCCAAGGATTCTCAAGAATTATGTTCGGATTCACAAACCGATCCTTGTTGTCCCGTGGAACCTCGGATTAGCGGAGTGCGCGCACAAAAAGTTATCAGAAAATTAGGTTTCAATCATTCCTTCAGAGTGGAGGCTGAGGGGTTTTCCGGGGGTATTTGGCTTTTATGGAATACTGACACTACCATTCAAATTCTCTTATCTCATCGACAATTTATTCATGTCGACATTACCTGGGCACACTCTTCCTTCGACTTCACGGCTATATACGCGAGTCCGACTTACCTGCTCCAACAAGTCCTTTGGCAACATTTGCGTCAAATTGCCCGGATGACTACTAAAATTGGATCGTGGGTGGGGACTTCAATGCTAAATTAGCAAGAGAAGACCAATGTGGCGGATCTAGACGCCGCTCCGGTGTGAGCAATTCATTTCGCGATTGTATCCAATTCTGCCACCTCCAAGACCTTAGGTTCGTAGGACCTAAATTCACTTGGCGGAGGGGGCAGCTTCGTGCCAGACTCAATCGTGTCTTTTGTTCTCATCCTTGGTTGACTTCCTTCCCGCATACAACCATTACTCACCTTCCTTTCCTTAAGTCTGATCATCGACCCTCCTCGTGGCTCTTACCCCACCTATGCCTTATTTCCCTTCCCCTTGGCCCTTTCAATTTCAATCTTCTTGGTTGACCCACGACCAATTTGCCCAAATTATTAAAGACAATTGGAATCCCCATCTGCCTGCAGTTTCTAGTGCGCTAGGGCAGCTGGCTGACAAACTTCAACAATGAAATTACTCTACTTTTGGCAGCATCTTTCAGCTCAAAAAGAGACTCATGGCTCGACTAAAGGGCATCCAAATTAAGTTGGAAGAAGAGCAATCTGACTCTTTGCACGACTTGGAGGCGTACTTACAAAAGGAACTGGAACAAGTCCTCGTGTAAGAGGAACTGTTTTGACATCAAAAATCGAGAAGTCAATGGATAGCACAAGGGGATAGGAACACTGCCTATTACCGTGCGGCCAGCTCAGGCCGTCGACAAAAATTGAATTGCACCTCCCTCCGCGATGACAATGGCTGCGTACATACGGATCCTGCCTCGCTACGACAAATCGCTCATACTTTCTTTGGCAAACTGTACACAGCAGACCTAGTGTAACATCCCGTTTCCATAGAACGGGTCGGACCTGAGAAACAGGCCCAAGTGAGGTCAATCGGAGAAGTTAGG
>JANZXR010000004.1:27238198-27276930 GCA_027575705.1 Erythroxylum echinodendron | reverse complement strand
CCAGTGTTTAGTTCTTTAGGGATTTGACTTGGTTCCATGACTACTACAAAAGTTTGGAGAACTGGAATTATTTTAGGGGCTTTGATAACCTGACCAATCATATGTTTGCACATTATATTCTCAAAGATGCTACAATTCAGACATTAATGGCTGTAAAAATATATCAATTTTGTGCTTTGGATTTGCAGGCCCTAACGCAATCACTATCAAGAACATATATGCCTCATTCATAAACATCTATGGAGGCAAATTATAAGGAGTAATTATGATTGGACATGATGAATATTGTTGGTCGGATTAATGAAAAGGTTGGAATCTATCCGTCGACAATCCCAACCTAACATTTCGAATTTTAGCTACAAACTCATAATGGGTATTATTGAAATGTTTCTATGCCAGCGCATTCGATGGATGACTCATTATTCTATCTTCCTGTTCATGTTCATTATGCCATCTCACATTCATTATGCCATTTTTTATGTAAGATGCAGTAACATCAAAAGCGTATAGTCTTTGAAGTCTTGAAATTAGCAGGAAATAATACATCCACTTCTAGGGTACTAATTTCTGTTTCATATAACGCTTTCTAGGCTTGAACCTAGATTGACCATAAAATTTACACTCTTGTAATTCCATATCGTCTCCCCAATACAAGATACTTCCCAATTTGCAACAATTAATTTTTTCAATACGCAAGCAAGAACCCTAGTAAGTTTCTTCATATTGTAAAAACTATCAACTATTGTATGATCAGAAGGTAATGATTCATTATACCATCTAATAATTTTATCAAAACTATGATCAAAAATATGCCCTTAAGATTTTATATTCAATATCCGAGTAATTAAAGACAATTGAGTCATTCTATCGCAATTTGTAACAGCCCTAGACCACCCGCTCATAGATATTGTTCGCTTTGGACCTTAGCCCAACCAAACCCTCATGGTTTTGCTCTTCTCTCACACTCTTTTGGGAAAACGCATCTTATAAGGGAGAGGTATCTATAGCCTTACAAGGCCTACTTCATTCCCCTCTCTAATCGATATGGGAATCTAACATTCCACCCCCTTGGAGACCCAATGTCCTTATTGGCATACCGATCTAGGTACTAGCTCTGATACCATTTGTAATAACCCTAGACTACCCGCTCATAGATATTGTCCTCTTTAGGCCTTGGCCCAGCCAAGCCCTCACGGTTTTGCTCTTCCCATACACTCGCTCGGAAAAATGCATCTGTGCGGGAAGAGCAAAACCGTAAGGGCTTGGCTAGGCTAAGGCCTAAAGCGGACAATATCTGTAAGTGGGTAGTTTAGGGCTGTTACAAATGGTATCAGAGCTAGTACCCAGATAGGTATGTCAGCAAGGACGTTGGGCCTCCAAGGGGGTGGAATGTTAGATTCTCATATCGATTGGAGAGGGGAACGAAGTAGGCCTTGTAAGGCTATGGATAACTCTCCCTCACAAGATGCATTTTCCCGAGTGAGTGTGTGAGAAAAGCACAACAGTGAGGGCTTGGTTGGGTTAAGGCCTAAAGCGAACAATATTTATGAGCGAGCGGTCTAGGGCTGTTACAAGTGGTATCAGAGCTAGTACCCAGATCAGTATGCCAGCGAGTACGTTGGGCCTCCAAGAGGGGTGGAATTTTAGATTCCTATATCAATTAGAGAGGGAAACGAAGTAGGCCTTGTAAGGCTATGGATACCTCTCCCTCACAAGATGCGTTTTCCCGAGCGACTGTACGGAAAAAGCAAAATCGTGAGGGCTTGGCTGGGCTAAGGCCTAAAGCCAACAATATCTGTGAGCGGGTGGTTTTAGGCTATTACACAATTTGTCCATAATTCTTGGTCAGTTGAGTGTAATAAGTCAAAAGATTGTTTTGGAAGTGGGTTTGGATCTTCTACAAGATTTTCTATATTTTCCTGAAAGTTATAACCAACTGCATCATAAACAATTTACATGTAAGGATTTTTAGTTGAATCCATATTATTTGTTTTAAATCCAATCCCCCTTCAAACTCGTCCACATTTACTGACGAGTTTACTTCATTACCCCTTGAGATGCTACAAATCAATAGCTTCCTATGTCGTGTCCACCAAAAAAAAAATTGGAACAAACCCTTTTCTCAGTAAATGACCATTCACTTTATCAATATGAAGGAAATAAATATATTTTCACTTTTTATATAGACATCTGATCTTTGGGTCATCCATATATGTAGATGCATAATGAATAAAAGCTTTAACTCCCTCAATAAACTCAAGATTAATAAAGCCATCAGGTGTTAATCGTCTATACATTTAAGATCTATCAACATTACACAATTCTGTAAAACTGTTAATTTAAAAAAGTAATTTCATAGTTAGTATCCTTCATGTCCCCTAAGTTTATAGAACATTTAAACTTCACACAACATCCCCTAAGTATTAATTAATTGAATTAATCACTTGCAATTGATTTCAGCACTATAGTACGTGGTACTGTTTACACCTGTAAATCATGAAAGCAAGTTCTCGTTCTGACTCCTAGGCTCGTGGAAATTTTTCACCGATAAGCCTCATGGGAGTTGTATCACAAGTTTTTAGCCCATATACCATCCTAGGAGTTTATTATACCTCAAATCATCCATAAGATCTCAAACTCATTCCATATACAGTAAATACTTAGACTATCAAAAAAGAGTATAAAAAATCTTCAATGATTATAAGAATATTCTAAATAACAACACAAAATCAAGACCTCCTTTGCATTCACACAAAACCCAAATGCATCCTATGGTAGACATTAGTTAGACAACTTACCCAGATGGAACGAACAATTATAGACTGCAAAGAAGAAAGATGAGTGACGCTCTTTAACACAATATAGGGCCTGCAAAAAAGAATATCTTGTAGTTAATATAATATACTTGTTCAGTAGTTTTGCCATATTTTTAATATATTAAAGCAAGCAAATCAGAAAATAAGACAATCTGAGTTTTGATATATAATGCAATAGAGAGAAAATATATTATTTAAGATAAAACACAAACATATTATGCTAATTACTTAATTGGTGGGAATACACCACTGTTTGAAAAGGAATGCAAGAGTATGTAAGATAAAACAAAGATATCGTGAGCATCAATTTAAGAATTTCAAAGTTCAAATCTATTAGGCCCTTTGGCCAAATATAGCAAATTCATTAAAAGTAGCATCATTACTAATTATAAATCTTGGAGCTCTATCTTTTTTCATACACTGTCATCTATACCCTTTTAATCCAATAATATACCCAAAAAATACACACTTTATCACTTTAGGCTCCCATTTGCAATCATTGACATAAGCATAACTAGGGAAACCAATATCCTCAAGTTAGAATATTAATAAGGAGTATCATACTAAATCTCTTGAGGAGTCTTAAATTTTACTACACCTGATGGAGATATATTCGCCAAATAAGTAACAATGTTAATAACTTTAACTCAAAATTGCTTTGGAAGACCAATATTTAACCACTATATAAGTATTAGGTTTATCCATTTTATACTATATTTTATTGTGGCATATGATATATAGTGCAGTGCCTCACTATACCTTCTTACAAAACTCATGTCTATTGCAATTTTTTAAGTCATTTTTCCTTTTGAATGTCTTGACTTATCTTCCAATATGTTTTCAAACATTGTCTTCCACTTTTTAAACTTTTCAAAGACTTCATCCTTTAATTTCATAAAATGCACTCTGTACTTTTCTTAAGTAATTGTCAATGAATATGAGAAAATAACTACACCCTTTATGCGACTGAACAAGAGCTGGAACTCATAAATTTGAGTGAATATAATTAAGAAGACAAGTTGAGTTATGCATGCCAAAACTAAATTTTAACCTGCACTGCTTTTTCAGAACACAAGATTCATGTAAATTCATCTTTTTAGCCACAACTCCATCTAACAATATTTTTCTACTCAAAATTTCAAGTCTTTACTCACTTATGTGACTCAAGCTATGATGCCACAACTTTGTACTACCATTATTCTTCCCTAATTATTGAGGTATAGCCATCGATTCTAGTACTTGCCACAACTTTGTACTACCATTATTCTCCCCTAATTATTGAGGTATAGCCACTTATTCTAGTACTATCCTAGTTATTAGGACATGCATTCTATACTATAATTTTCCTTTCATTATAGTTATGATGCCCTTTATCACTTTTAGTTGCTTATCACCATCAGAAAACTTATATATCAAGGCTTAAGGATAGAACTAGTCCTTATTAAAGGTCATATAACAAGATGTGCCATTATTTATCACACAAAAATTTGCACAATCAAAATTACTAACTGACAAATAATTATTGTCTCCTCTATCCTCTTCATCAAAATTCACTTGCATTACAATAATACTCACTTTCTGTCTATCTCCTTTTTCCCGTTTTCCTTCTCCGGCCATAGGTAGTCCCTTTTAAAGTTCCTATTCTCTTTATAGTTAAAGCATCAAACAATTATCCATTGATTTAGAAAGTGACTTGCTCTTATTTTTAGTATCATTTTCCTTACTACTACATTTATTGATGACCAAACCTAAATCTGATCCATTTTTGTTTACATCAAAGACATTGTTCTTTAATTATTTAGATTTCAGAGCATCCTTCACACCATTTGTATAAGTAATCTTTCTCCTATATAATATAGTATCAAAAAAATTTACATATTAACTAGAGATTGTTTCTATACCTTACACATGATTCATAGGATATTTAGACATTTAAAATAAGGAGAAAACTATTAAAAATACCACTCAGAACTTTTGTCGAACACTTCAAAGGCATGATAGCTTCATCCCAAATAACCTAAGCAAATCATGTCTTTTTCCTTGCTAAATGTTTTCCAGTACATTGCAAAGACAAATAAACCATAAACAATCGAAAACTCCTAGGTTCGTGAATCTTTCGAATATATATACCAACACTGTGTATACAAAAAATCACAGAGAACAAATACTGAATGACTTAACTCCACCGAAGGACACAAGGACAGTGGCCAGAGAAGAGAGAGGCACACAAACGCAGATAAGAAAAAGAGGAATTGACGACAGACAAATAGGAGAGAGGAAAACAATGAAAATAAAAACGAAAACGTAGGGGAGAGGGAGGAGGGACTTCGGGTAGGTTAAATGTGTAGGAAAACTATGTAGTTTGGTGTTAAACAAATGACGTCATTTTCGTTTTATTAACAACATTGAAGCCAAAGGAAATGTTAGAGTAATGCTCTAAAGGCAATCACCTTTAGCACTTTTGTACAAATTTTATTTTGATTAATAAAGTGAAAGTCAATTTTTCATTAATTTGATGTTCATTTATTTATGAATAGATATCGATCTTAAATCAAATTAATGAAGTCCATGATACAAAACATAGTATGAAGAAAATCATGATGAGATCATGATAATGAAATTCCTATCATGTGCAATTTTTTTAGTATCTAAATTATCCCTAGTCATAGGACTAATAAGATAGGACATTATTAATCCGAATAAACTAGTACATGTTACACTCATTGATTTGATTAGGCAGTGGATCTCACAAACTGTAAGCATAAGATGTTTAGAGTTAACATGTGGATGCTTACTAAGAGTAGTAAGTACATCGGATAACCTACTATGAGATTATCATATAGATGATCTATTAAATGTCAATGATTAATCTCATCATAGCAATGGTACAAACATCATTAGACTTGAGGTACTCAAGGATATCTTGGATACTGATCATGTGCTTTGACATCATTCCTTGTTGCTTCAATCTCATAAGGTGGTGATTGGGTACAGCTATTAGTATTCGAAGGTAACTGGGTAGCCAATAAAGGATTTACTACTCCTGATAGAAGGAGATGATACCCACGGCTTCTTGTCGGGGTCATTACTCAGGAGTCTCTGGCTAGAGCAGTTATGTGTTATGAAGAGAGTCTTCAATTACATATAGAGTAATAAGATCCTACGACAAAAACTAACATCACTTGGACTAGATGTTACGTAGTTAGTCTAGGGGGAGTTGACACATAGCCAATACTCTGAACCAAGTGGGGTATAGTATGGTGAAGCGATGAATTGTACAGTAATTGTCTATAGAAAGGTTTGTAAGTCGGATAATTAACTATCGAAGAGTTCGCGTGTTAATCCACTTATATTCTGGCAAATTGGCATCTTTAGACCTTTCATGGTTTGCTTGAATTAAGAGTTAATTCAAATGGCATGAAACCATCCATGATTTGCTAGAATTAAGAGTTAATTCAAGTATCTAAAATAACCGGAAACTTAAAGGCCACGCACATAAAAGATTGGATGAAAAACAAAGTGCGCATAACTGTTTTTAAGTGGGCCACGATTATGGCCTAAGACTCGACAAATGTACATAAGTGAGTTCTTCACTTATGTAAATAAGGGGGCTAACCAGTTCTTACAGACTTAAGTGAGAGGATATGTGGAATAGAAGTGTTCTAGAGTGAGAAAG
Organism: Erythroxylum echinodendron; assembly: GCA_027575705.1. Taxonomy (NCBI): domain Eukaryota; kingdom Viridiplantae; phylum Streptophyta; class Magnoliopsida; order Malpighiales; family Erythroxylaceae; genus Erythroxylum; species Erythroxylum echinodendron. The sequence continues at coordinate 27,270,438 of JANZXR010000004.1, read as the reverse complement.
AAGTGTCTTGAGTCTTATTCATGCAATTTATGCAAATGTTGCATGAATCAAATTGCATGTATAATATAGTCTTGCTCTTCCTCTCCATTTGAGTATCTACTTGAACTCATCTAGTTTGGTGCTCAAACCACCTTTACACATTGTTTCTTCTTCATCTTTGCGTGTTCTTGTGTGATTAAGGAAGGGTTTAGTATTTGTAACAACCCAAACAAGGACAAGAATCAAGAAATGAGGAGAATTAAAAGGTATATATTGTGAGTATGCATGCATCTAAGTTTCTAGAAGCTTGGAGATGTCATGTGGTTGGAGTTAGATTTCCATTGCATCACATGTGATGCATGAATCCATGACTAACCTAACAGGAAATGATGACGTTTACCTCTAAAATCTACTGACAGAATTTACCAACGGAACTGTATTCCGTCGTAAACCCAAAACTTATTTACTCTGCCAAACATTCCCACCTTTTTTACCGACAGGAAATTTCTACGTCACTATATTCTATCAGAAAATTTGCCGAGATAATTTCCCTCCATAATTACCGATGGATATTTTTTACGTCACAAAATGAAAATTTTCCCGACAATGTTACCAAAGGAAAATGATTTTTCAGTCAGTAATTTGTTACAGTTTCGTTACTGTCGACAATTTTTTATCGCTAATTACTAATTTTTTTGTTGTAGAAATTAAATATAGTCTTTAAAAACCAAATGCTTAAAGTTAACCGTCATTGGTGAGAGAGTTCCATACTGGATGGGGTGTGTTCCAAGCAACTACAAATATTTCATAGTATGTTTCATTCAAACGGTCCTTTTGCAGGATCGCTGAATTCTTCGGTGTTCAAAATCATTTGGTGCACCTTTTATGCCTTTATTCGAAGACAACCTTTTTAACTGAGAACTCACTATGGAAGAAAGAGTAAACAGTTTGATGTATAATTTTGGATTGTTTTGTTATCATCAGCAACCATTCCCACCATATATACATGTATATATCACTCTTACTTTAAAAGGTAGAACTCATATAAGGTAGGGGGAGGCCATTTTTGTGAATCAAAAATATAGAATTTTTCATTCTCAGTTGGAATCAACCATTTTAATTTGATTTCATAGAAGCTGTACTAATTTCATGTCCAAAAGATCACCCAAGTTGGCTTTTGATGAACTGAGACCAAACGATGATCGCAGGAAAGAAACGACCGAGAAAATGTAACAGTAGACAGGAATGACAATACGAAGCATTTAGATGAGAGAATAGAAAAGAAAAAGGACTCATGCAAACAAGTAGGAAAATCTGCATTCCCGACGATCGATGGTGGAAAATACGTTTGCTGCTTCATCCAATGTTATGCCATGGCATGTGAACTTTACTATGTCCTTCTTGCTGCCCAAAAATATCTGCTATTAATCTTACTTTCTTGAGACGTACTTTTGCTTCAACGAGACAATGAATATAGTGAAAGCCTTAGCATTAAGCCCTGTTATTGTATGAAAGAGGAGGATGATCGAAGAAAGACAGGGAGATTTCTTGCTTGCCGTGTAAGGAAAAATGTGTTGTTTTTTTCATTAAATCAGGAAAATTATGCTTTCTTGGATTTTGTTTATTAGCTTTTGAACACAGATAATAAGGTAACTAGTCAGCAGACGCAGCTCTCCTTTTTATGAAAAGACATGCTATCTAGGGAATAAGACTTGTTGATCTAACATTGACCACTATCACATAATTCAAGGTCGACATTGGCTTACATTTTAACTCTTTTTTTTTCTTTTTGGTGGTCATGCCTTGCATTTTAATGTGTAACATTTCTAATAACTATTCAGACAAATGACCTGCAAGCAGCGAAAATTAAGGGTCGTGGGCCGATTAGAAATGTGATTTTACAGTTCTGTTCAATGCTAGAGAATTAATTAAGAATAATTAAAAGAGTTGAGGGCTACATCTTATAATCCGTAGCATAAACCTTGGACATGATGTCCAAAGAAGAGCATGTAATCACTTATTCTTCACGCAGAGGCTTGAAAACTTTCTTTTACGTACACATTGTTCTGTAAAAGTGTTGCCAATGCTTTTAGTATTAACTATAAGGAAGTTAAATTATTTTATCTATCAAGGGACTCCATCCAAGGTGAAAGGGTTGTGACCGAAGCGCAAGGGCATCGCAGTTGACTGGTAAAGTGATAAGACTCAGCATGAGTTTAAAATAATGGCAGATTGGTAAAAGTGTCTTCTCATTTACGAGGTTTAAATATTAATAATTACTAGGATAAGAGATTTATTTTCTACTTTTCCACGTAACAAAGGAAAAACATGGAAAGTGGCAGTCTAATTGTGCTAAACAATGAAGTTAACTAATTTTAAGAGATGCCTTTGTCCTCGATTTTTCTTAAGGTATTGAGATCGCTTGTTGTAGCAATAAGACAGACCATTAGTTGGTCTTGCTCAAATGTTATATTAATGTTTTGTGTATAAAGTTTAGTGTATGAAAACATGTGAGATTAAGAGTGCTTTTGAGAGTGTAATCCGAGAGTTGAAGCCGTCTATAAGAAAAAAAATTTTAAAAAACATAGGAAAAAATATACGGTGATTTAATGGATTTGTTTGGTTTCACCTTTTTTTTAGCTTTCATTTCCTGTTTTCATTTATATTTTTCTTTCAAATAAAAGCAAAATTTTATTTGGTTATTAATATATAGTAATTACATATTATATAAAACTTAAAAGTTATTTATTTATTATAAATAAATATATGAAATAAATTTTATTTTAATCTGTTATAATATTTATTGAAAATTATTAGTGAAAATTATTATATTTTACTAAAATAAATAATTGCATGTCATGAAGGTTTGGTTTTACACCAATAAGGTCCTTGTATAGTATAACTTCTAAATCAATTTTTACCTCTACATTAGAAGTCACTTTATAGCCTAAATAGTTATACTCTAAGTACTTAATCTTAATCCTGTTCAATTTAAAGTCCTTCAACTTTAGTATATCCTTCCAAATTTTTAACTTTACATTGACACCTTCTTTTGTCTTACCTATAAAAACAACTTCATCAGCAATCAATAGATACGAAGACACTTCCTTTGAATATTCTTAATGAGTTAATTCATTACTACTGTAAACAAAAAAGAGCTCAACCAGGAGTTTGGTGTAGCTTGATATTGATTGAGAATTACTTTATATCTCCTCCTATCGTCCTTATTCTAGTCTTTACACCTTCATATATATCCCTAGTAACTCGTATAAAGGTCACAAGAACTCCCTTAACTTCTAAACACCTCCATATAATTTTCTTATATACCCTATCGTAAGTCTTTTTTAAGTAAACCAAGACTATGTGTAGGTTATAGAGAGATCGATAAAGACATAGTTCACTGTATCTAATTAGGATGACATAAATGGAGGAGTGCGTCAAGAGTTTTAAGTGACAAGAAGATATTACTCAAGCTCAAAGGATAATTCTATCGTTTAGCGATTAGGACGACCATGCTCTATAGGATAGAGTATTAGCCTATTGAACAGATACATAGTCATAAGTTAATGATGGTGGATATGAGAATGATCTATTAGATGAGCAATATTACTAGAAGAGATAAGCTTAGGAATGTAATGTAAGAGACAAATTAAGGGTGACTAATATTGATAGAAAATTAAGAGAGAAAAGGATTAGATGGTATGGACATGTTAAGGAGAGACATCTTGATAGTGAGAAAATGTGAGAAGGTTGTACTTAGGGATTATAAGAGGAAAATGGGAAAGCCTAAGAAGAACTGGGACGATGTAATCAGAAATGATAAAGCTCCGTTAAAACTTATCAAGGACATAACCCTCAATACAAAACTTTGGCGTACTAGGATATAGGTAAAGGATCTAACTTAGAGAGGTTCTTCTCTTTCTCATAAGTCTCTTAAATATTTTTTTTTAATCTTATGTTCTGTATTTAGCCTAAAATTTTAGTATGTAATACTTTCCTCTGAGTTATTTAGCTCAATCATTTCCTTACCTAACCTAAATATTTTCTTATAATAGTTTGTTTGTTTTATTTATCTATTTGTCTTATTTCTTTTTACTTATTTATATATTTATTTACTTGTTTTATATTTTATATTTTATTTATACTATATTTTTATTTTATGTTTACGTTTATTTTTACTTTATTATTTTAAATATTTTTCTTTTATTATTATTTATTTCTATTTCTATTTTTATTTGTATTCTTTACCTTGTTCTATCTTTATTGTATTATTTTTTATATTTATATTTTTAAGTATTTATTTTTATTTATTATTATTATATTATATTTTTATTATTGCTTTTATTATTTTAATAAGCATTATTATTATTCTTTACTTCTTTTTTTATTTTTATTAATATTTTTATTTTTATTTTTATCCTTTTATTTTAGCCTTGATTTGTTTCTTTTCTTTTCTTTTCTTTTCACTTTTTTCCTATGTGTGCATGTGTTCTTTTAAACCTCCCTAGACTTCGTTTTTCAACGGGACTTCTACTTAGATGTTGTTGTTGTATATTTTAATTATTAAAAATAAAATAAAATTCATATATTTTGAATATATTAAAATACAATAATTATTCAATTAATATAATTTTATTTTTAAAATATTTATCAATTATAAAAATTTGAACTAAGTTTTTAAATTAAATTATTCATAATTCTTATTAGTAATTATTAATAATTAATTAAATTTTATATATTTAGTTGATAGTAAGTCATATTATGAAAAAACTGAAACAAAGAACGAAAAATTACTTTTTATAGTTTTATAATTTATAAAAACTAGAAGATATCAAAACAAAAAAAAACTATAAACTCAAACAAATAATTTTTTATTAAATTTTTAAACAAAAAATAGAGATAGAAATAAACTAACTCTTAATAATTTGATCAATTTGAACGACATTACCGAGCAAAGGATTGGGCCAGTATAAAATATTATTCAATCCATGAATCCAAACTGCAATTTGAGTAGATATCATTAAAATATTATTTGAATCATAAACATATCTTTAATATTATCTAAGTAATATTTTTAAAATATGGTTAATTGTAAAACATCTTAAAATTTACTCAACTTTATAATACTAGCTCGAATTTTAAAAAATAATGCTAAAATATTTCAACTCTTAATTTATTGCAATAATAACCCAATATTTTGTTTACGTGCTTTTCACATCAAACTAATGTTTCTGTCCCTTGTATGCTACACTATTCTGCTCCATGACTATACTGGATCTTTTCCACAAGAAAACACGAAATGATCAAACACAATAACCATAGAATCTTGCTTCAAGTTAAACTTGGAAGCATTAATTGTCCAAGTAGGTCATCGCGACATGACATACTTCTCCGTAGCCTCCATAAAGCTCCTCGTTACCAGAACACATATTTGCCACAAGCCCAAACACACCCAACTCCCAACTCAAAAACTCACATTAAAAGTCATTTTAAAACCAATTTAAGCTATACCCAAAAAAGCAGCACCTCACAATCAACATGTTTGGGACCATGGATACAGATACCTTTCCATACCGGCTAGTATCGGCCGAACGGTACCATATCAGTCTGAAAACAGAACGGTATTCACGTTATTGGTACTAGCTTTAGGTATCGGTACTCACAATACCGAAAATTACCATGCCAGTACTGTAAAACTCCAAAACTTGATAATCAATTTGCAAAAAAAATCTAAATAACCCCTCCCTCAACTTGCGACTCCTCTGTATCTCTGCTTCTCATTTTTCAATTTTGCTCTCTCTCTCAACAAAGATTCTCTCTTTGTCACTCTCCTATCATCGTCCTCTCCACTCCTCGGCGGTGGTCGTGCTCCAATGGTGCTCTTCGGCAGTGCTTCACTTCTCCTCTACCACGCGACGTCATCTTCCAAACTTCGGACATCTTCCTCCACCATGCGACGTCGCCTGTCGCCATTGACCCATCGGCCGTCTTCCATGACCAACTACCATCGACTCTGCTCTCCCTCTCCAGTCTCTGACGCAATCACCATCAACTCTGCTATCGGATCTGGGAATAATACCCAGATCTCGATTCTCGACCCATCACCGATTCTGATTTCTGTTGGTTTGGGTGTGTTTCATTTTTTTCAGTTTCTATAAGAATGATTATGGTTAATTGTTTGTGTTGTGAATTATGATTATTTCTGGTTAATGGAATGAAATTGTGAAGGATTGGTGATTGTTTCTGGTTAATTGTTTGTTGTTGGTTGGAGAGTTAGAGTTGAATTGGATTTAAAGTTGGTAATGTTTCGGTTGGTTTTTGGTTTTGGTAATGAAAAAATGAAAACTGCATGTTTGTGGTTGTTTTGGAAAAATTGGATGGTAATGAAAATATGAAAGCTGTATTTGTCGGTTTGGTTCATGATTCATAAAAGTCGTATATTGCTATGTGGTAAATTGTAATAGTTTGGTTGGTTTGGTTCATTTGTGATTTGAACTTTCAAACAAACAAATTTTGTTTACTAAATTTGAAAATAAAAGAAAAAATTAAAAATAAAAATAGAAAATTAAGAAGATCCATTCATGCTTTGCTAAATCTTAATTATAACTTTTAGTAATGTTTTTTTAACAATTACCTTAATACTTATAATTCACGTTTGGTTGTTCCGATATTTGACCAAGTTTATATAAACACAAGCATGTAGCTGTAAGTACAATTACATTGCCATTACCTGAAGAAAAGAAAATTTGTCTAAACATACACAAAAAAACCTAAATTGAAAGAGCTCAAATGGCGTCGTATTCATATAGAAAGACAACAATTAGAATTGACTACTTTACATATATCTAAAGTTTGAGCTATTAAATTTTAGATTAAATTAATTTTTATTATTGGTTTAAGAAGTCATAATTAATTTCAATGTTTAAGGTACATACTAGTTTTTAAATTTCATTTTAATTCTAATAATCTTATCCAAATTTACAGTGGAATATTTTATTATCCCTAATCTTCTTGATTCATCTTGATTATTGTAAGAGAACAATTAGTAAAAAAAACTATGTGGTAATGGTTTGGGAGGTTCGTTACATATCATTGCCTTATGAAGGACTTAGCACTGCTAATTTTGTTGATAGAACTAATAAAGGATTAATTTCTTACAAAACTAACATCTTAATATTTTTGTTACAAATAGCTTGGCCTTATGCTACATTAGTCCCAAGTATGAAGAATCATACAATTTGCTTGTTTTGTAACAAGCATTTGAAAGTTGGAGGAATAACCCGATTGAAAAAACATTTAGCTAGAGTTAAAAGAGATGTAGAACCCAGTAAAAAAGTAAGTTGTAATGTGAAGTGGCAAATAAAAACATTGCTTCATGAATATCAACATGAAAGAGATAGAAGAGAAAGGTTGAATATTGAAATTAGTAATAGAAGTTTGTTTTCTAGTTTCCGTGGTGATTATGGAAATGTTGAAGCTGGTAGTAGTAGTGGTGGAAGTGATACTGGTAGTGTTCCATCTTAGGCTCAAGAAGAAGTATCTGAACTTAACGTTAGGAAGAGAAGAAGGCAGATGACTAGTTTCTTTGCACCACGAACAATTGCTAGAGCCCAACCTTTAATTCGTAGTGCAATGCAATTAAGAGATGTGGCTTACAATGTCGATATGGCAGTAGCTAGAAAGTGGTATGATACAGGTTTATCGTTCAATGTTTCTTAATCTTATTATTATCAACCTATGATGGTTGTAATATTCTCTTATAGTCTGGGATATAAAGGTCCTTCGATTGATGACTTAAAAGGTAAACTTTTGAGTTGTTCTGTTTTTGAAATTAGAAGTTATTTGGCAGAAAGAAGAGTAAATTGGGGTACTTATGGATGTTCAATCATATGTGATGGTTGGTCAAATAGGAGACAAGAGCCTATTATTAATTTTGTGATTTCCTCTACAAATGACTCTATGTTTTCTATTGATGCATCTGGCCTTATTAGAAATATTGAGACTTTGTTTGAGATATTTGATAAAGTTGTGAATGAAGTAGGGCTAGAAAACATTGTTCATTTTGTTACTGACAATGATTCTGCTTATAAAGCGACAGCAAAAAGGTTGCAGAATACATATAATTTTTTTTGGACTTCTTATGTTGCACATTGCAGTGACCTATGCTGGAGAATATAGGAGATCCTAGATATTTTCCTGTTATTAATAAGACTATGCAGAAAGCTAAAAAGGTGACAAAGTTCATTTATAATCGTGCATGGGTATTGAATTTGATGAGAAAGGAATTTACCAATAGTAGGAATTTATGTTGTCCTACTGTGATGAGATTTGCAACAAATTTCTTATCACTTCAGTATTTTGTTTCGATGAAGAAAGAGTTAAGAAAAATATTTACAAGTGATAAGTGAATTGTATCTCAGCATGCTAGGTCTAATGTTTGAGTGGAGGTTTGCTATTTGACAAAGAGGAAAACTTTTTCTAGATACTAGTTATTTCCTTTTTCTTATTTGTTGAAAATTAATTATCACTTTATTTTGTTTATAACGCTACTTTTGTTATTTTATAACTTACAGTTTCTTGGTAGGATCAATTAGGAAATGATGTTCCAGAATTGAAAAGTTTTGTAATTCGAATTTTAAGTCAATGTGTGAGTGCAACAGGTTGTAAATGAAACTATAACACATTTGAATTTATCCACTCTAAAAAAAGGAAAAGATTAGAGCATAAGAGGTTAAATGACTTGGTTTTTGTTCGTTACAATTTAAAGCTTCGAAAAAGGTATTTTATTATCATTATTAACTTCGATATAATTTCTTATAATTTTCTAATAATTAAATTTTACTGTTTAACTGATCTAATTTTCATTGATAATATTGATCTTTTGGCAAATTGGATTTCTGAAAAACCAAATTTTGTAGATGTCAATGACTTAGAAGATAATCTTGGATGGGAAAGCATTGACATGTCATTTGGTGCATTAAATTTGAATGATAATGATGAAGAAGCTCCTCTCAATGGTGAGGATTTTGTACTAAATGATAATTAGGATCAGTAGAATTATAGCGAGTATCCTCCTGCTGACGATTGAATTTCGTTCCAGGTTATTTTTCTTTAATAACCTGGAACGAAATTCAATCCATAAATCCAAACTGCAATTCGAGTAGATATCATTAAAATATTATTTGAATCATAAACATTTCTTTAATATTATCTAATTAATATTTTTTAAATATGGTTAACTGTAAAAAATCTTAAAATTTACTCAATTTTATAATACTAGCTCGAATTTTGAAAAATAGCGCTAAAATATTCCAACTTTCAATTTAGCAGTAATAGCCTAATATTTTGTTTACATGCTTTTCACATCAAACTAATGTTTTTATCCCTTATATGCTACATGTACCCCTTTTTTCATATATATATATAAACAAAGGAAATCTATTTGACTTTTCTCCTAGTTGTTCCTATATTTGACCAAGTTTATATAAACACAAGCATATAGCTGTAAGTACAATTACATTACCATTACCTGAGGAAAAGAAATTTTGTCTAAACATACACAAAAAACCCTAAATTGAAAGAGCTCAAATGCATCATATTCATATAGAAAGACAACAATTAGAATTGACAACTTTGGATATATCTAAAGTTTGAGTTATTAAATTTTAGATTAAATTAATTTTTATTATTTGTTTAAGAAGTCATAATTAATTGCAATGTTTAAGGTATATACTAGTTTTTAAATTTCAATTTAATTCTAATAATCTTATCCAAATTTACAGTGGAATATTTTATTATCTTTAATCTTCTTGATTCATCTTGATTATTGTAAGAGGACAATTAGTAAAAAAAACTATATGGTAATGGTTTGGGAGGTTCTTTACATATCATTGGCTTATGGACTTAACACTGCTAATTTTGTTAATAAAACTTGTAAAGGATTAATTTCTTACAAAACTAACATCTTCATATTTTTGTTACAGATAAATGGAAGGAAGTTCAACTACTCCTGATCAAACTACTTCAGGAAGATATAATGATCGAGCTTGGGCTCATACTATATTAGTCCTAGGTATAAAGAATCATACAATTTGCTTGTTTTGTAACAAGCATTTGAAAGGTGGAGGAATCACCTGATTGAAGAAGCATTTAGCTGGAGTTAAAGGAGATGTAGAACCCTGTAAAAAAGTAAGTCATAATATGAAGTGGCAAATGTAAACATTGCTTAATGAATATCAACATAAGAGATATAAAAGGGAAAGGTTGAATTTTAAAATTGGTAGTGGAAGTTCGTTTTCTAATTTCTGTGGTGATTATGGAAATATTGAAGGTGGTAGTAGTAGTGGTAGTAGTGGAAGTGGTACTGATAATGTTCCATCTTAGGCTCAAGAAGAAGTATCTAAACCTAATGTAAGGAAGAGAAGAAGGCAAGTGACTAGTTTCTTTACACTACAAACAACTACTGGAGCTCAACCTTCAATTCGTAATGTAATGCAATCAAGAGATGTGGCTTACAACGTCGATATGGCAATAGCTAGATGGTGGTATGATACAGGTTCATCATTCAATGCTTTTCAATCTTATTATTATCAACCTATGATAGATGCAATAGTCTCTTATAGTCCGGAATGCAAATGTCCTTCGATTGATTACTTAAGAGGTAAACTTTTGAGTTATTCTATTTCTAAAATTAAAAGTTATTTGGCAGAAAGAAGAGTAAATTGAGGTACTTATGGATGTTCAATCATGTGTGATAGTTAGTCAAATAGGAGATAAGAGCCTATTATTACTTTTTTAGTTTCCTCTACAAATGGCTCTATGTTTTTTAAATCTATTGATGCATCTGGCCTTATTAGAAATATTGAGACTTTGTTTGGGATATTTGATAAAGTTGGGAATGAATTAGGGTTAGAAAACATTATTAAGTTTATTATTGACAATGATCCGCTTCTAAAGCAGCAGGAAAAAAGTTGCAGAATACGTATAATTCTTTTTTTTGGATTCTTTGTGTTGGACATTGCATTGACCTATACTAAAGAATATAGGAGATCCTAAGTATTTTTCTGTTATTGATAAGACTATGCAGAAAGCTAAAAAGGTGACAAATTTCATTTATAATCGTGCATGAATATTGAATTTGTTGATAAAAGAATTTACCAATAGTAAGAATTTGTATCGTCCTGTTGTGACGAGATTTGCAGCAAATTTCTTATCACTTCAGTCTTTTGTTTTTATGAACAAAGAGTTAAGACAAATGTTTACAAGTGATAAGTGGATTGCATTTTAGCATGCTAGGTCTAATGTTGGAGTTGAAGTTTGTAATATTATACTAGAAGATAGAGAATTTTGGTCTCAATGTCAATTTGTTATTCGAGTTCGTGAGCTTTTGGTGAGGGTACTTTGCTTAGCTAATAGTGAAGAAAAGCCAATAATGGGTTATATTTTTGATGCCATGGAGCAAGCGACGAAAGCAATCAAGGCCAATCTGAAATATAGGCTTTTAATATACGGCCTTGTACACACCATATCTTTCAATCATTAATTAGAGAAGGGAAAGACAACTTTCTTCTCTGTTATTTACAGCTAGGGCATTTTTGAATCATAATGTTTATTTTAGACTGGATCTTAGTAAGCAAGTTGAAGTTAATAGAGGAATGTTTTTAACTATTACAACAATTGTTAATATTTACGCGATGCAAGATCTCTTAAGCTCACAAATGGAGCCTTATAAGTTGTTTTATGGAAATTTTGGAATGTCGATTTCTCTTCGATAAAGAGAAAAACTTTTTCTAGGTATTAGTTATTTCCTTTTTTTTATTTTTGTGAAAATTAATTATCACTTTATTTTGTTTATAGCGCTACTTTTGTTATTTTATAACTTACAGTTTCTTGGTAAGATCAATTCGAAAATGATGTTCTATAATTGAAAAGGTTCGCAATTCAGATTTTAAGTCAATGTGTAAGTGCAACAGGCTGTGAACGAAACTGGAGCATATTTGAATTTATCCACTTCAAAAAAAGGGAATAGATCGGAGCATAAGAGGTTGAATGACTTGGTTTTTATTCGTTACAATTTAAAGCTTTAGGAAAGGTATTTTATTATCATTATTATCACTATTAATTTTGCTATAATTTCTTATAATTTTCTAGTAATTAAATTTTATTGTTTACTAGGAGTCTTAATAGTGTAAGTAGTTTAATTGATCCAATTTTCATTGATAATATTGATCTTTTGGCAGATTGGGTTTCTAAAAAATCGAATTTGGTATATGTCAATGACTTAGAAGATAATCTTGGATGGAAAAGTATTGACATGTTATTTAATGCATTAAATTTGAATGATAATGATGATGAAACTCCTCTCAATGATGAAGATTTTGTACCAAATGATAACTAGGATTAGTGCAGCTGTAACGAGTATTCTCCCATTGACGATTGAATTTCGTTCCAGATTATTTTTCTTCTTGTTTTAATTTTACTTATATTTGATGTTTATTAGTTTATATTAAATTCTATTTATGTAATGTAATTGTAAATGTTTTTATTTCAGGTTTAACTTTTATTTGATTGTTTCCTCGTCATGAATTCTTTTCGTAAATTGTAATAGTTAAGGATATTTATTGTTCCTTTTATTAGATATTTTGATGTAATTATTATTTATTAAAATTATTAAATTGTATTATTATAATTTTTAAATACTTTGTATTATTCTTATTTTTATATTTGTACTATGATGATTGTCTTTTTCATATTAATTGTGGTTATTATTTATATATGAAATATTTAAAAAATATTATTATTTCATATTAATTGTGATTATTATTTATTATTATTATTTTTGGAAATATGATTGATGTAAACTTGTAAAGTATACAGTACAACTGTACAATATACTAATGGACTATTTTACAAATTTTAAAAAATTTCAAGGACTATTCATAAATTTAAAAAATTACTCGAAATGGTACCCAGCATTAACCAGTACTGGTACAGTATCATACTAGAACCTACCCCAGTACTAAGTCCGATAAAGTATTCACAACTTTGTTTGAGACCCAGCAAAGGGATCATAGCATGTTTGACATAAAGTTGCTTAACTATTTCTCTATTAGGTGAAGACACAACTTTGTTAGCATCTCTCCACACCACATTAGCCTTTTTTTTGGTCTGATAATTTCAAATTCTTTTGAACTCCTCCTTACCTGCCATTCCAAGCCGCTTTCTATATTATCGTTACTTTCTCAATCCATGTGTAAAGTTGTTCACTTGAATGTTAGAGTTTCATTAGAAAACATAAAAAAATATAAGATATAAGAGAATGGAGATACAAAGGTGGTAGAAGATCCAGTATGGGTAACAGGAAGAAGCTGGATAGATGTACAACAAGGAGAAGAGTCCAATATTAGTTTTTCTGTTTTATATTTATTAAATAATAAAAAAGAGTATATGTGATAGACACATGACAAAAATATTAATACAATGTAGTAAATCACATCAAACATGTTAACTGAGAACTAAGCATTGGGTTATTATTGCAACAAAATGAAAGTTGAAATATTTTATTGGTATTTTTTAAAGTTCAGACTAGTATTATAAAATTAAATAAAGTTTATAACTTTTGTTTACAATTATTCTTTAAAATATCTGAATAATCAAAAAAATATTGTAGGAACTCCTTAATTTTTATGTCATGTCATGTATTTTAACTAAACATTTGTAAATATTTCTTAAAATAATTAAAAATTATAAAATAATTTAGAAGCTCAAAAATAATAAATAAGGCAAAATATGAAACTCTTCCTTACTTTTCAAATTCTAATTGAATAACTAATTCAAATTTTTGTAAACAAGAATTTTCAATTTTCCACAACAATTAGGAACAAGAGAAAATTTCCTTTACTTATCAAAATTTCAAGTCCTTAAAAAGAAAATAACGAAGTAGAAAAAGGGGATTGTAGGTAAAAATTGTTAAATTAAATTAAAATAACAGGTAAAATATGGAACTTAGAAATTTTAATAAATAAAAAGAATGTTTAAATTAGTATAGGGAGAAACGTGAAATAAATTAAATTTTTTATTCCTTTTTAATGTTTAATTTTGAAACTTCATAAAATATTTTAAATTAATTTATATATGAAAGGATGATAATAGGATAAACTTATCTTTCTTTTTTGCAGTACTTATCTTTCTTTTTTGCAGCATTTCATATTCTTTTTTTTTTTATAGTTCTCAAAGTATTTTCTCAATTCATTTGTCTAATAGTTTTAAGATTAATTGAAAAAAAAACTCAAACTTTATTTAAGTTCGGGCAATAAAATATTCAAATTTTTATTTTTTTTCAATTTTAACTTAACGTTAGTTTATTCGTTAAGTTTGCTAATGTAACTTACGGCATGTCCAGAAATCCTAACTATCAATACACGTCAGCCTAAATTAAGAGAAGAAATGCAGATCAAGAAATTGACATCTTGTTATCACAATAATAAAATGGTGTCGTTTAAAGAAAATGAAATCTTAACAAAATTGTCATTTGTTGGGTGCTTCCAGTTGCAGCTTCCGGATCTTGTGATAGTCGAGGTAGTTGCAGAGAGTTTGATGAAGATTTTCTTCTATATCAGCTAGATAAAAGGCCACTTTGCATAACAATTACTTTCTTATATTTTTCCCCTTTATGTCAATGAAAATCAGATGTAAATTGAACAAAAACAGTTTGTTTCGTTGGAATCCAGCGTCAACTTGTTTGAGGTTAAAATATGCAATCTCTTTTCATAAGGATCATTCATGCTTGTTTCTTTATTATTGTAAACTGTGGAGTGGCATGAAAGAATTATATGACCTCTCTTTTGGCTCCAACTCCTTGAGATCACCATTGTCACATGTATAAAAGATGACACATATTAGCGCACTGCAAGGTAAAAAATGCCACTGATAGGACATTTTTGAATGTATGTTTTGGTTCCCTTTTCTCAAAATAGAGATATTGAAATCGAAGGGGGTGAATACTGAGCAAGAGTAGCTTGGGACTTCAGGAGGCTGGAGGGATCGTCAGAATAAACAGATAATGAAAGGGATGAAGTTGGGGGGTCCGGAGGTTGAGGATGTCACCATAATAAACAGATAACTAAAAATGAAAGTGGTGAGTATTGAACGAATCTGAATTAGAAATTTATTTTCTTCAAACGACGTCGTTTTATTATTGTGAAAAAACAACGTTGTATCCTTAATCTATATTTCTTCTCTTAATTTAAACTGACATGTATTAATAGTTAGTATTTCTGGGCACGAGACAAGCTATGTTAACAAACTTAACTGAAAGACTAACGTCAAGCTAGGATCGAAAAAATTAAAAGTTTGAACATTTTATTATCAAATTTTAAAGTTTGAGTTATAATTACAAAATTGAACAAAGTTTAAGATTCTTTTTTGCAATTAACGCGTATTTTTAATATAATTTAAAATTAGTAGAAATGAAAAGTGTAACAAAAATCAAATAATATACTTGTGCTTACTAAATCTTTGTTCAATTTCCTGAATACAATGTCATTTTCATTTTGTAGCTAGAGTTCAAATGATATTTTCAATCTAAATTCTTATTGGTAATAAATTTTATAGTTATTTTATTATAGTCACAAATTTAGGCCCTGTTTAGTTCCATTTTTTAAACCTTTTTCGGTGTAGTTTTTATAGAAAAACAAACCTTATGTTTGGCCGAGTGTTATTGCTATTTTGGTTTCTAAAAATAAAAAAACAGCAATAAGTTTACGAAAACATAAAAAAGACGTTTTGGTAAACTTTTAAAATAATATCCAAATTTTGTATTTTCTTGATTTATTTTATATAATATTTTAAGTTTTACGAATAGATATTTTTAAATGTAGTATCTAAATATTATTTGATTTTAAAGAATATTTCATTTTATATTTTAAAAATATTATATCAATTATTATCATAACTTTATTTCATTATATAACGGTCTTTAATATTATATATATTAGGAAAACAAAAATATTAAAAAGTACTATAAATTATAATCACTCTAAGAATCACTAAATATAATACAAATATATAATAATTATGATATATAAAAATAATTATAATGTGTATTATTGCCTTAAATTAGTAATGCATAATACATATATTTTCCGATTAAATTTATAAAAAATGTATTATAAATAAAAAATTTTGAGATGTCCCATATTGTATGAAATGATTAATTGTTATTTATGATAACTATGACGTATAAATAATTATAAATTTTATTTTCTCTCATATTAATATTAAGTAATTTATACAAGTGATTGTATTTATATATAGTTTAATAAAGGAATATTAAAGAGTTTGTAGGATAATTCATTAATTAATATATTATTATATCATGTCTTTACTCAATACTAATCCAGATGTCTCGCTCCCTTGGATTTTCTTTCCTTTTGTTACTTGTCTCTCTCTTTCTCCTTTAGTTTGCTTTGATGCCTTGCTGACTTCTCTCTCTCTCCATTTAATTTTTCTTTATTTATCTCTCTTTAGCTTTACACTTTACAGTACACCTTTCTCTCTCTTCTTTAATTCTTTTTCTCCTTTCTTAAAGAGAAAAAGGCTCTCTCTTTACGCGTTGCTCTTTGTAATTCAGTTGGTCTTTCTTAACAATAAAAATTCGATGAAACATGAAAGGAATAAGCAAAGAAAAAGAGAGATAGAATAACTAAATAAGAAGGTGTTGGTTTCTATTTTTACTTTTGATTTTTTGTTTTTATTTTCAAATTTAGTAAAAAATATTTTTGTTTAAATTTTTAGTTTCTATTTTTAATTTTAATTTTTTCCTTCTTTCAAAAATTATAAAACTATAAAAATTAGTTTTTGTTTTTTTATAATCTTATTTAAATATATATTATTTAATTTTTAATATTTAATAAAAATTATGAATAATTTAATTCAACATTATATATTTAATAAATAAATTAATTACCAATAAAAATTATTAATAATTTAATTTCTATATTAAATTATATGTAATCCTGGAAACAGCCTCTCTACTATTTAAGATAAGGTTGCGTACTATCAAACCTTTCCAAACTCCGCTTTATTGCGAGATTTTGGACTGAGTGTGATGATGAATTAAATTATAATAACTATAATTAAATTTAAAATGTATAAATATTCAAATAAATATTAATTTATAAATAAAATTTTGATTTTTAAATTATTTAATTTATTAAAATAACACAATTTTATTAATAAATATTATATAAGAGATTAAATAAATTTATTTAATTAAAACTATTTATCTTTAAATTTTATCTAATATGTAATTATTATCAGTGATAAAAATATAACTACATTAATATTAACAGTCAAACATATTTTTATTTTTATTCGAAAGAAAAATAAAGACAAAAAATAAAAACAGAAAATTATCAAAAAAAAGAAGCAAAACTAAACTACCCTAATAAGTTAAGAAGAGGTACAATATATAAACATCTTCTAAAAATTTTCTAACTTTTAGACGTAATAAAAAAAATTCTAATTTTTAAAATTTTAGTTTTTTGAAAAATTCACTATCTTAAATTTAAGTTAAAAAACGATAAAAGATGTGTAATATAAACTAATCATATATTATTAACATGAAAATTAAATTAGTTCTTAAATCGATTAAATTAGACTTAAATTAATAATTTTAAATAATTAATTTATATTAAATATAATATAATTTAATTTAATTAGAAATTTAAAATTAAATTTTAATTACTACAAAATTGTATGTATGATATATATAAAATTTTTTAACCAAGAAAAAAATTATAAACAATACAAGAGAAGTCATACGGTATAAAGATAAAAGCATAAGTTTGTGTAATATTTGTAAGCATATAAAGAGACATACTAAATGGAAACACTTTATTCCTTGTCCTCGAGTCCATCAAGAAATCGTACACAGTTCCCGATTCCTCATTCTCTCTGGAGGATGGTGAAAAACATTCATCCTCGGTGGCCACCAATTTTATAAGACGAAAGCGCACACAAGGCTTAGTTATAGGCTATAAATTTTTCATTTAACTTAGTAGTCGATTAGCTGAATTATTCCTTGTCAGATTAAAAAATTACCAGTAAAGTAAGACTTTGTTGTATGGTTTTAGTTTAGAATTTTAATTTATGTAATCTAATATATATATATCTATATATATATATTAAGAGAACAAAGACTGAGTTGGGTTTAGATACTGGTGCATTCGTCCAGCTTGTCAGCACAAGCATTCCACTTTCCACCCCAAAATTTTACCTGACTTGCAAGAAAAGCATAGCCCATCTTATTTCACAACAAAAATCTTTTAGCCTCCAGACCATGAACTGCCTTAATATCACCATACTTGCATTTATATATTTAATTGGACATAGATATATAAACAGATAGATGATTATGGGGGTTATATGGCTAAAAAGTCAAATTAAACCACTCAGCTCCTGCATCACAATCTTTCATTCACCCTCCACAAAGCTAAGAAGCCAACATCTGCACTAGTTTTCCTTCCTTTATCTTAGACCAATTTAAGTTTCCCTTTCACTTCGTTTTCAGAATAATCAATTCGAGTAGAAGATGAGAGCAGGAGTTGGAACAGTGCAGGAAGCTCTAACAGCAGAGGCAGCTAGTGTCGTGAAACAAGCTGAATCTCTCGCTCGACGACGAGGCCACGCGCAAGTCACTCCTCTCCATGTAGCAAACACCATGCTCGCACCTTCCTCAGGCATTCTGAGAACTGCTTGTCTGCAATCACACTCTCATCCTCTTCAGTGCAAAGCACTAGAGCTTTGTTTCAACGTAGCGCTTAATCGCCTGCCAGCCTCCACGGCCAGTCCCATTTTGGGTACTCACTATCTTCAATACCCTTCCATCTCTAACGCTTTGGTTGCAGCTTTGAAGCGTGCTCAGGCTCATCAACGGCGTGGTTCTATTGAGAACCAACAACAGCCTCTCCTAGCTGTAAAGATAGACTTAGAACAGCTTATTATATCTATTTTGGATGATCCTAGTGTCAGTAGAGTAATGAGAGAAGCCGGTTTCTCTAGCAACCATGTGAAAAGCAATGTTGAGCAAGCTGTTTCTTCAGAAATGTGTTCTCAAAGTACTCCATCTTCTGTGATTAGCAAGGCAGAAGAAAGCAATTTTATAGACCTTTCTCATCAATCCCAGCCTTCTTTGAATTTAGCTGGAGTTAAGGCGAGTAAACCAAAGATTTTAGATCCAGTTAGAGATGAGGACATTGGGAACGTTATAGACAATTTAATGGAAAAGAGAAGAAGAAGTATTGTAGTAGTAGGAGAGCGTCTTAGTGCGATAGAGCGTGTAGTTCAAGGAGTGATCGACAAGATTCTCAAGGGAGACGTTCCCGAAGCTTTGAGGGAAGTGAAGTTCTTAACACTTTCAGGATCTTATTTTAGACGCCTATCTAGGGTCGAAGTCGAACAGAAACTCGAAGAACTTACGGTACATGTGAGAAACTACATAGGCAAGGGCATCGTCCTAAATTTAGGAGATCTTAAATGGGTTACTGAGTATAGGTTTAGTAGTTCAAGTGACAAAAGAAGCCCTTATTTCTGTCCTATGGAGCACATGATCATGGAGCTTGGAAAATTGGCCTCTGGAGAAGGAGATAACAATGGAAGAATTTGGCTCATGGGAATTGCCACCTTCCAAACATACTTGAAGTGTAAATCACGATATCCATCACTCGAGAGTCTTTGGGGTATTCATCAAATTACCATTCCTGCTGACAGTCTGAGCTTGAGTCTCATCACAGACAGGTAAACTGGGGGCTATGTTTGATTTACAATTTTTTTTAGCACCAATTCAATGGTTGCTTCTGCAACGTGAAACTCGTATATATTTCTTTATTAGACAAAAGGATCTACGTGTTTAACAGTTTGAAGGACTCCGAACAAGGTCTTTATTTTCTTTTTCACTTTACACTTTTATTTTGTCTTGCTTAAAATATAAGCTAACCATTTAACTGTGCTCTTACTATTTTAAAAAGTGCAAAGAGAACTTATGTAGAATGTAGTCATGGTTTTAGAGAAATTGTAAACTAAGATGTGTGAGAAGGTCTTTAACTCAATGGCATGATCCTTGACTAATTTGCGTCTTTTTTCGTTGTTAAAAAAAAGAGTTCGAGAGAAGACTACCAATTTTATTTTCATTTTCCTTGGTGGCTTTTGCAAGTATGCATCATCAAGTTGATGTTTAGAAAGTTCAATGAAGTTGCTAAACGTCGTCATTCTTCAACTTATCTACTTCTAATATCAGTGACCTTGAAAGTCAGTCAACTAGCAGAAAAGCTGAAAAAAGGTCTGGCTGGATTATACTTGAAAATGACGAAGAGAAACAGCTAACTTGCTGTTCTGACTGTTCGCCGAAGTTTGAGATTGAAACTCGTAGCTTCCGGAGTAGTAGTACTTCCAGAAGTGACTACACAAGTTCTACCCTTCCTGTCTGGCTTCAGCAATATCAAGTTGAGAGCAACTTTCATAGCACTGACGATGATAAGGTAAGGCTTATGAACAAGCAATTACACAACTCTCTTAAGGCTATATTGCCAACATATAAACGATTCAACAATGTATAAACTGCGATAGACTGCTTTCCTCTCCTAGGATTGTGTCGCAATCAAAGATCTCTGCGGAAGGTGGAGCTCAATTTGCAGTTCAATCCACCAACGGCCCAGTTCATCCGAGAAAGCCCTCACAGTTGCTTCAGTCTCACCCTCTTCTTCTACTTCTGGCTTCTCGTATGAGCAACAATTCACCAATTTGCACCAAAACCAACTCGATTGGCCAATGCTTGAAGCCAAGCAATCACGGAGGGACCACCCCTTCTGGATCAGCACAGAAACCAATACTAGAGAGAGTATGATAGATCCCAGTTTAAGATTGTACATTCCAGAGCATAAAGACCATTTGAAACGGCTTCCTTTCGCGTTAGATCCTAAATCTGCTCCAAACTCAACTTCCTCTGCTGATGTCGTGGAGAAGGAGAAGCTCCACCAATTCAAGGAACTAAATGCTGAGAACCTCAAAGTCTTATGCAACGCACTAGAAAACAAGGTTCCTTGGCAGAGAGATATAATCCCTGAAATAGCGAGCACGATCTTGCAATGCAGGTCCGGTATGTTGAGAAGAAAGGGAAAGGTGAGAAGTAAGGAAGCCAGAGAAGAAACATGGCTATTATTTCAAGGAGTGGACGTGGACGCCAAAGAAAAGATAGCTAAAGAATTGGCTAAACTCGTTTTTGGCTCACACAGCAACTATGTCTCAATTCCTTTAAGCAACTTCTCGTCTCCAGGAGCAGACTCGAGAGAAGATTGTAGAAACAAAAGATCAAGGGATGATCAAAGTTGCAGCTTTATCGAGAGATTCGCTGAGGCAGTGTCAAGTAATCCGCATAGGGTGTTCCTATTGGAAGATGTTGAGCAAGCAGATTATTGCTCCCAAATAGGCTTCAGGAAAGCGTTTGAGAGTGGAAGAATTGTCAGTTCCAATGGCGAAGAAGTTGGTCTTAGTGATGCTATCGCCATATTGAGTTGTGAAAGCTTTAGCTCGAGATCAAGAGCTTGTTTACCTATCAATCAGAAAACAGACAGATCATCCAAGGAAGACAAGCATTCTGGTGCTTTCATGGATGAGACAAGACCTTTTGTCTCACTGGATTTGAACGTCTCCATTGATGATGATCGTAGCGCAGAAGATGAAACAATCCACGACATTGGCCTTGTTGAATATGTCGATAGGCAAATTACATTCAAAATTCAACAAGTATGAATATGTCTCAGTAATTAGTGCCTCCCCATTTTCTTTTTCTTCTCTTCCCCTTTTTGATAGGAAAGTTCTTCTGATTTCATTTCCCGTATCATCACATTGTATGTCATAACCCACTGCCTTCCTTGATTATTGAACTGGATACACTGCACAGAGCATTTGGTCCTAGTTCAATTGCAAAATGTCCTCTTTCTTCACGATAATTTATATGAAATACCTAATTAAGCAAACATTTTCCAGTCCCCTGTTCTCCACTTATGTTCTTGTTCCCTTCCTTTAATTTTTATTAAACTTCAACGTAATGGTTCCTTGCCATCTATACTCGGTTTCATGTATAGACAATCTCATCCCTCCGCTCAACTTTCCCTTACTCTTTTCTCTTCATGCCACGCTCATAGAGATGCATAACCAATTAGTACACTAATTCCGGTGAGATGATTATCTACTGTGCATATGAATGTGATATTATGCTCTTCCTATGAACTTACTGTTATCTGAAAACCCTCCTACACCTGCAATCCGTTGAAGAGATTCTTGAAGTACGATTACTTGCAATTGAGCTATAGTAATTTATCATGTTTAAATTGAATCTAGATTAGTTATGTCTTATGTTTAGTCATAGTATTATATCTATAATTTTAGAAAATGATGAATGAATATCATGAAGAACTATTTAACTAATTATTAAAATGAAAAATAATATTTTTTATTGAAATTAAAGCCATAAACGTTGTTTAAATAATACAATTATAAAGGAGTAAGCCGTAATTAACCCAATACACATACATATTGTGCTTGATTGTCCATAAAGGCCGAAAAGGAGTTCTTGAAAAGCAGAACCATACAAGAGAAGAAAGTAATGAAGCTGCTTCTTAAATTAGGAAGGTAAGGCATGTCCATCCCATCATCCACGAATAAGCTACATTAATACTATAAACGATAGACCATGTCGAGCACTAACTTTTCCCGGTAAATTATCTTGGGATTTTCGTGGTGCAACATAAATGTCCTTTTGAACCTTTTAATTAATAGAACTGGGGTTAGTAAACTGAAATATGGATGTTTTATGGTCTCAAGTTGTATACTTTTTGAACAGTAGTAAACATTAGACTTGCGGAATTCTAGATTTAATTTTGTAAAAGGAGATTGGAGTTATCAAAATTATTAGAAGAAAAAAAAAAAAGATGCAGGGGGCAAATCTTGATTTATCTTTTTTCTTACAGAGGATACCAGGGAAAAGAATAGAGAAAAGGGCTCACCCACTTAGGTAGTTACTTGGGGGACCAGTGCCAACAACTCTGTGCCTACCTTATTCCTACAAAATCCATTCATCCAATTTCTCTCTGTCGTTACTTGCAGGAACAGATTACCTGTGCCAACAATTCTATGCCTGCCTTATTCCCACAACATCCATCCCTCTTAACCAAGGCAAAAAGCCAATTTCTAGCCTCCTTTTATACATTACAAAAGTTTTACTCTAATAGATCAACATCAATGAGACCTTATTACAAGATAAATCTACCACGAATTAAACAAAATGATTAGGTGCATAACGAATACCACATTAATATGATGATTACTTATATTTTAAATACAATATAAAACTTTTAAATAAAATAATGGAGTTATAACTTTATTTTTAATGTTGAACAACTTCTTTCTCATAACTTATTTTTTGGTTTAAATTATATGATATATTGTTTAAATATCATTATCTTAATGAAGTCATTTACTAAATATAAAAGTTTAGTATTTATGAATGAAAGAGAAGAAAATAATGAGAGAATACCAAACAATCGTTTATTGAAATCCTCTCGGAATACCAAATATTAGAAGTGGAAGATCAATTATTTGCTTTGCTTCTAAACACGTCTTTATTTATATCCTTGTAATTGTTATTTTAAAAAATATTTATTGAGTACACATGATAATTCATAAATTAGGTGCTCTGAGTGAACTACTTAAACAGTTAATAATTCGTAATCAACTAACAAAACTCAGTTCTAATAAGGTTTGCAGATAGAACATATCTCTATTATTATTGACTAATTACTTTTTTTAGATCAAGATGAATTACAACCCTTTAATGTGAATATTGAATATGCTTTTATCTTATATTTTCTAGTATATATTATTATCAATTGTTTCATATAAATAAAGAAAACAATAGATGCCTTATTTTTTATGTCAAGTTACGAAGAATCCTATAAAATTTTATAACAATAACACCCAGTATAAATATTGCTGACACGTAATATCTAGAGAAGTAGCCAAAGAGATTGTTTCTAAAAGATGGATCCTATAAAATTTTGTAGGATTAAATTGTAGTTTCATATATAAGATATTTGTAGCACCAAAAAGTTATAGAATGCTACAAATTTGGCATAATTCATTGCAACTTATTTTAAAACCATAATTTTAAATTAAATAATAAATTAGACAAAAGTAACTTCCTTATAAAAAATAGGTCTATATTTACATATCTGTTAAATAATTACATATCTTCTAATTTCATTCAATTGTTAAAAAATCAATCAGTCATCTTTATACTATTAAGCATATTCTTTCGATCATAATAATTCATTTAACATGAATTCTGTGATGAAATTCAATAAATTTGGAAATGTATTCCAAATTATTTGGTTTTAAACATTGTATTTTAATTAACCATACAAAATTTTAAAACTTATTTCCATAATTATATTTGAGTTTTGATGCACTTTTCTTTTTTAATAAAGCAACAAAAAATCTAAAATTATTGAGATCAATAGTAATATCTTTGGAACGACTTTGATTTATTTAGTAATATTTATCATCTTTCTACAAGTTTGTGGATTTCAAACCCAGTAAAAGGTTCAATTATCTAAAAACTAATCAAGATAAAATTCGTTCACATAAAGATGTAGCATCCTAATCAAGTTAACTTTATAGTAAAAGTTGGATTAAAAAATATTTCTTTAACGAAAGCATATACAAAGAGATAAACTCAAGATAAGTAAAAGTTCTCACTAATTTGAGCGTTAGAATGTCTTTGTCAGAAACAGGCTCGGTCCTAACATTTCATAAGGTAAAAAGAAGGGCGCCTTAATGAATATAAATATCGATATGAAATATAAATAACATGTGTGTATATTTATCATCCTTTAACAAATGTACAGATTTGAAATAAATACAAATATAAAATATAAAAGAGAAATATATAAAAGACTTGTTATTTTCTTTTCCTTAACAAGATTGAAATAGAATCATTAAACCACCCAATTGATGGTTGGATGAACTCCTTTTTAGCTCTATTCAATAAATCTTCAAATTTAGACTAAGAAACTCAACCGCCAATTTTTTCTTTTTAATTTTTATAAGGTAAAGTGTCAAGAAACTTTTTGATATATATAAATATCTTTCATTCTCAAAATTTACCTTTTTTAATGAATAGACTTTTAAATTTTTAACTCTTTTAATAAATAAATTTATTAACTTTTTAATTTTCAATTTTTTAATCAGTGGACTGCTATAAATCTAGGCTTTGGGAAAGTGCCCTTTTTGTCCATATCTAGTGCTGGCACTGATCAAAATTTTTTTTAATACTTTTAGCAATTATTTTTATAAGTCTGCAAACTTGATGCCAATCCAACACATATATGCGTCAAATTCAGTCGATAACAAATAGTCATAGTTTTCAAACATATATAGTTAACTTATTTTTTAAATTTAGTTATTGGATGAAACGTGGTGAAGTTACATCGCATTATGTATAAATATGTATATCCAACTTAATTAAAGGTTTATAGAGTAGTCTAATTGTTGTCACTTTCTTTCAAATTAATAAATAATAATTCAAGTTTTTAGTTAATAGAATAAGATGTTAAAAGAAAAATTATATGTTGTCCTATAACACAATTTATATAAATGAGTGATAGATTTTGTTAGACTTGTTTGAACTCTTTATTCTAAACAAGCTTAAAATTTAAACAAGCTTAAAAATCATAATCTTCAACATATTGAAAAAAAAATTTTTTGGTTGCCCACGGAGTATTTTAGGGAGTTCCTAGCTATAAGAAGGCCCCTTTAAGCCATTCACATCTATGCTAGTTTCTGCTCGAGCTGGGTAGGTTGCTTTGATAATAGTGTTTAGTTTTAAAACAAACAGTTCTCATATGAATGTCATTTTAAGAAATAATAAGCATATATAGTAATTTTTATGTTTAAAATGAAAAAGGAGTTGAAAGTTACAAAAATAAGAGTAACTCGATGATAAATATTCTCTACTCTCTGGGATTTGTTTAAGTGATAGGAAGGTAATTAAAACCCAAATTGCGTGCAGAAAGCAAACGCATCATTTGATCCAAAATGAATTTCTTGGCTAATGTAAAAAGAATATTATTGTGTTTTAACTTTATAAAAATAGACAGTAAGATTGGAATAAAGAATATGACACAATATTCTAATTTTAAGAAATACTATGGAAGAAGTGGAGAGTGAATATAAGGATATCATTTAAAAAAATATTGTTAAATTTAATCTATTTTTCATTAAGTTAAACATATTTTTGTTGACTTGAAACTATATGATATAATAATATTCATAAAAACCTGGTATTTCATTCCTACTTAATGTTACTTTACTTGTAAGGGCTGGAAATAGAAAAAGGTTAAATAACTTGCAATGGGCTCCTGCTATTTTTTTACTGGACATGAATGTTCGGAAAATGTGCGAAGTAAGATTATTAGGTATGTATGACCCATACCGCAAGGGTTGCGCCTGTGCAAAGGAGAAGCAACTTTTCTGCTTTAGAAGGCAAAAGCAAAATCTTTCCTAAGATAAATATCAAAAGACAGCACTACTTTTCATGCTTTGTGACGCATTTTCCAAAAAGAATAACCTTTTTCGGTTCTTCGATTTTCGTAACCTTAAATTTGTATGAGTTTAAAATAAAAATCTCAAAGAGTAAAATAAAAATAAAAATAAAAATAAAACTATAAGAGGATAAAAACATCCTTAAGCATCTCTTCTGTAAACGTTAAAGATGTTGCTGCTTTAACATCACAAAAATTTCATTATCTTGAGAACTTCAAATTAAAATTCACAGGGAATTTGTCGCTACTTACTTTTATAAAGATCAATGCATTATCTGGACCACGAAAGTGGGCATTGATTAGTTGTAAACTCCTGTTTCAACTTTCTCGGTCTTTTTCTTCGTTCATATTATACTACTAGATTAGTCTCTGTT
Organism: Erythroxylum echinodendron; assembly: GCA_027575705.1. Lineage (NCBI taxonomy): Eukaryota > Viridiplantae > Streptophyta > Magnoliopsida > Malpighiales > Erythroxylaceae > Erythroxylum > Erythroxylum echinodendron. The sequence goes on along the minus strand of JANZXR010000004.1, from coordinate 27,243,428 downwards.
ACATATTTTTATTTTATTATAGAAAATTTTATCTTAGTTTGAAACATTTTATTTCATCATACATTTTCCCATATTGTGTTTTTATTTATTTTTCTTCTTCATTAACTAAATTTATTTTGTTCAAACTTATATCGGTTTCTTTATCACCTTTTTTAATCTCTAAATGGAAGAAGCCTTCATCTTAGACTGCCTTTTCACTTTATCATCTTTACAATTTTACTTCCTTTTTACCTTTCAACAAATGAGTTATATCTTTACCTGATGGAGCGGCACCATCTTATCACTTTCTAAAAGCATATGATTTTATATCAAATTAGAGGAGGAGAGTGCTTCGGGAACCCTAGTAGGTTTAATGGTTACTTGTTAGGTAGCCACTATTTTTCGATGATAGAATGAGAGTAATAATTCTCGAGTCAAACAAAATTTTAAACCTTTTTGGTTGAGTGATTTCCCAATATCACCAATATAAAGATGAGTACAAAAAAGAGTTGAGACAATTTCATTTCTTCATATATATACTCGAGAGATCTTTACCATATATACCAGGAATGTTTAAATACTTCAAAGGTAGCATCTAAAAGAGAATATTTGGAACTCGTACATAACCATGAAGGAATTTTAAAGGGCGTCTTGGAAGTTAAGAAGGATAATTAAAGGTTCATTGGAATGGCCATTGTCCTCCTTTTTAAGGGTATGGAGCAAATATTTGTTGAACCAGTCATGTTCGTAAGATTTGTTGGTAATCACGTAGCGAGTATCCGATTAATAGACCCCTCCTGCAGTAAACACTGGCTGCGTAGCAAAAAAGTGAAAATAGACATGGAATGGAATCTAATTTGCCCTCAAAAGCAGGAAGTGAAGACAAAGTTATGTGCATGATTTAGAAAAGAGAAATGTAATAATAAATAGCCAAAAGTTGGTGTCCCTTTTAAAGCATTAAAGCTCTTCACTTTTTCAATCCTTGTGGCTGATATTTAACCCTTTCTAATCCAACCTAAATTATTTGATCTGCACTATTCAACTTTTCTTTCATTCACCTTTTCCCACTTCTGATAGATTATGATACTATCCATTTAAAAGGTGCGCAAAATCCTTGCTCAATCAAGAATCGTGAAAAGGTAGACATACACATGGTTAATCAGAGGTTGGCTCACAAGGGGCGCAGTTATAGTTCACTCTTCAACTGCTTCTTAAAACCAAACTTGAGGATTCCGAGAACCGTGGCTATTCCATGCCTCCAATAAAATTATTATGTATGCTTCAAGTTTTTATTCATACGATCACTATGGAACTCTTTTGTTAGGACATTAACCGTGACTGAATTATAGGCACAGTAGAATTTTTTTTTTACAATTTTCAATCATATCTCAATAATTGAATAACCTGAAAAATTAAACTTAAATAATAAAATATAAAAATGTACCTAATTTGATATTCATGTTGTCATCCTTTTGAAACTTTTTTGATTTGCCAATGATGAGTTGTTCACGTGTCCAACTTCTAACAGTATCCATAGAATAGTCACTTAACTCTTTAAAAGGAATTAGCAGGAGTGCTAGCTCTTTATGTTTATTCCTATTTATAAAAAAAGCATTAGAGTTATTAATTTCTACCAAAGTTTAATACATCAGTTATAATTAAAGTCTAAATTTATTTATAATCAATTTAATTTTAATAAAATCAAATATTTCATATTTGATTTCTAAAGTTTTTTAAACTTTATAATTAAGTCCAACTTAATTGAAATTGATTTCTCTCTTTTAAACTGCTCTTTATGTGTGACTAATTAGGTAATTAATATATTGGTAATGATTATAAATTATAATTAGAATTAAATAAACTAAAACTCTTTTTAATTTTTCTTTAATTTTTCAGTTAAATAGTTTATAACAATACATCAAGAATGACGTCTAGCAACATATCATAATCACCTAAATATTAGGAATGTTAAAGTTGTTTGATTTAACCTGTCTATGCATAATTATGGTGTATAATTTAATCATTTCGTTATCCAATGTTCCAACTAAATAGAGTATGGTATATTGTCTACTCTTTTGTATCCAATCATGATCGTTCTTACTAATTAGTAATTGATTTATAACTGATATTTGAAAACACCTCATTAAATGTTAATTCACTCTGGCTAGAGAATTCCTTAAATCACTACTAATCAAGAACAATAGAACATTATCTCTAATTGCTTTAATGTGAAAAATCTTTTATTGACTTACTCAATTATCTTCACATGGTTTATATTGCATCCAAGTACTACCAACTGAATTATCTTTGGACAATTCATGAGTAGCATTAAAGAATAATAATGCTCACATGGGAGACCTTGGTAATCTCAAGTCTAATGATCAATTATACAACCATCATAACGAGGAAATCCACAAACTCATAAGTAATATTTTATTTGAAATACTCACAATTGGGTTAGTTTAGTGAACTTATTCTCTAATAAGCACTCATAAATTAGTTTAAGTATCTCCATACTTTAATTTATGACATCAATTAATTTTTTCATAAGAAAGAAGCATAATTGTGCTAGTTTTACCTTTTTATCAATGTCTTGTCTTGATAAAACTACAAGGAAAATTTGGGAATAATATATAAATGCAAATTGAATCTCATAATTATAATCTAATCATAATTTCAATTACACATCAATTATTAATTTCAATTACACAGCAATTATTCTAAGGATTTTACCTTTAGTATCAAAATATCAAATGTAATTAACATAATACAAAAAGATAAAGAATGGCTTTATTAATTAAATAATAACGTTATGCATTAAAACTACAACTAACTGATTACCTGCAAGGGCATAATTAACAAAATCTCATATTTGTAAAGTCAATCCCCTATGAATCTAATATCGTATCCTTACAAATGTCAATCATGTCTCTTCCTAGACAATGACTTATTGAGAGGAAATGCAAGATTCTCTTCAGTGGGAACTCCCTTTAATGCTATGTCTTTCCGCTTCAATATCTCCTCGATGAAGTTAAACTTTCTAAGTACATGTTTGGATTGTTGATTAGACCTTGATTCCTTTGTTTGTGTAATGGTGCCATTATTGTCATAATACAACACTATAAACCCAACAATGCTAGGAATCACTTTAAGTTCAATGATGAATTTTTTTTATCTAAACTGCTTCGTTTGCCACCTTTGATACTAAAATGTAATATGCCTCGGTCGTAGAATCTACAATTGTTGGCTATTTGGAACTCTTCCAACTTACTGCACCACCATTTAGAGTGAAGATGTACCATGACTGTGATCTACTATCATCTAGATCTGGTTAAAAGCTAGCACTTGAATACCCTTGAGCGCTCAGTGCAGCTCCTTTATAGACTAGGAAAATATCTATAGTCCTTCTTACTACTTTAAGATGTTTTTCATAGTTTTCTAGTGGCACTCACCTAGATTGGCTTAAAACTTGCTTGTTATGCTGAAAGCATAAGAGACACCTGGTTTAGTGCGTAACATCACAAATGTGATTGATCCAATTGTCAAAGTATATGGAACATAATCTATTTTAGCTCTCTCTTCTTGTGTCTAAGGGCATATACTCTGTGAGAGACACATCTTATAAAATATGGGTAAGAATCCCCTCTCGGAGTTTTCCATGCTAAACCTCTTTAGTACTTCATCTATGTTTGTGGATTGAGAGAACTCAAGTAACCTCTTTGATCTATCTATATAGATTTTTATTCCTAGAATATAGAACTATAAGAAAATGGTGAAATAGGGACGGAAAATATTGACGAAAATAACAAATATTCCGTCAGTATCTAACATTACCAACGAAATAAACCGACGGCTGAAAACGTTAGAATTCGGTCTTAGCTAAACTTACCGACGGAAAGTTTGTTTACCGTCGGTAAATTTACCGACGAAATAAAAATAAACCGTCGGTACTTTCAACTAAAAAGTTTCCGACCGTCAGGCATTTTTCGTTGCGAAAGTTAGCGATGGTAAGTTGATCACTCGTATATAAATTTAGCATCGGAATATTTCTAATACGGTCAGTAAAGTTACCGATGGTAATGTTTTGTCCGTATGTAAATTCTGATCTATTACCGACAGAATGTATTTTCCGTCAGTATAGTATACAGGCAATTATCGACGGACATTGTGTATATTTCCATCAGTAAAATTTTTATTAATTTTTTTAAATATATATTTCCATTATATTTAGATTATAATGGTCTAAAAATTTTATTAATAATATATATTTAATTAGATATAAATAATTAAATAAAATTTTGATTAATGAATAAATATTAAAATATCTTAATTAATAATAAAAATGTTACATTATAAATAATAATATCTATACTACAAAGTAAATGACCAATACTATAGTGCTGATCAGGAGCAGGTAGATCGTCTGGTAGGTGCGGTGACCTGCTGCCCTTGCCCTTCAATTCATCGATCTCCCGACGCAGATGAGCGTATAAATCTAACGACTGTTATTACGCTACTATCGTCTGTTGTTGCGCAACCATCGACTCTTGTAACTGACGCACCTCTTCCAACGTTTGTTGCAACTGAGTGGACAATGTCTGCACCATGCTCTCAAGCGCCTCCACTTTGTTGGACTGCCTAGTAGATGCTGTTGTACTCGATGTGGAAGACTACGAATATCCTCCCACCGCAATCCCTACTACCAACTACTTCCAAGTAAGTGTCAGCCTTATCAACATTTTTGGATTGCTGAGACCGCCGATCAATAGTCTGCTGTATTTGGTCCTATCAAAAAATAATGTTATATATTAGTAAGTGATAATGACGAAGAATATTATTAATATTAAATCATAAATTTCACTTACATTTACTTCTCTACAACGTTCATTGACGAATGTTACCTCGTCATGCTTCTTAGTATGAGTGTGCCGAAACAGTTGACGGGGTGTAGGTGCCATGCCCAAAGACGTTTCCTGCGTAGGAATAAAATATTAATTATAACTAAAATAGATTTTATAAAGCAAATTTAATGAAAATAAAGCAGTAAATTAAAATAGATACTTACAAGTCTTTGTGCATACTCTTGGTGTGTAATAGAACCTCCCGTATCTATGGGAAGACTCTGTCCCTCAGGTCCTCTATGTCTGTTGGCCGAATTACGCTGTGAAATTGACATCGCCACAGGTGATGTCCAATACATCAGCCAACGACTCCAAATGTCTTCAGAAATAAAAGGCGGTCGTACAGCCGC
>JANZXR010000004.1:27211664-27230911 GCA_027575705.1 Erythroxylum echinodendron | reverse complement strand
CAAACTTTCAAATTTTGAAAAGATAAGATTTTACATTACCATATATAGTGACTATGTCCCTCAAAACTTGACATTGCTTTGATACACGGTCCTAGTAACTTATATAATCAGCGGACACAATCATGTTCTTTACTTACATGGTCATGTCTGACTTAGCAGAGGCATGCCTATCCTAAGCATCATCCTTCAACTAGTACATGGTTATAAAAGTTTACACATGCATCCACATGGCCTTGTTCATCATTAACATAGGCTTGTGCAACCAAATAAGGGCAAGTCCTCCATAAATAGCTTTAACTTATTGCTTTCTATTTTAAATATGCTCTATCTTTGTTTCTTTTGATCCATAAAGACAGCTAACACTTCCTAAGTCTAGATTTAGTGTAATTAATCTTTTTAAAATAAGGTTGGACCTATAAAAATCTCCCCCTCTATCCCATTTTAAAGGAGAAATCAACTACCTCATTGACCACCTAAAATTTATTTTGGCAAGCTTACTACAATACTCAAGCTTACTTATAAGAAATACCTTCGTCAACATGTTGGCACCATTTTTATTCATGTGAATCTTCTTCAATTTCATCAGTTTCTCTTCAATAAATGGCATCAACCAATGATACCTAACATCAATATGCATGGTGTGGGAATGATATATGAAATTTTTCTCAAATTCCTGTCCAATTATTGGAGAAAATGTTTTAACTGAATCATCTCCTTAGCATCTTCCAGGGTTGTGACATATTACACCTTAATAGTAGACAAAGATATACACTTTTATAGCTTAGGTTGCTAAGAAATGCACCCCCCCCCCCCTGACCCCCTGGTAAATTTAAACAAGTAACCTAAGGTCAACTTTCTGATATCAATATTGTCAACCATGTTCACATTTGTGAATCCTTCTAGAATTGGTTCACCATCTCCAAAGCATAAGCACAATCTAAAAGTACCTCCATAAGTACCTAACGATCCACTTCACTACTTCACAATGTACGACTCCTAGATTGGATAAAATATCATGGTATACATCAAGGAGTGAAAAATAGAGGAAATACGATCTTTCTCCTTTTCAATGGTAAGACAAGTTTGCTTCTTTACCTGACATGAGATACTAATGGTATACCAACTAGCTTAGTATACTTTATATTGAATCTTTCAAGCTCCCGTTTAATATATTTTTCTTATGATAATCACAAGTTTTTAGCCTTCCAATAAATGATCTTTATGCCAAAAAAATTTTTTAAGGCCTAGATATTTTATGTCAAAATAATTGGACAAGTCCTTCTTTAACCTAAGAATTATACCGACATCTTATCCTATGATCTACATATAAGAGAAGGATGATGAACTTACCACTAAGAACATTTTTGAAGTACACATAAGTATTAGCTAACATTCACTTATAATTATTGCTAGTCTTAATGAATCGTACTTTTTATACCATTACCTTGGTGCCTGTTTGAGCCTATAAAGGCTCTTCATCAATTTGCACACTAAGTCCTCTTTCCCTTTGACTCTAAACCACTATGGCTACTCCATGTATATCTTTTCATCCTTGTTTCCATATAAGAAGGTAGTCTTCACATCCAATTGTTTAAGTTCAAGATAACTAGAAATAAGAACCAACGTAGTGCGTACAGATGTCATATTGGCCACTGGCAAAAAATTCTTATTGAAATTGATACTCTTCTTCTAAATGTATCCCTTTACCACTAATCTCACCTTATGCTTTACTAGTTTTCACCATCTTTCTTAACTTGAACACCTATATATTCTTCATCACTTCCTTGTTTTTGGGAAGCTTTACTAACTCATAGGTCTCATTTTTTTAAATGAATCCATTTCCTCTTGCATTGCCTTGAGCTAAGTGTCCTTGTCTTTGAGTAATTGAACTTCTTGAAAATTCCCTGGCTCCCCTTCAATAGTGACCAAGAGATATTTTGAGCTTGGATATCTCATCGAAGCCTTCTTCATTCTAGTTGACTTTTGAAGTTGGACACTTTCAACACTTGAGCAGGTTGCTCCCCTACTCATAATTGCTTATGGACCTTTTCTTCATCATCTACAAAATGTGGCTTATGTAGCTCATCTTTATCATATAGCACTTGATCATTACCATACTATGCCAGCTTATGTCCTTTACCTTCCTCACCTATAGGCTGATCAAAGGTGATATGAATAGGTGGGATTTACATCATCAAAAGACAAATTACTGGTAGTAGCCTTATCTTCTTTGATAAGATTTGCACTCATATAATTCTTATAGAAGATTATGTCCTTGATTTTGATAATAATATACTTTTCCAAGTCATAGAGCCCATAGTCAAACTCATGTTTACCATATCCAACGAATATACAGTGAGTATTCTTTGAATCTAACTTCGATCTTTGCTCTTTTGACACATTCTCAAATTCTTTGCATTCAAATACCCATAGATGTGTATAAGTCAAATCCTTCCCTTTCTATACTCCCTCAGTAATATCATGATCTAAAGAGATTGAATGAATTTTGTTGATCATATATACTACAAGTAAGATTTTCTTACCCCAAAAGGACTTCAGTAGGTTGGACATCTAAAGCATACACTAAACCTTCTCTACAACGGTTCTATTATCCTTTCGAGAACACCGCTATCTTATTAATACTAGGTTCTATTTTCTCATGTTTGAGGCTATGACTCATACGATAATCCTTAAACTTATTGGAGGAGTACTCACCTTTATTGTTAGTTTAGAGACATTTCAATTTTCTCTTTGTCCCCTTTTCTACCACAATATGAAATCTCTTAAAGGATTTAAACATTTGGCTTTTAGTTTTCAAGATAAAGTCCCAAGTCTTATATGTACGAATCATTAGAAAAATAATAAAGAATTTATTACCATTCAAAGACTCCCCCTCTATGGGATCACACACATAGAGTGCCCTACCTCTAACTTAACCTTTCTTCTGATAGAACTTTTACGAAACAAATGTCAATATTACTTTCTAGTCAAGCAATGATCATATGAATTGAGAGAAATAATAGTCTTTATAAGTTATTTAACAATTAGCAATTTAATCACCTTCTCACTAACATGTCTCAATCTTTAATGCCAAACATTTAGAGAATTATTCCCTTCAACTACATGTAATTCTCTAATACACACCTTCAAGTATGTCTTGTATAGGGTGCAACATAATCTACCATGAGCAATCGTCAGTGCTCCTTTATATAGCTCCCACTTTCCATCCTCAAATACGTGATGATAGCCTTCTTGATCAAACCATTTGTAGAAACTTGGTACTGTTGTCGCCTGCAACCAAATTAATACCAATTCTAACAATAAAAATGTAGTTAATGAAGAGTTGAGATCGTTCCTATGAGTAACTTTAACAGAAAATGTTAAACGAGTTGAAAACGAAATGGGGGATTTGATTTAACGTAAATTAAAAGAAATTAAAATCGGATAAAAATTAAAAATAACAAAAATATCCAAATCTGAAAATTCAGTGAACAAACCTTGTTTTCGGGTCATTAACATTATCAAATTAATATGGATCCTCGATATAAAACTTAATCCATTAACAAACATTCATTGGGGGTTATTTTCTCTTAAGATTGAATGAGTAGAAACATGTATTCTAAACAACCTTATTAGTCAATAACTTAGATACGATCTTAAGTTTAATTGATGAATAGCTTTAAGAACTTATAAACCAATAAACAAGACAACACATGTACGACATGCATTTAATCTAGTTAATCGTCTTCTTAGAATTTCCAACTCTAATGTAAAGATGATAATCCTAATTGCTATTTGTGATTAGCAAAACTGAACATCATATCCTTCTAATCCAGCTTTAAATTAAACAAATCAATTCCTAGTTGCGTACCCCAGAAATCAATCAATTTAATCATGAAAAACAATTCGAAAGACACTTAATATTCATCAATGAAAGAAAATTTTATGTAGCATCTCACGATAACAGATGATAATGAGGTTCCCTTTATCCAAGAAGAAAAGTTTAGCTATTCATGACAAAAGTAAATGCAAATAGAATAATAACAAAAGATAAAGTCTCCATCCCTAGTCCTTTATGAAAAATACAAAAATTCTAGCCTAAAACAAGAAAAGTCTAATAAGAAACTATCTGCAGAAAAATGTAAAAACCAGAAGAAACCCAGCCTGTTCTATACGTGAACAGTGATAACATGAATAGTACACGTTTTTAATGATTTCCGACCCTCTCTCACCTCCATCCTCTATAGTAATCGCCAACAGATATATCTGCTAGATCTTCAGGTCGTAAATCCCCGTCCACAAGGCAACATTTGAATTTCAAAATCAGAAAGACTTTGGATTAATTGAATCTTATTTGAAATCAGATTTTGCAGATAGGTTCTTTTCCTTATACGTGCCCACGCTTAGTCACTATCTTTTCTGCTAGCTAGAAATTCGATTTGTCTTTCTTTTATTTCCATCTTTTTAGTCTAATTTCATCTTTCATGTGTTGAAAACCACAAGTCCATCAATTTTGCACAATAATTTCAACACATTAAAGAAATTTATCCTAAAATTAGTACAAAATTGACAACTTAACAAAAACAAATTAAAGCACGACTTAGGAATGTGTCATACACCTCTCAAGGTCAATATGCACTCAACATCAATTTAAACTTGAATCTTTCTTATGCTAACAATGCTAATGGAGCTTTGATTTCCCATCTTCACACGTCCAAAATCACCAATCCTATAATTAGTGAAGTATTTCCTCTCCTTAGCATAGTGATATGAAGCGCATTTATCAACAAGCCATTCAAAATCTGAGTGACTAATATGGAGACACATACTGGTTGCATAAAGTAGTGACACCTCATCATTTGTGCTTAAGGTTGTTGCTATAGTGTTATTGTCATCTCCATCTTTTTAGTTGTCTTGCTTCTTCTAATCTCTCTTTCACTTATAGTAGAACCTTTTTATATGACCATTGGTGCAACAGTAACACATCCTAGTCTCCTTGTTATCTCCAGAGTTTGGCATATTTTATGACTTTCGATGCCTTTAAAACTTCTACTTTTACTTTTTGCTCTATTTTCTACCATAATAGCCTAAATATTATCAACACTAATTTTGTTCTTCTAAATCTCTTCGTTGGACATGCTCTTTTTATCATATTTAAAGAAAGCATACCATCCAGAGCAGAGTTGTTGATAGTCATAACCAATCATAACCAAAGTTTCCCAAATATTCAAAGGATCAAGGCTTGTAGCTCCTCATTAAGGATGATCTTCATTGCAGTCATTTTATTGATGATATCCTAAAAATATTTGAGGCCCTCCGACACCAATTTTTTAGACTTCAATTGCAAGTTCAGAAGCTTTTTAGTCAATGAGACCTTATTGTGAGTGGTCTTCCTATAGTAAAAACCCTTTAATTTCTTTCATGGCTCAAAAGGATCCATCTCTTAGGATATATGGTTGAATATGCTAATATCAATCTATTGTCTAATAGTTCCCAAGGTTTTTTACTTGATCTTTTCTCACTCTTTATTTGTCATCTCCTCTGGCTTAAATGAGACATTGTCTTTTACACTTTTGTCTACATCAATCGGATCATAGAGATCCTTGTAATATATGAAATCTTCCATCATAGGTCTCCATATTGAGTAGTTGATTGACTTCAACTTCACCATAAAGTTATTGCCACTATCTATAACTAAGGCTCTAATACTAGTAGTTGTACTTCAACCAAAAACTCTCACAAGGTCAACAAGATCACTTAACCAATAACAAATTACTTAAACAATAAAGATTACTCAAAGAAAAATTGCACATAGGATTTAACATAGAAAACCTCTAGTGTAGAGGTAAAAATCTCAGGGAAAATAGATAATAAATCCACTAAGTCAAATAGCAAGATAGAAGAGATAAAAGTTTCTATATCACTCAAGAATGCCTCACAGAATAACCACAACTAATCTCAAACTTTTTAACTTTCTCTTTAAGCTCTCAAAGAGAAATTATACTAAAATGTAGGATCTAAAGAAGCCCAAAAGTACACATTCCTACCATAACTAGTAGAGAATCTATCTCTAATAAACTACAGGAAAATATAGAGATATAATAATACTACTCCCGACTACTCGTAGAAAATAAACTTTAACAAAATTGTAGTTAAACAATGCTATTTAAACTTTAAAATTCTTTTATGATCATGTGTATATGTCCCATGCAATTTCTGTCTTTTATTAAACTTTGAAAATCTGAGAAGATAAGATTTTTAAATTGTACGCAATCTCCTACACAATCGTATATTGTGACAGCATCTCTTAAAACGTGACATCACTCTGATACACTGTCCTAGTGACTGACACAGTCGACGGATACAGTCATGTCCTCCACGCAATAGATCGTATCTGATTCAACGCAACCGTGTCTGCCTTTAAACATCATCCTTTAACTTGTATACAATACAGAGCTATAGACCATCATCTATACGGGCATATGCAATCCAAATACGGTCACGTCCTTCAGTTATAGTTTCATCTCGTTGGCATTTGCCTCAAATTTGTCTTATCTTCATTTCTTTTGACTCATGAAGATAAAAACTTTTAAAGTCCAAATAGTTGGTATTGATTTAACAAATATGCCTAAAGGAGGGTTGAACCTACTACATTTTGTATAATAGGTTAGCTACAGCTTTCGAGCAGCTAATTCAAGTTCATTATCTGGTATACTTTATTTTATTTCAGTTGACTGATGACAAATTGTCTTCTTCTTCTTCTTTACAATTGTAATTACATTAGATACACTTACCCTCTCATCTCCTTTTTCAGTTGTAATTACATTAGCTACATATACTTTTCCTTTATACCATATCATTTTAGTTTAGATAATATCTGATCATTCGGTTTAAATTGAATCAATTACAAATTAATTCATTTTATACACGTTTGTGTATAAATACAGTGTACATTGTAAAGGAAAAATATCATAAATCAATACACTATGTTTCACTTTCAATTTTCAGCTTGTTCTTTTGTTTTCTTCTTGGTATTAGAGCTCACCTAAACCAAGTCCCAATTTTTTTCTTTAACCTCTATTACAATACACGGACACATAACCAAGTTCTAAATTTCTTCATTTACCTTTACTAAAATACACAAACACAGCTTATCACAATGTAAACTATTCACACCTCCGTACCAATTACCAACGTCACAAATTTCATTACCACCACTATTGACAACCATAACTATCTCATCTGGCGAAACCAAGTTAAAGCAATCCTATTTACCTGTGATTTAATCGGTTACATAAAGAGCTATCATACTACCATCTAAACACCACACATCAACTGATGCCACTTCGTCCCTTTCAGTCGAATATCTGTAATGGCAAAAACAAGATCAATTAGTTTACTATTGTCTCACTGCCACACTTACCTCCACAGTCGCAATTCTTGATCTCGACTGTGACACTACTCAGAGACTTTGGACATCACTGGAATCCCTTTTTTTTTTTCAACAAACCACAGCTTAGAAATTGCTCCTTCGCTGCCACCTTCGCACCACCAGAAAGGGAGATTCTACCATCACTGATTACCTGAAGTCCATTGTCACAACAGCTGAAGAAGTGGCAGCAATAGGTGACCCAAACTCATCCGATGATCTGGTCCTCTTCATAATCAACAGCCTCCCCTCTTTAAGTATGAATCCTTTGTCATCACCATGGAGACTTATGACCTACGTCCTTCATTCCCCAAGCTACGCGCCAAATTATTGCTTCATGAATAACGTCTGTTGACTCTCCGTCACACTCCACCGAACACGGTCTTCATTGCTCACCGTAGACGTCGCCCTCTCTCTCGTGGCAGCAGCGACAGACCTCTTTTTAACCCACGCAGCATATTTCTGGAGCAAGAAGATCACATTAGGTCTTCTTTTAATCCACCTTGGGTTGCTTCTTACCATAACCCATCAGGCCTTGGCACAAACTAACCTCCCTAAACCCAGCAGCATTCACCTCACTAGATTCGACTAACCCAACGCACTCAACACTTCCACTGACCCAACCCTAACAGCCCAAATCAATATCACCGCGCAAACAAATATAATTCCACCTTCCAACCCAAATCTAATTGTCAACCTCCAAAATATCAAATTTGCAAAAATTTTGGTCATATAGGCGCAACTTGTCACTTCACTACATGCGATCTCGAAACAACTTTTCAAATCCTTCCTCTAACCCTTCACAAATTCATCCAGCCTTCCCTGACGTATTAATCCCAATTCCTCCACCTCTTAACCGAGCGAAATTACCGAATGACTTCCAAATATTAATGCTTCTTCTCGCGTAACACCCGATAAAAATATTGTCAACTTCATTTAACCATATTACGGTACTGATCAAGTAGTTGTCAATAATGGTACTACTCTTCCCATTACTTCTAAAGGTTCCATGTCTTTTCATATCAATCTTCGGCCATTACTCTCAAATAATATGCTTATTGTGCCTAAACTTACTGCAAATGTATCTTCTATTGCTCTGTTTGTTAAAAGACAATTCATGTTTAATTGAATTTAATTCTTTTGGTTATGTTGTGAAAGATCTCTCCACCAAGATTCCACTTCTCGTCGGAAACATTCATAATAATCTCTACCCTCTTAAGGTTCCTGTCCATTTGACAAATCCTATTGCTTTTATTGCTCAACGTTTTTCTTCACATCTCCGGCATCAACATCTTGGCTATTCATTTACTCAATTTTTTTCATAATTATTTACATCTAATCCAATTTGTCGTACCCATCTTCATTATAATTCATGTCTTTAAAGCAAAAGTTATCATCTTTCCTTTCCTACATCTATTGGAGTATGCATTGCACCTCTTTAATTAATTCATTGCTTTTGGGGATAATCATCCTTTTTATCCCTTTCTTGTTCATGATATTTTATAATTTTTATTAATGATTTTATTCGTAACATGTGGATCTTTCCACTAGATTATAAATCTTAAGCATTGCAAAAATTTTCAAATTTTCAAATCTACTACTAAGAACTTATTTTCTACAAAAATCAAAATGTTTTAATGTGATGGAGCTTTTGAAATCATCAAAGGATCATTTGCTACTTTTCTCAAAACTCACAGCATTTACTTTCTTATTTCTTTTCCTCGTAACCCATAACAAACTAGTGTTGTTGAGCATAAAATTTGTCATATAATTGAAAAATGAATCATTCGTCTTGTTCACAACTTTCTTCTAAAAATATTCTAGTATGAAGCATTTTTCACTGTCGTTTATCTCATCAACCTTTTAACATCATCTACCTTACATTTCAAATCTCCTTATGAACTGTTGTTCAATTCTTCTCCTAATCTTAATCATCTTCGATTTTTAGGTTATACATATTATCCCTTCTTTGCTCACACTTGACCTGATAAGCTCACACTAAATAATATTCTATATGTATTTCTCGGCTACGTTGCCCAATTATAAAGGATACTAAAGTTTTAATTCCTCCACCAATAAAATTCATATTTCTCAACATGTTGGATTTCTTGAACTATTTCTCAACATGTTGGATTTCTTGAACTTTAGTTTTCTAAATTCCCATAATCCTCCTCTTCCTCTGATCCCACTTCATTATCCTTATCATTACAACTTCAATTATCATCTATTACTCCTACATTGGCTAGTTCTCCTACTTCCCCAGTCTTGAATACTTCTTCCTCACCCATGCCTACTGTACCATCTTCCCTACCTATTCTCCCTGTTCCTCCACCATCATCTTCCTCTTTTCCTCCAATGGTTAATCACACTCGAGACTTACACTAGACCTTTAAAATCCTTCCCTGACTATATTACTTACCACATTACTATTCCTCCATCTGACATTACTATTCCTCTATCTGTTGATCCCAACCACCATCTCTTAATCTCAACCATACTTTTTCACTCGAGCAAACAAAATTTCTCATTAGTGACAAGCCATGGTTAATGAGTTCAATGCTCTCTTTAAAAACAATACTTGGTCCCTTATTCCCCCTCCTCTATGTGCAAATATTGTCAGCTGTAAGTGAGTATTTCGTACAAAGATTCGTCCTGTTGATTCCCTATATTTTTGTAAAGCTCGCTTGGTAGCAAAATGCTATCATCAATCACCTATTCTTGATTACACTGACACATTTAGTCTTTTTGTCAAACTAACCACTATTTGCCTCGTTCTTACACTTGCCTTAGCTAAAAATTGGTCCATTTGTCAACTTGATGATAACAATTCTTTTCTCTATAACAGCTTACAAGAATATGTTTTTTATGTAAGAATCACCTAGTTTTGTTGATCCTTATCATCCTTATTATGTGTATCACCTATATACAACACTTTATGGTCTTAAAAATCCCTCTCAAGCTTGGTTTCACCTCTTAAGTCTTAAACTTGCTGACCATGGTTACACTTCATCCAGGGTTGATACATCATTTTTTATGCACTCGACATCAACTCACACCACCTTTCTCCTGATTTGTGCGGATGATATCTTAGTCAATGGTTCTTCACAACAATTTCTTTGGACCATCATTAATGCTCTTGACTCTACTTTCACCATAAAAGATTTAGGCCCCCTTCACTACTTTCTTGGTGTTGTACCCACTTTCACACCCACTAGTATTCTTCTCACACAATTTAAATACATTCGTGACCTTCTTCAATGCACACATCTTGAATCTTCCAAACCTGTCTCCACACCCATTACCCCCTCTCTTCCACCTTCCAAAAACCACGATCTTCCTCTTTCTAATCCCACTAAAGTCTATAGTATTGTTGGAGCACTGCAATATCTTTGTCTAACTAGATTGATATCTAATTTGTTGCTAGAAAAGTTTCTCAATTCTTACACTAACCTCCTTATGCTCACTAGAATATGGTGAAACGTATGCTTTGGTATCTTCACTATACCCCATTTTGTGGCCTACACCTTACCAAACTGTCTACCTTAACCTTCACTGTTTACTCTAATGTTGATTAGGTTTGGCATCCTAACGACAGTAGATCTACACTAGTTCTTGCATCTTCTTCAACTCCTTTTTAATTTCTTGGAGTTTTAAGAAATAACCTACTATAGTCAGATCTAACACTGAAGTTGTATATAGGAGCATTACTCTAGCTGCTTCTGAACTATGTTAGCTTAATTCTCTACTTAAGGAACTAGGACTCTCTAATATTAAACCACTTTTGTAATGTGACAACATAGGCGCTTCCTTTCTTACTGTAGATCCAGTCTCTCATGCTCGTACCAAACATACTAAAATTGATATACAATTTGTTCATGATTTGGTTGCAAAGAAATTTCTATTCATACGTCATATATCCAGTTCTCACCAACTTGTTGACAATCTCATCAAGCCATTAGGTTCTACTTCTTGCAATTTCATCCCAAACTCAATGTTCTCCCAATCATTAGCTTGCAAATTGCTAATATCATATCATCTTCTTCCTCTTTAAAATTGTAATTACCTTAGATACACGTATCCACTTATCTCATTTTTCAGTTGTAATTATGTTAGCTATACTTATCTTTTGTAATATCATATCGTTTTGTTTAGATTGAATCAATTACAAATTGATTCATCTTATCTACATTTGTGTATAAATACAATATACATTGTAAAGGTAAATATATTAGGAATCAATACACTATATTTCACTTTCATTTTTCAGTTTGTTCTTTCGTTTTCTTCGTTGACAAAGTACTTTCAAATGAAACTTGAACATTTTCTTAAGATGCATTTTAAAATAAAAAAGAAAATTTTGGGCTCATTTTTTAGACAAAATCAAGTTAAGCTTAGTAGACATTTTGTTGCTCACTACAATATTGTATTATGTTATAAGAATTTATTCTTAACATGATTCAAAGTGAAGTAGCACAATTTCATAAGTTTCAATGAATAAGTCTTGCAGACTAGAATTCGTGATCACGAGCATGGTGGTGAAAATTTTCATCCGATGCTACAACCATAGAAAATCTCATGAAACATTTTTTTGAAATAAATTGGATTGATTTTTTATGGACTAACTTATATTTCTAGTCTCAAAAATAAGAACTTCACAAATATCTATGAAATAGTTATGAAATATTTTTCTTTTAGTTTTTCTTTTTGTGAAAGTTCTTGTAGTAATTGAGCATAATTAATGAGAACAAAATAATAAAAACAATTAACAATAGTTTAATATTATAATGATATCTAGATTCCCGTAAAAAGAATTCATAGACTATTATAAACAACTAAAGATTTATATGACATATTTTCTAAACGATTAAGATAAAAATTAATAATACGTGATTGTTAAAATTCATTTTTATTGGATTTTTGTTAATCATTTATGAAAATGTAAAAAGTTGCTAAACTTTTATTACAAATTTTAAGATTGTATTATAGAGAATACGTATGACCAATTAATCTGATCAAAAGTAAAAATATCTTTGAAGATATTAAGTTTGCGCTGTTGTTTATTATTTATTACTCTTCTTTATTGTTTTATTATTTTATGGCTTATGAATAACTTTTGAATTTCTTCTTATGTAAGTTTTACACATTCCCTGAATTATTTCAATATAAAAGGATACTACTTCCTCTTGTAAATCTGTTTATTAGAATTCAGTCTTGGAGTACCCAACAAAAAATAAATACAGCAAATTCCAGTGAAAATAATTACAAAGAGCAAAATTTGATTGTAAAACTTATGGAACCTTCAATCATCTTGTTATATCAAAGAATCAGACAAAAGCACTATAATAAAATGATGAAATTCTTTCTAGTTTCTAATCAACTTGAACCTTTTAGAGTTGTTAGCTTGATGTAGTAGAAACAATTATCAATAGTTATGTTCAAGAGATATCCAACTCCCCTTTCCCTTGCAAAAATACTTGGTTTCCTTTTGAACAAACAAAACAAAAGCCAAAACATATCTAAAGGCCCACATAGAATAAAAGCCTCTAAAAAAAGACAACATTAGCATGGAGATAAAGTTTCCACATATCCTTTTGCAGACTTTAAGAAAAGGGAAGCCAACATATACAAATATAGCTCTTTTCAGTTATTTGAATAAAGAATCATCACCTTCTTTTTCTCTCTTCTTCAAATTTTTGTGCATTTATGATTTCAAAATGATGATGATTGATGAGTGAGGGATCCGAGGAGAGGCAATAGTACTTCATGTGCTACTGTTTTTGAGAGAAAGAGACGTATGGAGAGTCGGAGATGGAATGAGAAGTGGTAGTGTGTCCTATTGGCATGGTACCAAAGACTTGGTCAAAAAGCGGTAAAAGCAAAGGCGGATATGCCAGAGCATTGAGAATGATGTTATCAACTTTGTTGCTTCTGCTTTTGATGGAATGGAAGTCATTTCCTTAAAAGTATTTTCCATTCCACAGATTTTAGATTTATACTGGTAGGTATTTTGATCTTACACTGTGTATAACATTTGCACATATTAACTTAAGATGCCCTATTGCTTCAAAAAGCTAAAGCATCATGACTACGTCATTGATGGTATAGACTTAACTAGGAAACTTGATCCGCATTTTGAATCTTTGGGAGACCCAAAGTGGATGTTGCTCGCATATGTACATTATTATAATATATCATCAAGTCCTTGCTTAATTACTGCTGCTTTAGTTGTGCGTAAGAGTTATGTTGAGCTCAATCCCAAAGCTATTCAACTTGTTCTAGAAATATTGCTCAAGCGTCAAAAGTACTAGGTGACGGGGCATAAAAGTCCATTCCATCAAAATATCTTTTCTTGGTACAACTAAAATTAAAATTGGAAGCCCAGCAGCCCGGCCACATCACATCTGGTCTCCTCTATAAATGATATTTATAGAACACATGGTCTATATTTGGCTAAGAAATTAAATTGAAGTTAATGTACAACCGCCAAGGATAAAGTGACTAAATTAATAATTGCACCTAAGAATGACAATCAAAATGAGATAAGCTGGGTTGAACCAGTTCTCCTTATTATTCGCAACCTGAATTATACTCGATTTGTCTTAAATGATATGTTTTCGATATAACTAATCAAAATAATATTGTTGTTTTGGTGTTGAATTTCTTGAACCTACAAACTAAAACTACGATTTGAATAATTAAACTAAGACGATTTTATTTTAACAGAGGTGTTCGAACCATCAAATTAGGTTTCGTATTAACTCAATGTATTCGAACTAAATTTGAAACTCAATTAACTCAAAATAAATTAAAACAGACAAAAGTTGTTGTCTTTAATTGTAACTTACATACATCATAGAGATCTTATTCCAATAAATGTAAGATCTTGGTTTTCATCTAACAATATTTAGAAAAGTAAAATGTCTCTTTTAAATTATAATGTTTGCAAAAACTACATGTTATATCTTGATGTCTTAAAGTATGGAAAAAGAATCATAACTTGACAAAACTATAAAATTCAAATTCTCTCAAACAAAAATATTTAATTGATACGTCAACAGTAACATGGCATTAAGTGATCACATTAGTTGGAGCAATATTTTTAAAATTTATTTTTACATGGAATCCATTAGTTTCACGTAACACCAATGGATTCTTTATAAAGGAAAAAAATTTGTTTTAAATTCTAAAATTTACACTAAAATACATTTCATATGCTAATGTTTGGAAGCTACAAAAAGAAATTTAATGTTATAGAACTATCAAGAGATTGATTGAATTGGAATTCAAACAAAACGTAGTGCTTCTTTCTTGACTAGTTCTTAGAACAAGGCATAGTGGAAGTGGCTATTGCCTCTCCAAAAGGCTCTTCTTAAGCCTTCCAAACCGTCATGGACGAAGGGGAACCTCCTTTTCCAAAGAGGACTTTCCAATCCTCTCTCATAAGATGTTGATGGAACAATAGGGTGTCAAACGCTAGGAGAAAAAGGGTTGATTGCAGCTAAATTTGAACCCTCTCGACCTGATAGATCTTGGACTAAAAAATTACAGCATCAGCACTAAAAAAGTATTCTAAAACATTTCCAAATTGTGCTCAACTTTGGGGTTGTCTCCCCTCCAATTAAGCTTCTCCAAGTTGGTGCTAAGGCTTGGTCATTTGTGTTGGGGGAATTCTTTTGGTCTAAATGTCTTGCCTTCCCCATAGTGCTTGCTTGGACAAGCACTAGATGGGATAAAAAAGGTCTAGAAAAGGTGAGCCTTAGAGAGGACAGCTCGGTTTTGTTCAAGTTTCAAATATATGTGAATTTGTTATAATTAATTAAGGGTCATATCATATAGGTGATCAACCTTTATTTATGCAGTAATGGAAGCTTAATATGGCGATTGATAGGGGACGAATCGTGGTACGACCTATGTGGGTTAATTTTCATTATCTTCCTATGGAGTTTTGGACCATTAAAGGGTTAAGTTTCTTAGCTAGCTCATTAAGGAAACTGTTATGCATTGATTCTCAAACAACCATGATACAAAGGGTATGTTATGCCAAGCTTTGTATTGAAATAAATAAAAAACAAATCTTTCTCAGATAAGCTATCTGTCAATAGACTTAAAGAAAATGAAGAGCTGGAACAAATAGAAATACAAGTGACATATCCATGGAAACCAAGCAATACTACAGAAAATGGGTTCCAACTAGAGAGAAGTTTAAAACAGTTTGGTATAATGAATTATTGGTTGATGCTGCCAATCCCTCCTCTTTTGTTCTTAATCCTATTTTTAAGGATACACTAGGCCATAATATGGATCTTGATCAATTACCTAGCTCTTTAGATGTAGTAGAGACTATTGTACAGCAGACTGGAGACAATGTTGAGGTTAATACTGAAACTTCTCCAAACACTTCATTACAAGTTGACACTTTAACAGAGAATAAATGGCCTAGTGCTATTTCTGAAAATATTGGGATTGCTCCAGAAGTGTCTCTTATTGAGAATTTAGGTGACAAAGAAGAGGTTGATGTCTTGGATCACGAAGCAAACTAGACTGATATTAACTTGAAAAGTGTGGACTTTCAAATCCAAGTTATTAAACTTAAAAGGCGATCAGTCCAGAAAAAAGGCAAACAAAAAACTCAAAAGGATTCCCTTACTCATTTCAATCCTAGTTTGGAACAATAAAGGGTTGAATAACCCTCACAAAAAGAATGTAGTAAGAGAGTTGGTGAAAGAAAAAAAAAACCAACACTAGTTGGTCTCTTAGAACTAAAATAAAAGATCCTTTCGCACTTTCAAGTTCATGTTTTTTGGGAGCTAATTGGGAGCTATACTCAAATCACAGCCCACACTTTAATGTTCGAGTCATCTGCCTCTTTAATGTTGATTTATTTGAAGTGTAAGTGCTATATAAAACTGAGCAATTGATACATTTGTAGTGTAAGTTTAATAACTCAATGGTTAGTTTTCAATTGTCTCTAATTTATGCTTCCAACTTCAGATTTCAAAATGAAAATCTTTGTTTGAGCCTTCAAACTATACAACGGAATATATGCAAGCTGTAGCTAGTAGTTAGAGATTCAAATTGCTTATTGAATGCCTCCGAAATTGAAGGTGATCAAAACTTTCATTTTGAATTGACAAAAAAACTCACTAATTTTTTATTAACTATGGACTTGGTTGATCTTAGCTCCATTGGCAGACATCTTACATCGTCTAATAACAAAAATGGTGTTAGTTTATGCCTTTCAGTCAATCGCTTTGGTTTTAGTTTAGTAACAAATTATTTAAAGGCATTATTTATCTTGTACATGTTTAGATGTATAAAATAAGGTCTATGGAATAATTGTACATTGCAAATGAAATTATAATGAGATTATAATTATAAGGTTCATATTACATTTATGTATTATTCCTAAATGTTCTTAGTCGTTGTTCTATTAAGATTGGACATTAATAAAACATAAAAAGACTAGTATACATTGTGATTTTCCTTATGAAGGAAGTGGTCAACCTCATAGGCTAAAGTATAGAGATAATTAAACAAACGTGTGGGTGTTTGTTTGAGAACAAATTCACTGAACAGACCCGATATGAGAAACCCATTTGGAATATTACTTGTATGTCTATGAAATTCTCACTGTGATGATTGTATAAGTGATCCTTTGACTTGAGGTCATCAAAGTTATCTTGTATGGAGATTGCATGTTTTGATACTACTTATGATCTATTTAATCATAGATCATTTAATCGGTAGTCATTAGATGTAGCATGAACTATATGGAGGTAGTTGTGTGATCAAGATAGGATTTATCACCCTAAAGTAATTAGGGAGAATGTTTTGTTGTTCTCGATTAGTATTGATTCAGGAAATCCTTGGCCAAGGTGAAATGATGCTTTGCAAATAGTTTACAAATATTATTAATTGAATCGATAGCTAATGGAGGAGAACTAATATGATTACCCTCAAAATAAAGTAGACATAAATTCCATGCTCTATGTCTAATCAAAACATTATATGATGAAAGGATTAAATTATACCAAAAAAATCTTGCACGGAAAGATTAGTCAAAACTGCTTTGACATTCCTAAATATTTGGGTGGTCATGTTGCGTTACTAGACGCCAATCTTGATCTATGATTATAAATTGTTTAATTGGAGAATTAAAGATAAATTAAAAGAAGTTTTAATCTTTCTAATTCTAATTATGAATTAGAATTAAATTTTATAATCATTGCCAACATATTTGGGAACCTAATGGGTCTCATATATAGAATGGATTGTAGATAGCAAAGTTAATTTAATCGAGTTGGAATCGATTGTAAAGTTTTAGAAACTTTATGATTAAATATGAGATATTTAATAAATAAAGATCAAGCTTCAGAATAAGGTACAAATTAAATTTTCGCTTTATTATAATTTGTGATAATCATTTTATATAATTAAATAGATCTTAGTTTTCGAGAAATCAAAAGTCACGTAAAAGTTTCATAATTATTTCGTTGTGGTAGATCAGATCCCGACCTGGTTTCCCAACAAATGGAAGTATGCTCATTCGTAAAAAATTGGATGGAACATTCGTGAATTCTATATGGTTAAATCAGTTTCCACACTCTTTCGTTCACTTTAGAGAAACATTGACTTCAGATCACTCTTTTACGCTAATACAGAGGCTAGTATATTGGCATTTAAAGGGTACTCCTTTAAGGTTTTTTCAATAGTGTTCGCAGCTATTGGAACACTAAAGTGAATGGATTTAAAACATTTTAGTTTATTCAGAAATTGAAACTAATGAGAGCTGTTGTCAAGCAATTCTTGCGAGGTAGGAATTCTAACCTTAAAACACTTAAGGAAACTCTCAATTGCTCAAAATGCTTGTTATGATTTGACTTCTAAACTGGAACTTAAACAAGTAGAGATGACATGCTTCTACGACTATCAAATTACTCTTGCCTTTCACAAATCAGTCTTGATGAAGAAATCCCTTATAACCTGGCTAAAAGAGGGTGATGCCAACACAAATTTCTTCGATTCTTTAATATTCGCTCGCAAAAATACCAATAAAATTTTGAGGCTACAAGATAACAGGGGATGTTAAACTGGATAATATCATGGAAATAGCCAAAAACTTTTTCATTAATTTAATGGGAACAGCTGTATCTTCATCAAAGAATGAAATATATGTTGGTTTCTCCTATTACTGCACATGATGTTAAACATACCCTCTTCAGTTTGCATTCTTCGAAGGCGTTTAGTCCTGATGGATTCACTACATTATTCTTCCAATGTACATGGGATGTCATAGGTTAGCTTTTTACTAAATCAGTACTGGAGTTTCCTGAATCTACCAAAATTCTTCAAGTCATCAATCATTCTTTTATATGTTTGTCCTGAAAAAACCAAATCCTAATCAAATACGAGGCTTTAGACCTATATCTTACTGCTTTACTATCTATAAGGTGATTTAAAAAATTCTAATTGAGCACCTCAAGGTACTTCTTTCAACTATTGTGAAACCTGCACAAAGTGCATTTATTCCTGAAAGAAATCTAAGAGATAACATTCTATTTTTACAAGAGCTACTGAAGGATTATCATTCGAGTAAGAAATTACAAAGTTTTTTTATTAAGACTGATTTTTTAAAAGCTTTCATTAGTTAGAGTTTTATTCGGATATGTCTTAAAGCATTGCATCTTCCTTTCAAATTTGTTTAATGGATTATGACTTGTATTAGCACATCTTCACTGATTATATGTAACATCCCCTCACCTATTGCCATGAATAGGAGTGTATAAGTGTACAGTGACATATGCATGCATTCATATAT
>JANZXR010000004.1:27189551-27211564 GCA_027575705.1 Erythroxylum echinodendron | reverse complement strand
TATCTTAGGTTATGTGTCGGAATGACCCACGGGCGTTCCGGTACGTACTCTAGGGTAATGGGGTGTTACATTATATATGTGAATGGTACTCCCATCATACCTTTCAAACCTACCAAATGATTATCTCAACTTTTAAACATGAGTCTTCCTTACAATGGTGGATTCCACTTTCAACACAAATGTAAAGAACTCAACGTTACTCACCTATTATACGTAGATGACTTGCATCTATTGTTTGGTTTTGATCCTACTTCAATTAAAAAAATGATGCGTGTGCTTAATCTATTTATGAAATGGTCTAGACTTAATCATAATTCAGAGAAAAGATGCTTCTATACTTCAGTTGATGTGAGAACTTTGTGGAAATTAAAAGAATCATTGGACTCTAGCATTGTTCACTGCCTTTTTGCTATTTGGGAGTTCCAATTATGGCTTCAAAGTCGAAGTTTAGAGACTGCTTACCTATTATAGAAAAGATGAGGTCTAGAGCGATGGCATGGTAGAATCGATTCTCATCTTAAGCAACTCAGCTTACACTCACCATTTTGGTACTTACTAGTCTTCATCTGCATTGGGTTGCTCATATTGCCTTTCTTCGGAAAGTAATTAAAGAGTTAGACTAGATAACGAAATCCTTTCTCTGGTCAGGATAGGTTGGTAATTACATGAATGCTCTAGTTAAATGGTGTGAGGTTACGAAGCCTAAAAAGAAAGGTTGCCTCAGAATTATCTAAATCTCTAATATGCAACAAGTTTTAATATGCAAGAGATTATGGCAAACATACATGGACAGCAATGCATTATGCATAAAATAGATTCACAAATTTTATTGAAATTTGTTAATTTATGGCAAGCTGAATATTCACAAGAAGGTTCTTAGATTCTAAAACAAATGATGAATTTAAGTGAATTTATTTATCCTCACATCCAGCACACTATCAGCAATGGTGAGAAAGACCTGATTATGGTTTGATAATTGGTTAGACATCAACCCCCTTAATCATAATATTGATTTTCAAAGGCTTCGAAATTAAATGGTGTTAAACCTTAAGGTTTATTCATTGATAGAGAATGGTAATTGGCAGGGATACTTCTGAGGCTTTCATGAACTTACGCCTCATCTTCCTATCTTAGCAAACCCTACTACATAAGATACTATCTCCTAGAGTTTAACCCTGAATGGGGTTTTTTGAAACAAATCTTGCTATCGACTTCTGTTTGATGATTCCACAGTAATCCCATGGTTTTCTCTTTTGTGGAATAACATTATCAGTCCCAAAGCAACCTTCATCACGTGGCTTGCAATAAAAAATAGGCTAAAAACTTGGAAGCAATGGCACGATAAAGCTAATGACCTATGCTTATTATATAATATGGCAACTGAGGAGTGTGATCACCTCTTCTTCATTTATAGTTATTCTAAGGCTATCTGGGGTCGACTACTATGTATGTTATCATTACATTCTAATATATATGATTGGCTAAATGTACTATAGTGGATTATCAATAAAACCAAGAAGGGAACTCCTAATTTTGCTCTTTATACAACAACTTTCAACATAACCATCTATTGCATCTGGAAAGAAAGAACTCGACGTAGGTTTATTGACAAAAAGGAAGACAAATATTAGCTGGTGGATAGAATAATTGATAGATATGAATTGCATTATGTTTTAGGGCTTAGTTTGTTATTTATTAAATGTCAATTTGAGTGTTTAGTATGTGTTTAGGTTAGAAATGTGTTAGTTTGTGTGTTTAAGTGTTTTTATGGGTTAGTATAAGTCTTTGAACTTAAATGTTATATTTTTGAGGTACCTTGATGTGCTTGTTAGTATTTTATGGTCAACATTGAAGAATGGAGAAGTTTCAGAGACTTTTGGGCCAATCCAAAACTACGACCCTCGATCATGGCACAATAAGCCACGATCGTGAAAGAAGCACGGGAGCTAATCCATGATTGTGGCATATGGGCCACGATCATAACAGAAGACCAAGACATAGCCCACGATTATAGCCTAATTGTAATGATCTTGGCATGCAGGGCCACAATCATAGCCTGCATCAGGCAGACACGCAAACAAGAGAAAACATCAAGTTTTGAGGGATTTTCGGACCTTTTTGACCCCCCAAAAAAGCCATAGAGCTGCTTAAGACACAAAAGCTATTTAAAGAACAATAAGAATACGAGAGAGAGCTTTTGCATCAGCCACAATTTAGAAACCCTAGAGAGTTTTATAGAAAGATTCAGAAAGAAACGAAGGAAGAGAGACGTGGAGAAGAAGCCTACACGAAGTACTTCCTGAAATAGGAGGTTTCCCGCTGTTGCTGCTTTCGTCATCTATTCCGAGTCTATTTGCAAGTTAGTTTCAATTTTATGATTGTATAGAATTTGGGATAGCCGTTGATGATAGATTTGTTGAATGTTGAGGACTGTCTAAACTCACATTCGGGATATTTTATTTTTTATATTAATGAAATTTGATTGTTGTGTTTTTATTGGATTTCTTGATATTTAAATTATGCACTTGCATAACTCAGTGATAAATTGAGAGGGTGAACTAAGTGAAACATCATTAAATTGGGCTAGCAAGAGTTAGGTAATTTAATAGAATAAGAATTAAATCAAACAGGTAAATTTGTGTAAAGAGAGATCTTGCGTAGTTTTTGACAACTTTTTGGACAACTTCAGATCTAATTTGGGTTTTGGATAGATTTTTAATCGAGAGGTTGCAATTCCCATAATCTGATTAGGGTTTATAAATTATGGTTAATGGTTATAACTCGAGAGAGAGTTGTCAACCCTAAGACCATCTAGAACTAGTAATTCAGTAAATTCATAATCAATTGGGTATTCATTAAAGTGGGATAAAATTTTCCTTTCTCTCAATTGGTAGTTCCAAGGTTTATTCTTGATTGGGTTTTTCATTAGCTATTTTGTTTATATTTTCAAATTTGATTATTGGAATTAATTGCGTGATTGAAATAATTTCTTGCTTTAGTTTTGTACATTTTGAGTTATTGCGAATTATTTTCAGCCTTATATTTTAAGATTAGATTAACCCTCTTCATGGGATCGACACCTTAGGAATTACACGAACGACCCATTCACTTGCAAAATATCGAGGTTAAATTATTAAAGCTTTTTCATATCAGAAACCTGCGATCAAGTTTTTGATGTTGTTGTCGGTAGGCGATTAGTTTAGTTCTATAGTTTAAGACGTTTAGTTTAGTTTTGAATTTTTTTCGTTCTTTCCTTTTTATTTCAAAAATCGTGCTCTTACATGAACACAAGAGTCATGAGAGGTTTGAGTCATGCAGTTGAAACTTTAGACTTAGACATCACTCAACTAGAACGAACCATTAGGAAAGCTCGGTGTGAAGAAGAAGAGGGAATCGTGAAATCAACAATAGCTGAGGAATTGTAGTAGAATATGGACCACAAAAACCAAAGACGTCAACAAGGGACCCTAATGGACTTCATGAGACCAGGGTTCAATGCAGCTAACCAAGGAGTAGCTAGGTTGCTCATTCAAGTAGCCTCCTTTAAAATTAAAATAGCCCTCCTAAACTTGCTTCAACAAAATGTGCAGTTTTATAGATTATCAAACGAAGATCCTAATGCATGTGTAGTGAACTTTCTTGAAATCTGCGATACCTTTCGGTATCACCAGATGTCCAAAGATGGGGTTTGAATTATGCTTTTCCCCTTTACCTTTAGAGATGGAGCAAAGGCTTGGTACCATTCCTTTAGCCCAACCAATGTCACGACATGGCATCTGCTAGCTCATGCTTTCTTAGATAAGTATTTCCCTTTGACTAACTTTGACTAAGACCACTAATATCATCAAGGAAATTACCAATTTCTAATAAAGTGATGGGGAATCGATCTACAAAGTGTGGGAGAGATACAAGGATTTCAATGGAAGTGCCCACACCACAACTTACCTAAGTAATTCCTATTGCAAACATTCTATAATGGAGTAAACCCACCGATGAGAGGCACGATTGACACAGCTTCAAGAGGATCACTAATAAGGAAGACAGTGATGAAGTGGAAGAGTTAATAGAGGAGATGGTAAGAAATAGCTACCTCTGGACGAATGAGCGAAGTAGACAGACTACTTCTTCCGAGAGCAAAAGGGAATTGTGACTATCAATCAAATGACTAAAATGCAAGAAAAAATTGACAATTTAACGAAACATCTCAATAGCATGAAGGTTTTATCCTCAACCCTAGTGAAAGTTGTACAACTAAAGTGTGAACTCTGTAGACAATTGGATTATGATATCGTGGCTTGTTACTTGATAGAGGAAAGTGATTTGGAGCAAGTAAATTATATCGGAGCACAATATAGACAAAAAAGGGGCAACAATCCTATTCCAACACCTATAACCCTAGGTGGAAGAATCACCTTAACTTCTCTTGGACACATAATGTTGTAGGACAGTTCAGGCTATAAGGTAATCGAGCTTCAAACAAGATAAGTCAAGCTCGATGCAATCCAAGTTCAATAGAATTTTAGATAAGCTTGGAACGCTAAACGATGCATAAAAGAAGTTGGAAGGCAAATTTGAGCAAGTCACTAAGAACCATGCTTCTTCAATCCATACTCTGAAATGTCAAACGCCTTCTTCACGCGAAATTTGGGAAATCTTCCTAACACTTTAGAAACAAAACCAAGGGAGCAACTAAAGGCTATTACACTTCGAAACGGGAAGGAACTTGAACCACCACAAGGACAATAGGGGAGTCCGACCACCCTGTTGAGAAAAATCAAGAAAAAGAGAAGGAAATGGACATGAGGAAATATCCTCCTTATGTCGGGCCTCCTTCATATCAATCCAAAATCCCTTTTCCTTAACGATTACAAAAGAAGAAGTTAGATGCACAATTTGCCAAATTCGTTGAGAAATTAAAGACGCTACAGATAAATCTATCCTTTATACAGGCATTGGAAGGCATGCCTAAATATGCAAAAATTTTAAAGGACATATTATCAAAGAAGCATACTTGGGAAGATAATCAGACAGTAGCTCTAACTGGCACCTGCAGTTCTATAGTCACGGTCAAATGCCATCTAAATTGAAAGATCCATGGAGCTTCACAATACCTTGTGTAGTTGGTGAGTTTGAATTTACAAAGTGTTTGTGTGATTTGGAAGCTAGCATTAATCTTATGCCTTTGTCGATATTCAGGAAGTTAGGACTGAGGGAGGTCAAGCCAACATCAATGTTAATTCAGTTGGCTGATCAATCCATTAAAAAGTCATTTAGAATAGTGGAAGATGTTCTGATGCAAGTGGATAAGTTCATTATTCCTATAGATTTTATGGTTTTGGATTTTGAAGAATATAAGAACTACCCACTGATCTTAGGTCGACCATTTATGAATACGGGAAAAACCATAATTGATGTTCATGAAGGGAAATTAACACTTAGAATAGGTAATGATCAGATCAAGAACAAAGCCTTAAAGAATCCAACAACGAGCAACGTATGCATGAAGGTTGAAATTATGGATAAAAATTTGTAAGAACAAGTTGAAAGTTGCATTGCAGAAGTACAGTTTGGAGGCAGAGGGAGACAGTGGATATCAGAACCCTGAATCTAAAGGAGATGATGAGATGGAGGAGTCAGATGTTCAAATGCATCAAGATAAATTGGTTCAAGTTGAAGCACCCATGCCACCATCTATAGAAAAACCACCAATATTAGAGCTTAAACCTTTACTTGCACATCTCAGATATACCTTTCTAGGTGAAGGTCAAATGTTATCGATAATAATCTCCAATCAATTGAATGAGAAACAAGAAAGTAAGGTGGTAGAAATTGTTAGGAAGCGAGTTGCTGACATTCGAGGAATAAGCCCAAAGAATAAACTTAAAAGAAGGATGTATAATGGTGAGGGAGCATCAACGGAGGTTGAATCCTAATATAAAGGAGGTGGTCAAGAAGGAAATCATAAAACTCTTAGATGTGGGGATAATTTATCCCATTTCTGATAATGAATGAGTCAACCTAGTACAATGTGTACCTAAGAATGGTAGAATGACGGTAATAGAAAGTGATAGTGGACAAGTAATTTCAATAAGAACGGTCACAAGATGGAGAGTATGCATAGATTATCGCAAACTCAACTCAATGACCAAGAAAGATCATTTTCCTCTTCTATTTATAGACCAGATGACTGAAAGGGTAGCTGGTCATTCTTTTATTGCTTCTTAGATGGATATTCAGGATATAATCAGATTTTCATCTACGTTGATGATCAGGAAAAGACTACATTCACTTCCCCTATGGTACCTTCGTGTACAGATGGATACCTTTCAGACTTTGTAATGCCCCAGCTACATTTCAGAGATGTATGATGTCTATCTTCACTGACTTGATAGAAGATATAATGAAGGTATTCATGGATGATTGTTCATTCTTTGGATATTCTTTCGAAATGTGTTTAACTAATTTAGACAGAGTTCTTCAAAGATGCAAAGAGTCACACTTGGTATTGAATTGAGAGAAATGCCATTTTATGGTGCAAGAGTGGATAGTGCTAGGGCATAAAATCTCACATCAAGAATTTGAAGATGACAGAGCAAAAACAGAAGTGATGGAGAAACTTCAACCACCAAGCAATGTAAAAGGTATGTGAGGATTTTTAGGTCATGTAGAATTTTACCGTCGATTTATTAAATACTTTTAGCAAATTACAAGACCTTTGACAAACCTTTTAGTCAAGGATGCGCCTTTTTTGTTTGATGACAACCGTATATCTGCATTCAACATACTGAAGGAGGCATTAATCAACACCAATTTTATCACCACTAGACTGGACACTTCTGTTCAAAGTTGTATGCGATGCAAGTGACCAAGTTATAGGTTGCATATTGGGCCAAAGGAAAGATAAGAAGTTATATGCGATTTACTATGCCAGTAAAAATCTTGTAGGACCTTGGCTAAATTACACCACTATAGAAAAGGAACTACTCACAGTCATGTACGCGTGTGATAATTTTCAATATTATCTTTTGGTTTCAAAGCTAATCGTATTCACCGATAACACAACATTAAAATACCTTTTCAACAAAAAAGATGCAAAACCTAGGATCATTCGTTAGGTGTTATTTTTAGAAGAATTTGATATAGAGGTGAGAGATAAAAGGGAGCAGAAAATGTAGTTATAGACCACTTAGCCGGACTTGAGGGAAGGGAATGTAAGTTAAGCGATGATAGTAACGAAAATTTCTCCAATGAAACTCTGATGCTACTCGAGAGCTTGACTACACCATGGTTTGCTGATATCACAAATTATGATGCCAGTGGTAAAATTTTGTCAGATCTATCTTACCAATAAAGGAAGAAATTCTTGCATGATTGTAATCGATATATTTGGGATAAGTCAATTTTATATAGAGCATGCACTAATGGGTTAATGCGATGATGTGTTCCAAAGGAGGAAAATGCTAGACATCTTAAAGCAATATCATGAAGGTCAGTATGCTGGGCATTATGGAGCCAACAAAACGGTGGTTCAGATACTTATTGGCCACAGTTGTTTAAGGATGCTCAGACCTTCTTAGTGTAATGTGATCGATGCTAAAGAATAGGTAACATTCTAGAAGTGGAAGTCTTTGATGTATGGGGCATCGGTTTTATGTGTTTTTTTCGATCTTCAATGGGAAATATGTATATTCTAGTGGGAGTTGATTATGTTTCAGGTTGGGCTGAAGCAGTAGCATCTCCAGCCAATGATGGGAAGGAAATACAGAAGTTCATTAAACGGTTATTTAACCGGTTTGGAGTGCCACGTACGATAATAAGTGATGAAGGCACACATTTCTGTAACAGATCTTTTAATGCCTTACTATCTGCAAATGAGTGGCGAAGTGGAAGTTGTCAACTGGTAGCTAAAACAAATTTTAGAAAAGACAGTGAACAACTTCAGGAAGGATTGGGCAACAAACTAGACGATGCCTTATGGGCCTATAGGACAGCTTTCAAAACACCTATTAGAACAACTCCTTATAGGCTCGTATATGGGAAAGCTTGTTATTTGCCGATTAAATTAGAACATCGAGCTTACTAGGCGATTAAAGCATTAAATTTTGATTGGAAACAAGCTGGCAAAAAGAGACTTCTACAACTGGACAAACTTGAAGAGTTTCCTTTTAATGCGTATAAAAACGCTAAACTTTACAAAGAAAAGGTAAACAAATGGCACGATGCTCGTCTTAACAAAAGGAGTTTGAAGTAGGAGATGTTGTTATGCTATATAATTCAAGGTTAAAGTTATTTCCAGGAAAGTTAAAATCTAGATGGAGTGGACCGTTTATGGTCATTCAAGTTTTCGATCATGGAGCCCTCAAACTGGAAAACGCTAACAAGGAGATTTTTAAGATCAACGACATTGTTGCAAGCTATATCTCAAATAAGCGATTCCCAAGGACAAGGAAGTGATTTCCTTATCTTCGAATAACTAAGATACCTCTATGGATGCAAGGTCAAGCCAAAGACCATAACTTAACACGTTTAGAAGTTTGATTGTAATTGTTAGGTGTGGTTAGGTTTGTTTTGAGCTTCCAATAAACTGTTAGTAATTTGTGTTGACTCTCAGGGCATTCAACTCCCACCTCCATCTCCATGAGACTTTGTCTAACCCCTTTTCTTTTTCAAATTAGTCTTCATCTTTATTTTTATTTTTATTTTTATTTCCTGCTTTACTTTAAGTTATTTTTCTTCTTTTGTTATGTGTTTGTTTGTTCCCTTCTCACATTGAAGACAATGTGTTGTTTGGGAAGGGGGGGGTTACGTGTTTTTTTTTGTATGCATTTTTCCATATGGTATGATAGTTGTTAGGATGCAATTTATGAATTATGTGAATGTGTCAATTGCTTAGATGGATTAAAATTAATTTAATTTTAAATATAGTCTATTAGGTTGTGAAGAATCATTAGCTCGCAAAAATTAGTGAATTAGGGTCTTTGGATAAATATATAGTTTAATTAGGATTTAGTGTAAGTTTGTTACCCTCTAAATTGTCACATTCACTCATAATTTGAGGCCTTTTAACTTAAGTAGCTTTACTAGTATTTTTCATGCAAACAAGTAGCTAAAACAACAAGGTAGGCAACAAAAAATTTAAAAATTGTTTGTTAAATAAATAACTATTCCACTGACCTTTGGGTTATGAATAGAGCTAGTAGCTAGTTGAAAACGTAATATAGCTGAGTAACCAGATCTACACAGATCACAAAATTGTCCCTCTGTGTCAAAAAGCTGTAATGACGTTCCAACCAATCAGCTTAATAAAAACATGACTTAGTCGAGTAACTGGATCGACATTCATTACCAATGTTTGCCTCCACGTAAAAAGGCTAAGTCCATGGTTAATAAAAAAAAGTATTTTCCAATGAAAAACCTACCGAACTTGTGATATCTTAACTTTTAATGAAAATGTACTTAGGAGCAGTTATAGAGTCTAAATGACCAAAAAATTATTAATGTGTGTGTACGATTGAAAGGAGTTAATAAATTAATACTTAGATCTTGATTAATTTGTATATTTAGTTCAAAGCCTTTAGACACAGATTTTGCAAGTTAATGATATGATATAACTTGAATGATTATGTTTAAGATTAAATTTATTTTGTAAGTTGAAGTCATTATCTCATTACTACATTGTATATTGTGTGTTTGTTATATGTTTGTTGTTTTGTTTGCTTTAGGACAAGCAAATGTATAAATGTGGAGATGTTGATAGGCGTGAATTATATCATATTTTAGGGCTTAGTTTGTTATGTATTAAGCATTAATTTGAGTGTTTAGTATGTGTTAAGGATAGAATTGTGTTAGTTTGTGTGTTTTTATAGGTTAGTATAAGTCTTTGAGCTTAAATATTATATTTTTGAGATACTTTGATGTGTTTGTTAGTGTTACAGGGTCAACATCAAAGAACGGAGAAGTTTCGAAGACTTTCGAGCTGAAACAATGACCCACAATCATGACATAATAGGCCACGATCGTGACAGGGAGTCATGCCACGATCACGGCAGAAAACTATGACACAGCCCACGATTGTGGCCTGATCGTCACAATCGTGATAGAAAGGGTTGGATGTAGGCCACGATCGTGGCCTGCGTCGGGCAAATGGGCAAATAAGAGAAACGTTAAGTTTTGATAAATTTTTAGGACCTTTTCGACATAGAAAAATCCTAAGGCTGCTCAAGACATAAAAGGTATTTAGAAAACAAAAAGAACACAAGAGAGAGAGCTTTTTGCATCAGCCACAATTTTGAAACCCTAGAGAGATTAAGAAAGAAACGAAGTAAGAGAGACGTAAAAAAGAAGTCTACGCGAAGTACTTCCCGGAATAGGAGGTTTCCAGTCGTTGCTGCTTCCTTCATCCATTTCGATTCTATTTTCAGTTTAGTTTCAATGTTATAATTGTATAGAATCTGGGATAGCCGTTAATGATAGATTTGTTGAATGTTGAAGATTGTCTAAACTTACCTTCGGGATATTTTATTTTTGATATTAATGAAATTTGATTGTTGTGTTTTTATTGGATTTCTTGTGATTTAAAATTTGCAATTGCATAATTCGGTGATAAACTGAGAGGATGAATCGAGTGAAAAATCATTAAATTAAGCTAACGAGATTTAAGTAATTTAATAGAACAAGAATTAAATCAAAGCGGTAAATTTGTGTAAAGAGAGATCTTCAGTAGTTTTTTGGACAATTTTAGATCTAATTTAAGTTTTGGATAGATTGTTAATCAAGAGGTTACAATTCCCATAATCTGATTAAGGTTTATAAATTAGGATTAATAGTTATAATTCGAATGAGAGTAATCAATCCTAGGACCGTCTAGAACCAATAATCCAGTAAATTCATAATCAATTAGGTTTTCAGTAAAGTCGGATAAAATTCTCCTTTATCTCAATTGGTAGCTCCTAGGTTGATTCTTGGGGTGTTGCATCTGCTGTTTTGTTTATATTTTTGAATTTGATTCTTAGAATTAATCGTGTGATTGAAATAACTTCTTGCTTTAGTTTTGTTCATTTTGAGTTATTGCGAATTGTTTTCGGCCTTAGATTTTAGGATTAGATTAACTCTCCTCGTGGGATCGACATCTTAGGTACTGCGTGAATGACCCATGCAATTGCAGAATATCAAGGTTAAATTGTTAAAGCCTTTTCATATCGGAAACTTGTGATCAATAATTAATTAGATAAGAGTTGATGTAT
This sequence comes from Erythroxylum echinodendron, assembly GCA_027575705.1. Classification (NCBI taxonomy): domain Eukaryota; kingdom Viridiplantae; phylum Streptophyta; class Magnoliopsida; order Malpighiales; family Erythroxylaceae; genus Erythroxylum; species Erythroxylum echinodendron. The sequence continues at coordinate 27,200,321 of JANZXR010000004.1, read as the reverse complement.
TTACTAATCAAGTACATCATTCCCTCTCCTTGGACAAAAAGAATATGTGGTGATTCAGTGATCTCAATTATAATCTAGTTTTATAATCTTCACTTGTTGAATCCTTTAGATACACTTTAATCTAACGGTAGGCTTATCTGGCCTTGAACTCATTATTTTTTGTAGTAGGGTAATAGATTTATCTAAAGTAATATACCATTCAATTTTCAAACGAAAAAAAAAACCAATTGGCAGAATCATTAATTTCATTAAAATTGGATAAGTTAATTGCTACATCAGTGCTAACGTGGTCAAACATTTTCGATTTAACGCAGTTTCATCTTTGCGACACTTCAAAATGGATCAAACCCCCATCACCATCAACAAGGTTGTGGAGAAAAAATATATGGCCTATAATGCGCCCAAGTAACATAATTTTTTCTATCTTGTCCGAAGCTGGCAAAAGGTTCACTTTCGAAAGGTCAATGCCACTCTCTATAAGAAATGTCTTGGATTATAGACTTTGAAAGTGGGGAGCAGTTATAGATTTAAGGGATTTTAAAAAACTGTACATCACCAGTGATATTTAATTTAATGAACTTTGATAGAGTTGAAGACTGCTTTAATTAGATGTTTAAAATTTAAGCTTTTTCTATTCCGTTATCATTTGTCTTTGTAACATTATTACACCTTGGTTTGCTTTACAAAACCACCGCGTCTTTCTGTTCCCTCCTCTCAATTCTAGACTCCTGCTTGTAGTATGTATCATTCTCCATTTCCGATGAAACAAATTGCAAAATAAAAAAAGCCAACAAACGATCTTAAATCTACATTTGCACCACATATAATTAAGTGACACCACCTCATCTCCTGCTTCTAGTTGACACACAGCGTTTACGTGGCTGTACCATTAATTAAGTCGACCTGCTAGCTTCAAAAGTTACTTTACTGCTCAGAAATAAAACTTAAAAACCCAAAAACAATTACTTACATGATCCTGAGCCTAATTTAATAACCAGTGGACTGTTCTTGGCCTCGATGCTGTAAAACGACGACGTCGCTCGCCGTCGAGCATAAGCAGTTTCCTTCCCGGGTTGGAGACGGTGACGGCGTATAATAAGGAGGCGAAGCACAAGGAGTTGAAAATGGAGTCGTCTCGTTAGCCTCACCAATCACTTGTGCTTCACTTTCACTAGATGCCTCCCCCAAGCCACCATTTTCGTCCACCTTCATTCTCTCCCCTTTGTTCTCAGTAGTAGAAGAAGAGCAAGGCAGATTATGTTCACACTCCATCTCCTCTCTCTCCTCTTCTTTTATGGTAAACAAACACCTAGACGGTCCGTACAGTCCCTTATGCTTCAGCATCTGATCCACCTCCTCCTCCGTAGGAGACGGCATAAGCGGCGGCGCCGTCGCTTCAACGGCAGCCAGCGCTCCGTCGGGTTCGACCCGAGTGGTCTTCTGGTTCCTGCAGCAGAAGAAGTAAAGAAGTTCTTTCGAGGGCAGCTGTTCCCCACTGAATTCGACGTCACGGACAATTCCGGTGACGACTTGTCTGAGTCTTCTCCGACGCCAGAGCACGTAGATGGACTGGATTACAAGAACCAGCAGACAAACCGCAAAGATAACAGTAATAGCAGCAACGAGCTTGTTTAAAGGATTCATTGCAACGAACTACATCTACCGGACGTGAGATCTTGTGCAGCAACCTTAAAAGTGGTCTAATGGCTTGGTTTTGCAGTCTACCGGTGACTGTAGGCCAATACGTGTGGAAATTAACGAAGAATATTGGAGACAAGGCAACTGGAATGAAAGGTAACCGGTGGTTTCCCTGTTTCTTGGAAAATGAAAAAGAGAAGTGAGCAGACATAGAGGAGTTAATGATGACGTGGTAGTGGAGAGTGAAAGTGACGTTGGCGTTTTCTGGGTATGATTTAAAATTTGAACGTAATTAAACGGGTGAGAGGGAGGCTTTTAATAGCTAAGACATTGGGGTTGGTGGAGGCTCAAAAGGTTTTGTCAACTCATTTATGATGTGGTTGAGCGATAGTTGCTTTCTGGTTAAAATCGTTGGTTGCAAACATTCGTCCACCTTGATATTCTGGCCTAACTTAATTTGTCTGAACATTGCCTCTTTTGTTATTATCACATTGTTGTTATTGAATTTGAAGGGTGGGTTTACTTCAAGTTTGCGCGGTCGGTCCATCTACTACTGCAATTGATAATGCTAGAAATGACATGATACCCATCTGAAATTTAGATTAGACGATGGGTTATTCATATCTTATCTTATAATGTGCCCCAATATGGAAGCGTAAGATATTAGGTTCTTATAAGATCAGCTTCGGTGGAAGGAATTTCCCAAGACTTGGTCCAGTAAGAGGCAACGCAACGTTGTTGTTGGTAAGAGTTTCGCGGAAAGTACGTTCAAAAGATAAGGGGAGGGTGAGCATCGATCGGTTAAGTTGGTTTCGACAAAGCCATCATCTCACTTTGGAACTAGGAACACAGTGAGATCATGAAATGTAAGGCCCGCCACATGGTAAAGGGTCACAGTCAAATAGGTGTACCATCTAAATGGGAAAGAAGAACCTAAGTCGCTTGGGCGTCATCCATAAAATTCCTTCAAGAAAAATTTCCAGTTATTATAATTATTGACTTAATATTCGTATTGTATTCTTCTACGTCAGTTACTTTGCTCAAGTAAATTACATTTACATTCTTGGGTAATCTATGACTTCAAAAGAATTAGCATATTGTGGGTCTTCACGTAGGGCTGTTTGGTTGGATGTTAATTAATGGAATAGAAGAGAATGGAATGGAACTGAATGAAATGGTTTATAATGGAATAGAACGTAATAGAGAAAACTTGTTTGGGAGAGATGGAAGGGTTCATAATATAATACAATGAAACATTGTTTGAAGATGGATGAAATGGAATGGGATGTATAATAAATGATTATTATACCCCATATGTTAAAATGATTGTTACAAAAAGTTTAATGCTATTATTTTAAAATAAAATCATGTCTAATTAAAAAATCACGTACAACCGTGACAAATAAATTTTTATAAATTTTTTATTTTAAAATAATAAAAATTTTAATAAAAGTTTTATTATTTTATTATTAATTATATAATCTTTAATATTAAAAATAAAAATATTATAATTTAATAAATTTTGTTCTATTATATGTGATTTATATTAAAAATTATTTATTTATATTTTTAATTATTTACATCTTTATTTAATAAACTTAAGAGTTATTCAATTCAATTCAATTTTATAATGATTCATTCTCATATTCAATTAATACAAAAATTATTGGGTGGATTATTAATTTTTTAATCTACATATTATTCAATTATAAATATGTCACTATTTGTTTTCCTTTTCTTCTTTGTCATATTTAATTTTTAATAAATAATAAATAATTTATTTTATATTAATTTTAAACTTTGATTTTAATATTTTAATTACTTGATAGAACGTACGTTATCAAACTCATTAATTTTTATATCCACAAATAAATAACTCCACATAAGATTTCTATAAATAAAAGTTTTATTTTACTTATTAAATTGAATGAGACATTAACTAATTAAAATATTGCTCTCCACTAAAACAAATATCTAAGCTTGTATATTATACTTTGTGCAGGCCATTGAATCACAGAAATGGGATTTTTTTGACAGGTTCCACCAAACTGCTTCTTAAAAAGAACATAAAGATAAAGATAGAAAATTCCCATTATGCATCTTCTCACATAAATAAATATACTTTTAAGAAAAATTACTCGTAAGTGAGAGCAAAATCTAGAATAATAAAAGAGAGGAAATGATAACTCCTGAAAGAATCTATGATAAAAGGAGATAATCCCCTCAAAATCTCATACCAAATTCTATCGATCAAATCACTTTTTTAAGAAACATGAGACATCTAAGTCATATAAGTAAATAGATCTATTCATTCACCAATCTCATAAATACCATACCAAATTCCATCAATCGAATCGCTTCAAGAAACACAAGCCAGAAAATTTAGCCAAAAGCATGTAAACATTGTCAAGTAGCAAGCTAGCGAATGATCCTAAATTTGAAAAACAACAAAAGGAAAAGTTCTTAGAGATAACAAGTTGATCTCCTCTTCTTGACTAGAAGCTACAGAATTTGAACAGCATCTGATATGTAAAAAATGTCAGAACTAATACATGTATATGAAATGTTAGGACACCTAAACATTTTAACATACAAACTCGATCAAACCTCGGATAGGACCTGCACTATTCTGTCTAAGCTGTGACAGACCATAAAAGCTAGCAGCATTACTTGTCCTTAAGACCATCCTCGGAATCTCAAGTTCACAGGAAACGTCAACTGAAAAGTACATGACAGAGTCATGAATAATGCACAATATGGGATCTTGTGGGTTTTTTAGCTTCAACCTTGTCAAGCAATCTAGAAATGGTACTTTACACTTCATGTTTAGTTTCAACAAGTAAGAAACAACTTCCCCATCAAAGTGACCTTCCAATGTGTTTGATAAGCCATCCATAGACTCAAAGCAAAAGTCTAAAAGATGAGAAGAGATTGAAAAGAAGGCATGTGTTTCAACAACTATGGTTATGAGGAAGCCTTTTGAGTGAAGAATCTTGGCAACTGGTTAAGAACAATTGGTTTTCATAAACAAATATAAACACCGATGGAGTCATAAATTCAGTTTTGCTAACTTCCATCAGCTCAGTATTTCGAACCTGAAGGCAAGGGGTTGCAGTTATATATCTGAAAACAATAAATAAGTGCAGGAAAGAAACTAAAAGAGATAAAAATAGCATACATCAAGAATCTGAAGGTTCTCATTTTCCTGCTTGACAAGAAGCTTTTCATTAAATTGTTTAATGAAGTCAACCTTTTTATTACGATGAAGTAGATGGTTGAATGCTTTGAGAACTGTGCCATCTTCTATGGAAAAAATTTTAAGAGGAACATGGCCACTTGCTCTATTAAAGATCAATAACATGATGCCTGGACTGTAGGTAGAATTAAGAATAAAAATTGAATAAAGGCATTCATTCAACAGAAAAAAATAAAAAAGAGAGGATACAAGATACATTCCAGACTCAAACAAGTTCTCACGTAGTTATCCTTTGTCACACAAATTATCACATTACAGACAAATTCGCATGCAACCATTTCACTAGCATCAGGATCAATAGCAACCATTTCAATGGCATCAAGATTAGCAACAACTATTCCCACTAACAACTACGATTTACAAGTGCACAAAGTTATATACATTGTGTATATGCATGCGAGTACACGCACCCATGTATGACTATGGGTGTGTGTGTCTGTGCGAGAGAGAAAGAGATACCTAATCTTGATTTCTTGAACATATTTGTCTGAAATGGAGTAAAACATTGTATAGTTTTTTAGGCTAAACACCTTGTAAATGCTGATCATAAACACATGCGAAATTAGAATAAAAAAGTGGTAACTGCATTTGGAAAACAAAGAGCAAATGGATTGTAAAGTCACCTATCTTGTGCAGAGTAAGTACGAACCTTTCCATTAACATCATCAAACTCTACAAACCCAGGCCACTTCAAGGATTCAGATTCAAATAGGGCAAAACCTGCATTTGATTTACCTCTTCCTATGTACCTAACCATTTAAAAATAAGTTAAGCATTTATAGCATGTAAGACTTAGAGAAAGGGCATATAAGCAAGAGAAAATGTTAACGCACTCAATTCTAGTTGATCTACATTTCAAAGGGCTGAAATTGTCTGAAGCATAAACTGAAACAGTGATAAGTAAATCATTGTTCTTATTGTAGAACAGGCTTCGAATTACTTAATCAAGAATAACATTCAGAAAACAAATCCTCTGGTTTATCTCTACATTTGAAACTGTTAATGTATAAAAGATATAAACTAGCTTCAACTCATTAGGAGAAGCACTTGAAGTAGAAAGTGAAGTTCATGAATTGCAAGTCTGTATATCTGATAAATAATTCTGGTGGTACCTGTAGGTCATAAGGATATTGTTCAAAGAGCAATAATCATCACGAAATAAAGGGTAACACTAAAAAAGAACAAGAGTAAAACATGCACAACATCATTTATCTACACTGAAAATATTATAAAATATTGTAAACAAAAATTTAGTTTCATTTAATTCCCTCAATTACATGATACATTCATCCACAAAATATACAAAATATTTGGCAAAATATACACATTGAGCAAAGGGAAAAGGACCTGATACCAAGTCATCAACACATACTAAGTTGTCTTCTATTCCTAAGAAGACATCATAAACTCCAACATGTCCTTTCGAATATTTAATGGTGCACTAAGTAATGCCCTGACTTCATCTAGCCTACAAACAAGGAAAAGATAACTTTCTTACAATTTGGATCCTTCCAGTCCTAACTCTACCAAATGATTATATAGTTCTTCTTCTGAAATGGGAAGCAGTTTAACTAATAGTGCAGTAGATTTATAATAGCTTTTGTAACTGTCTGAAGGCCATCTTTGATTACATCTTCACCATAATCTTCCTTATTTTTCCTTTTTTGTGATGTTCCTAGGTTTGCGTTTTGTGAATGAGTTGGCATTCCCATTAGAGATTCAGTGTGATCACCATCCATTGTTACATTGTCTTCTACACTGAAGTCATTGTAATGCAACATGTCGTCATTTTCATCCAAGGTGTTGGAAAACCCACTATCGACAGAAATGGTGTGCCTTCTTATCTCCTGTGCTACTTCAGCATGCTTGCCAGTTGCTCTATGATGTCCGTAAGTCTCTAACATCTTCTCATAGTTATGAAAAGGCTTCTTTCTCCACTCAGTAGCTTCTGGTTTAGCCTATTACAAAAATAAGTTAATAAATCAACCAAATCACAGCATATATCATACTTTCTTCCAACAAATTATTAAACAAGTTCGCCTGGATCAAGGTCTCGCACACTTCTGGCTTAGCAGTCCACATATTTGTTAATGGATTCCATGCAAATCCACTACCTGCATTTGAAAATAAATCAAAACATTTACTCCACTTGTTCTTAATAATCTTGTTTAGAATTTTTATTTTTTCCTTATCAATTCCTTTATCTGGAAATTTTTCCTTTAGTTTAGCTTCAATTTTATCAAGTGCATATGATGTGAAAGTCCCACCAACACGATTGCCTTGTCGATGCTGGTGCAAGTATGCATTAACCAAAGCATCATCTATAGCTTGATTCCAAAAGCACGCCTCTTTTCAGGGTGGCATTTTGTATGTCACAAATTTAACTACAAAATCTGAAATTTATATCAAAAGCATACATAATATTGAAGCTTCAAATATTTCCAAATAATATAAAAGGCAAGAATAATGAATAAGAATTACAAAGACAAAATTACATGTGAAAACATTAACAACACTAATAAATGGCGTCATATTTAGATACAAGTAGCAAATACATATTTTTAAACCAATATAAAATAATCGAAAACATAAATTTATTGTGATACGGCAATATCTATCCTAAAGTGTAATCAGCCCACATATGAATAGCCATGTTATATCTTATAATTTCTCCACTATGTGCATCATCTTCGTCGTCATTTTCATACCCATCTTGGTTATCACTTTCCCCTCCATCGTAGTCTTTATTAATAAATGGATCATCTGGATCTACACCAATTAATAAATTATGTAGAATGACACAAGCCATAATAATTTTTTTAGTCTGAATGCCATAGGATGGTTCTGTGGTTAATCGGGAACCGTTTCTTCAACACACCAAATGCCCTTTCGATAATGTTACGCAATGATGATTGTTGATGATTGAATAATTCACGAGCATTTAGTGGAATATTCCTTGAATATTCTTTCAAGTGATATCGTTCTCCTTTATACGATGTAATAAGTCCACTTCTCAAGATAAATCTAGCATCAACAAGATAGTATTTTCCTATTATGAATAAAAGTATGTCAAAATGTAATATATGACATTTATTAGTTAATAAGTCAAAATGTAATATATGAAATTTATTGGTTAATAAGATTTGAGCCCTATTTTTTACCTTGGGGAATTTTAGGTGAGAATTGCCTGGTTAGTGCACTTTTCATAATTCGTGAATCAGATGCTGTTCCTTCCTACCTGCCAATACATATGTGAACTTGATATCAAAATAACAAGCACACAACATATTTTATGATGGATAGTCCTTTCTCCCACGAAATCTAGGAGCATCTCGAGCAAGTACTTTCACATGGATATGTGTACAATCAATTGCACCAACACAATCCTGACATTTAAGTATATTATTCTCAAATATTATGCGTGTTGTTTAATATAATTAAACTATTCTCAAATATTATGCATGTTGTTTAATATAATTAAACTAAGTTTAGAAAAGAAAATCACCTTAAAAAATGGGTAGATTCTTCTACTGTTCAATATTTCCGATGAGGTTTCTAATCCTTCAGGTTCTCTTAGAAACATATCTTCTAGCTGTATAATTCCTTTCAAAATGCCATGAAAACGATAGCTTACAGTTTCCCCAGATCGACTCCAAAAATACACAAGCTCCCAATTGGTAACATTATGCCTTAATATGTATAGAAACTTCGCTAATTGTTCTTCAACAATTGCATTTACAGTGGGTCGAAGCACACCTTTTCTAACTAATAAATCACATAATTCAACAAATGGTTTAGGCTGTATTCTAATTATATTTTTTCCATTAGAATGAAATAAAATTTTTCGTATGATACTCTCCCTTCATTACGATCTCTCCGATGGTGTAAGCATTTCAACTTTGTCTTTCAATCTCTCCATTGGTGTAAGCATTTCAACTTTGTCTTTTGCATGTCTCTTACGTGACACCCACCAATAGATCACAAGACAAACAACAAGAATAATCACTAATTGATATATAGGAATCAATTTTTGTTTTTGATTATCCATTCGATTACCTTCACCATTCATATCTAAAAAATAAAATTAGGAGTAGTAAAATCAAAATATAGCAAATATGACATAGATATGTCCACTTATATATGGTGTTATAAAAGCAACAAGAAGCAAAGTAAGGGAAGCTTCTTCAGAGTCATTCCCCCTCTGAAATGTCAAGCAAAGTAATAGGAAAACAAAAACAAAGAAGACAGTGACGATTCAAAAACACCCAAAATTTATACAAATTTTCTGAAAAGTTTTTATTCCTACAAACCATATAAATAACATAAACTGAACGTTAAAGTATCATATACAAAATCACACTTTTGAACCAACAGTAGCATTCTCCCCATTGTTATTTCATAAATCACACTTGTAAGTAATCACTCAACTATCCTCGGTCTAGTATGTTTGTGAAAAAATGAAAAAACATAACAGATAAAAGGATCAACTAGTTGAAAAATTCCATGTCAATGAACATAAAATTCCATGTCAATAAACATTTACCAGTTATCCTCTTTTCAATATTATACGAATGTCAAATTGGATATGAGTATCAATTGTAGCAAACATCCAAATCAGATCAAGGAATGGTAATCCCATGGATTCTTTTCTATGAGCATCATGAGGAACCAAACATGACCAGTGCCAATTTGTACTTTTTATCATGTAAATTGCTTCAAAACCTCTGTAGCAACCAGCCTCCCTCATGTATTTACTGACATATTCATATCACTAATATATATTCAAGCTGTTTATAAATAATCAAGACATGAACTAGCAACGGTTTCAAAGAACTCCTAATGAACAAACTAAGGTACCTTTTCCTGGATGCTCTTTTAAGCATCTAAGCACTGGAGGAATGCCTCAAAGCAGGGTATAGAAATACTGAACCAAAAATATAATTAGACTTCCTAGGACCCAAAGGATTCAAACAAATTTAAACAGAAGAGGAGATAGTCTGTAGAAAACTAGAAGAAGACTAAACAATTGAAAATATGAATATTCAGAACAAGATAAAATCTACAAATGAGAAGTGAGAATTTCCATCCTTTCTTTCCTTATAGAATTATAATAAGTCCAATTGCACCAAGTATGCAAAGACACAAAAACTATAATATATAAAATAAGAACCAGATCTGATCAAAATTTTCACAATGTTTATATAAACAATGATTAGAAGGTGTAAAAAATGCCTTTGGCAATTTGTTTTACGATAGAAACAGTACATTCGACCAAAAAAAACTCCAATAAAAGTCCCCAACCAAACCACCACTTTTGACTTAAACCACTCCTTAGAATAATCTAATGCTTATGGGCCATCGAAGAGAAGATAGAAGACAGATAACTCTCAATGATTAGATTTCTGAATGTGAATTAGGTCATCATGTACAAATCATCTATTGCAACATCATTTTTTAAGTCAGAAAATCAACAACGTGGTTCACATGCCCATGATGAATGGATAAGCTGGTGCTTGAGAAACAATCATCCTCTTATCTGGGTCCGACATGAAAATTTTGTCTAGAAGGTCTTTCAAACTTTTGAACCAATAGTAGCGTTCACCCTATTGTTATTTCATAAAATCACACTTGTAAGTAATCACTCAACTATGCTTGGTCTAGTGGGTTTGTGAAAAAAATGAAAAAATAGAACAAATAAAAGGATTAATGTAACATCCCGGTTCCGTAGAACGGGTCGGACCAGAGAAACGGGTCCGAGTGAGGTAAATCGGAGAAATTAGGAAAACACATTTCATGCTCATGCATTTGTGAACAGTGATGTGCACACGAAAATATCTGTACATGCATTCATGACAATTTTCCCGGTATAAGTGTGA
>JANZXR010000004.1:27165720-27189451 GCA_027575705.1 Erythroxylum echinodendron | reverse complement strand
TAAAAGGTTTTGTGATTTTGCATTGTGTTATTAATGTGTTCCGCTTTCTGTTTAAATAGACAAAGTGTTCTTGAAAAGAAAAAGTGGGCTCACATAGTGATGAGTGTAAAGAGTTAAAAAAAAAATCATACCGACTTTTGTTAAGTGTTAAATGATGTGTTAAGTGATGTGACACGCCACTCTCGCGGAGCACGAATTCGGATATCACTGTCGATATCGGGTTCGGGTTCGACGGGAGTGGGGTGTTACAATTAACTAGTTGAAAAATTCCATGTCAATGAACATTTACCAGTCATCCCCTTTCCAATATTATAAAAATGTCAAATTGGTTATGAGTATCAGTTATAGCAAACATCCAAATCAACTCAAGGAATGGTAATCCTATGGATTCCTTTCTATGAGCTTCATAAGGAACTAAACATAACCAATGCCAAGGAACTAAACATAACCCTCGTGTATTTACTAACATTTTCGGATCACTAATCTCCTTATCTATATACATATATAATATGTATACAAAGTGCTTCAAAAACTTAGTAGCAACTAGCCTCCCGCGTGTATTTACTAACATTTTCATATCACTATATATATATATATTGAGGTGAAAAACTAAGTCGATGGAGAGTTTATGGTCTTTATATCCATGACGAAGGTAGTTCAGTAAGCGTTTTGGCATAAGTGGATAAGAAGAAATAGAGAGGAGTTGAGTTTAACAAGAAGGATTTGAGGTATCAGGAGTTTGACAAGGGGAGCTTTGTAATAAGCATGTTATAAGAAGCCGATGGTTTCAATGTAAAATTAAAGTTAGCAGAAGCAGCATGATAAAGTTGCAAATTCCTTGGGAAACCCTGAAAAGGTCAAAATATCAACCCAATTCCTGAAAAAACTCCAACTTCACTGAAAACAATGTTGTATTACACATCACGTACATGTATCTGAAAAAACAAACTTCATGGAATCTTTATAAATTTCAGGAAAGGAATGAGATGAGTTTCCCAAACCTAAAGGGACATGCTCAATTTATTTTCCACAATTGATGTTCAAAAATGCATAGAGCTTCTTGATTTTCAACCTCAACAATCAAAAGCACACAACTCCCAAATCACATCTACACGTGGTACAGCAAACGCAACCTAGAAAGAGTAATATGTACCTGAAGCTGAAGCAAAGATGCTCTTCCCCACATGCTTCTCCTCTGCCAACGCTCTTCCCCATCTATAATAATGACAGCCAACGACCAACATAATGGTCCATCAATATTCTGTTCCTTGTTATTAGTAAGGATAAATAGTGGTATTATCAAAATTTATTAAGGGTATATTAGGTAGTGTATGTTTATTAGTTTACATTCCATCCTAAACCCCTTAAATTGGAGGTTTCTTATTTTCACTATTTAGGATGGAATGGAACGTAATATGAAACCCTCCGCTTCCATCCTATTTCATTCTATTCCATTATAAAACTTCCTTCCAAACAATGGAAGTGTGTTATGTTCCATTCCATCCTATTATTAACCTTTGAATCAAACAGAGCCTTAAATAAGGTTAGGGTTTCTACTTTTGCTTGTAAATGCAGCATTGTTAAATACTTGGTAGTAGTGATGAGCCGCTCCTCAGGATCTCATAAGGCACAAGCGAAGATTAGTTTGAGCTTGATAATAACTTAAAGGTACTACCAAGAGTTCGAATCCATTTAGAACACCTCATGAGTTAAAAAAAAAGAATTATCATGCTAAAATAAATTAAAATTTTTAGATTTTATCATCTTTGATGGAATGTATATAATTATCAAGGAAGCTAGTCATTTCAGAGCAATTTCAACGCGAGTTTGACCTATATTTCTTGAAAGACCATCCAAACTCAACGATGGGTGATGTGTCTTCCCTCTCCATCGTTAACTTCAGATTAACCGTTTTAAAAAATTGAAAAAGATATCTTTTGGTTTAATACCAAACGATGTTGTTTTGGTTCGGGGTTAAACGCACCCCGAACCTTCCCCCTCATTTTCTCCTTTGTTCCTTCTCCATTTTTCTCTTTCCTTACGTCACTGTCCTTCTCCTCTCCTCGTTGTCACCGCCACTGTCGCCGTCCTTCTTCCTCACCTGCATGTAACTTCTCCTCTCCTCACCGTCGTCGTCCGTCGTAAGTTTACGATTATGTTTTTCTATTTTTTGTAATTTTACGATTATATTTCTCCATTTGTTGAGTTTTGCATGACTTACCGACTTGCTAACATATATTTCTCCATTTCTGTAATTGTTCTTAAAGGGCAATTTTTCGTGAAAGCAGAACATATGGATGTTCATTATCTATTACTATAATTAGGTTCCGTATAATCATTTGTTACAATGTTTTGAAGAGAAGGGATCTAAGATTGAAGTGTGTATTTGAGATTGAAGAGAAGGGATTTGAGATTGAAGAGAAGGGAATTAAGATTAAAGCTATTCCTGCTTTGTTAGAATTTGGTTCAATTTTGATCATTATCCATCCTAATGATAATGACTTTCTTTTGTTACTAGCTTTTGATTTGCAGTCCATTGAAATTCAATTGCTTCCATCTTGAATTCAAGTTGCATAGCATTGGGGTTCCAACTTATTTACTGAATTGATTAAGGTTTGAACTTGGATATTTTAATTATAGTTTCAATCTGGAGATTTTGATTAAGGTTTCAAACACATTTATAGATTTTTAAGTTTAACCTAATGCTTATTTGACATTGAGATATAGCTAAACTTGAGTATAATTTTGTTTATATTTTGATACTAAAATTAGGAATGTTGGATTGTTTTCTTACGTGATTTTAAATATGAGATTTTAGATATGTAATGAATGAATTAGATGTTCACTTATAATTCCATTTTCATTATAAATAGTTCTTATTTATTGGAGATTTCTTCACATTCCTATTTACTAAAATTGTATAATGAATGGTGTTTTGTTTCAAATTTGGGTTTAGTTTTCTAGTATTATCATTGTTTGTAGTGTTAAATGATCAAAGTTAATATACAAACTAATTAGTTAGTTTAATAGTGTTAGAATTGAATGTTTTATACTTCAAGGCAAAAACTCCATTTGTTTACAGAATGGTTTTTTATGTTGAATGTCTGTATAGGTTGATGTAGTTAGATTATTGATTTGTAAACTCATTTAAATATAATTCTACAACATTCAAGCTTAATTATTTTAGCTATTAATTTTGTTATAAGGAATGAATAATATTAGTTTGTAGGGAATGCATAACAAGCAAATTTGGTTCTAGTATTGCTATCTTAAATGTGTAGATAATTGTCATTTACAACTGGTGATAATCTTTCTTTATCCTTCTTTTATTATAAAATTCTATTTCTACATGTGATAAAAATTTTCTTATTATATAAAATGTGTTTGACTCATTTTCTTTATGTGAAATTTTAGTTACGAATGACAAAGTATTTTTCAATACTGATATTTTAAATTAAAAACAAAAGGAGAAAACATATCCAATTTGTTGTTTTGCTGCAATAAAACTCTATTGCTTCCCTCTTACTGAATGACTTTCTTGGTCTCTCTAGCAATTTGACTCTCTTTGTTTGTATTTTTGTAAGAAATAAAGTGAGATGATCTAGGTTTTGATTAAATGCAGGGATTCTTTGTTTTTTTTTCTGGTAAGAGGGATCTATTTCCGTGGATCTATTAAATCTAGAAGAATCCTCATACCTCTTATAGAGCTGGTGATTTCAATATCTATTTCCTTTTTCCTTTCTTTTTTTCTTTTTTTGTTGTTTTTGTGCTCAAACTTACAATTAATAAGTGCAACTAGTTGTGAATTGTATTATTCTTGACTAATAAGCTCTTATTAGGAAAGGGCCTATGAGTTCCTTTTAAACAATTTGTGAGTTTTGGTTTTGGCTTAGAGATATGGTGCTTATTGTAAATACTTTAACTGAGTTATAATTACTCTTCACCCTAGATGTAAGATTATGTAAGGGCTACTCTTCACTCATGAAGGATGGTTATGTAAGGATTACTCTTCATCTATGAAGGAATATTGTCTAATAGTTCCTCTTTACCCATTAAAGAAAAATTTATGGTCAACTAGAATTCCTAAGATTGGTTTTAAGAGTGGATGTATATCAAGGAGGACTAAATCATTGTAATATGTATGCATCTCTTACTTTTACACTTCATAATAACTTATTATATGGGATTAATTGTGATTACATATTTTCATATATGTGTTGCTATTATTTATAAAAATTCCATCAAGTTACACTCATATTTGCCATTGATATAATCTTTACATAATTGTAGAAGTTAATCATAACCTTGCTTACCTAATTCATCATACAAGTTAGATTACTATAGAGTCACCTAATTAATCTGTAGCTGCTTTAAGGCTAATAATTGGTACCCAAACTAAATTCCATTAGTGCATACCTAATAGTATTTGAGTAAAGATTATGTTAACCTAGGATTTTTCATTTAGAAAAGAGGGGAAAAATTCACACATCATCATTTTTTTAGTAGTGGTTACACGTATTGAAAAACATGAATTAAATATTTTCTTTTATCACATATATTATTTTTTAGATAAAAGAAAGAATTTATAGCATATTATATAAATTGGAGTCATCTTAATAAAATTCACTACTATAGACAACATAACCACACCTATACCCAAGTTAAAACTAAATGGAATGAAATTGAAAAACATAACATTAGACTATAAAGTATTGATGTGCATATTTTGTTTTGTGCATTAAGTAAAAGAGAATTCAATCAAGATATGACATATGTTAAAGTGACACATGAAGGTACTAGTTAAGTGAAAAAAGTAAATTGAGCATGTCAGTGTATCAATGCAAGTTATTTTTGAATGAAAAATATTCAAGAATTTTTAATATGTATACACCAGTTAGAGCATCCATCGTCACCAGATCAATGGTATACTTTTGGTCATTTCATTTGAATTACAAATACTTATTATGTACAATGTAATGTTTTATTATTGATTAAGATATTTTTAACTTTATATCATCAATCAAATTTTTGTTTAAACAAATTAAATATATATTATTAAATTCATAATTGTTTAAATTATGCATCAATCATAACATCATCAAATCAAATTTATTGATGGTATTTTTTTAAAATTCATAGTTCATTTACCGATGGACATTTGTGATTCTGTCGGTAGAATCACTATCATTTATCGATAGAAAATCACTTATCGTCGATAATTATGGATGGAATAACCAATTTCGTCATAAAATTTACTGATATCAAATTAACCGTTGATAAACTCGCAGACAGAATTCAGGTAATTGTTAGTAATGTTTTAACATACTTATTAATGGAAGGTATAAAATTATCAGTAACTATGCCGATGGAATCATATTGTCCGTCGACATATTTATCGACGCCAACAACACAAATACCGTTGGTATATTTACTAACAAAAAATTAAATCTCTTTCAATAAATTTACCGACATAATTCTTGTGTTTTGTTGGTAATTATTACCTATGGCCATTTCTACGACGCATTTGTCCATCGGTAAATTCCATCTCTAATTTGAATTACCGACGTAATTTTTACAATTTTTTACGGTAATTTCTGCCACTAAATGACTTTTTTCTTGTAGTGAGTTTTTGTGGTGGGCTATAAGTAACCCCCTTCATGCGTGACTCCCTCCTTGGGTTGTTTGTGATTGTTTGTTGGTGGTGTGCGAGGTGAGGCTGTGCGTCTTTTGTTTTCATAATTAAAAAGTGCATGGAAGGACTAATGTGTTGATCTTTATGTTGCTGTCTTTATTGGGGTTTCACGTGAGTGGGTTAAAGGTGACATTTTGCACTGAGGTGCTTTGATGGTCGTGTGTCTTCGGTTAGTTTTCGTTGATGAAGTTTTAGTGCAGCTGTGCTCCTGTTTTTGTCTTTGCATGGTTCAGCTAGGTAAATTCGTGAGTTTTTTGGCATCTGGCTTTCTATGATGTTTGTATGATTTTGTTGGGCTATCCACTGTCATCGATAGTGGTTTTTGTGTGGAAAACTTCCAATAGTCTTAGTTATTTTATGGCTATCATTTTTGGTATTGGTGTGTGAAAATTCCAGAAGTTTCGTGACTTTGTAGCTGCTGTTTTTGTTGTTGGTTTAGTACGAAAAACTTAAGTAGTTGTCTTGGTTGTTGTAGCTCTATTGGGTTAAGTTTTTGTGATGAAACGCTTGTTGATTTGAAACGTTTTGTGGCTGCTATGCGTGAGATGTTTCGGTGACTATATAGAAGATTCATAGCAGATTTCTTAGTTGACAACTTCTCGTTCTTTCATTTAGGGGAGTTGTTTTTTTTATCTTAAGTGTTGTCTTTGTTTATGTTAGTTATTGTTTAATCACTTGAGTTATTTATTTCATAACACTATCACTAAACATTGTTTGTGAAAATCTTCTGTTGAGGTTAGTAAGAGGCGACTGTATTATTAGGTATGAAATTCTTTCACAGGTAGTAAGGATAAGGGACAGTGTCAAGGGTTGAGTGATGTCGGCTCAGTAAAGCCTTGTTAAAACTATTATCGTTAGTGAAAGAATTAAGCTAGTGAGGGCCTCGTAGATGTAAGCAAGGTGTGCCTAATTGTATTAAGAAGTATTGGTGTTGATTTATTTTATTGCATTTAATTTTTCTAGTTTTTGATTATACTAGAAACGACTGCCGTAAATTGAAGAGTTTGTGAAACTACTACACTCCTATGGTTTTCTCAATTCGTATCAGAGCAGGTTACCAAATTAGAACTTGGTACATCAAGTCAGTGTAGATCCTTGTTCTGCAATTATGACTATAAGAGAAGGGGCATCAATCATCAGGTCACCATTGTTAGATGGTTCAAATTATCCTATGTGGAAATCACGAATGGGAGTATTCATTCAGGCACAAGGAATAAGAGTATGGAACTTGGTTTTAAATGACTGGACACATCTTGTGACGAATGATGAAAATGGAGAAGCAGTGCTTAAAGATGCATCTGAGCGAACAAGGGATGAAGAAGAGAGAACGCTTGAAAATTCTCAAGCCCTACACGTTATCTTCAGTCCAGTTGATGAATGTTGTTTTGCTATGATATCAACATATGAATCGACAAAAGAAGCGTGGGACACTTTGCAGACTATACATCAAGGATCGAAATCCGTGATAGCCTCAAAACTTCGTATGTATGTAGTATCCCTTTTCCCATGTTAAGGGTTAAAACCCTAGATTTCTGTATATGAGAAATATTATTGAGAAATTAGGAAATGCATTTATGCTATTATGAGTAACATACACACACGCACGAATTTGATTGTCTGTACATATTACAATTATGGTTTATGCATGACATTTTTTAGGTATAAATGATTCTAATGTGATTATGATGTGAATTATGATTATTATGTCTTGACTTCTGGTTGATAAATGATATAGGAATGTATTTGTTAAATTGAGAGATTTCTAGAATTTTGGGTTTTTTTGGACTAAAAAAATGTCAAATTGCAAGACAATTGATAAATGGTAATAGAATTAAATGTCAAATGGTAGTATAAATTATTGATAAGTAAGATTTAATGACAAGTGTCATTGAAAATTGGGAGACAACAGATTAGAAATTGGAGACAAATGGACTAGTTATTTAAAAGACCAAGTGGAGACCACAAGGTGATGCAAGCTTGTCACTTGCCTTGCCACACTCCTCACTCTCGATATTGTCTCCTTTGAAAGACCATCTTTTGTCTTTCATTTGGCTAATACATGCTTTCTTCTTCTCTCTTCATTTAGTTATTCATCTTCTTCACTCTCTTCTCCATCCCACGACACTCTCTTCTCACCCACTCCATGTCAATCTTGCCCAACTCTTTCATTTGTTTCTCCAAGACCTTTGTTGTCTTTATCATTTGTTATAAGGAAAACCTAACCTTTCCTCCTTAAATGATATGATAAAAAATATGCATGGAGGAGCTAGGGTTTTATGGTGATTGAAGAAGTTTAAGCTAATCAAGTAAGTAGCATATTATCCTTTATGGCTTACTTGATAGACATGTTTTCTTTATGATAGTTTAAGAGGAGAAATGTTAATGAAAATGGAGTTAATTTTTTACTACATCGTGGATGAATAAATGGACATATTCATGTCTTGCTTTTGTTTATATGATGAGAAATAACTTATGATAGTTTAAGGAATGATAGATAGAGTAAATGATGTATAAAAGTGTGCAAAAATGTTGATGAATGAGTAATGAGCATTGAAGAATAAATATATGTGTATATGCTCTGTTTTCATAAAAATGATAAATAACAATGATGTATTGTTTTATGGATGATTAATAATGAAATAGTGTTGGAATGAGAATTGAAAGTTGATGAATATAGAGATGTGTTTATGACCTAATTTTGTGTATAAGATGAGTGCAGAAATGTAAACGAAGGAATGATATAAATGTCCTGTTTTGAGTATATGAGTAATGTGAGTTATAATTTTTCATGTGAGAAAATAGATTAAGCTTCGAAGTTAAAGAAAAGGCAAGTCTAGTGTCTTGAAATGAGAAGAAATTAAACTGATAGTTGAGAAATGAAATGAAGGTGATAATGGAGTTGAATATGTGTTGAAAACGTTGATGATGAATGTGTATATATGGATGTTTTGTTTTTGTATTTATGATCAACCATAGATTATGATTTTTGTATGATTGATATTGAGCTAAAAATGAGGTGAGAATGAAGAGAAAATGATGAGGAACTAAGCTAGAAATAATATACTAAGCATAAGATGTTTTGGATGTAACTTGTAAGAGTTGAAAAAAAGTTGGAAAATAGGAAGAAGATTGCTGGGATTTTTGGATGTGGGCAACCCACAATCGTGGGAATGCATCCACGATCATGGAAATGTATGAAAATCCTGAAACTTTCTATTAAAGAAAACCATGATCGTGGGAAGTCATCCACAATCATGGGAATGGTTTTTAAGCGAATTATGCTTCTTTTATGTAAAGTTTGAAACAACAAATGGTTAGGTACTTTCCTATGATGCATTTAGGCTTAAATAAAGCTTGAAATGAACTTAGTTTGCTGATGGATTAAGTGATTAAATATATGATATGTTTAGGGTGATAATTGAGGTTATAACGTAAGCATGGACGATTGATATCAATGAGATAAATTCTGGAAATTTATAGATGTTATAAGAATGAAAGTGACCTATGAATGTTAATGTGATTCAAAGAAGATGAGTAATGTGTATTAAGTAAGAATGAATAAGAACTTGAATATTATGTGATAATATGATGCTATAAAAGAAATGATGAATGATTGAATTATGATATTAGAATAACCAAGTTCTTTGAGCTATGAACCTAAGTGCAAGCTTGATATACACAAATGATAATGTTTAAATGATCAAGAGATATAATTAAAGAAACATACTAGGAATAGTCAAGTTGACCATGCATTATACATTACACACATATATATGTGCACGATTGAATGTTTATATGATTGTGCAAATTAAAAATGTGTGTAAAATATGGTATTGCATGAAGTTGATACACACGAATGAACATTAGCGTCCAAACGTTTCCGAATCATGGAAACAAATGCTAATTTGGAGCGTACTGTGAGTTGACCTAGATGGTCTCACATTAATTGATTGTTCTATTTTAATTTTCGTATTGAATTATTACTGATGTAAGTGTGATTGAGACAATTCTGAACATAAATAGTCTGAGGAGTTTGATAAATGTGAATGTATTGGAAGTGCTTCATTGAATGTGAATGAAAAAGAAATAAGTGTTCTCAACATTCAATGCACGTTCACTTTTTTCCCATTTTCATCGCTGCATATACTTGAATTCATGCATTTCATTACATGATATGCAAGAGCAGATAAAGGCAATTATGACCGAAGTAGCAACCGAAAAAGAGCTTAAAGCTCAGAATGTGATTAAGAGCCAAAGGCTCACTATGTATAATGAGCCTCGTATCCCCAACGGATACGAGATAGTTATCAATGAGATCGGTATCTACAATAGATACAGGACAGTTAAAGGCACTCGTTCACAACAAAGTAATAACTGAAAGTGAGTCACATGTGCATTGCATATATATATATGAATTGATGTGTATTAAATGAATGATGGAAATGAGTTATATGAACTGTTGCAAAAATTAATTTGTGAAATGATATGCAATGGATGAATGTGTAACTTGTCTGTAAATATGAATATGTGAATTCTTCAGTGTTGATATGAGTCATCCCATCGAGGATGGTTCGCTTACTGAGTTTTCAAAACTCACCAAAATTGCAAAGTTATCTTTCAGGTTCAGAGGATACCCAGTTAGACAAATTGGAGTATAACCACTGAAATTGAATGAGAGATAAAGGTCAAGATCAGTTCGCAATTGAATATATCTTTTGTCATTTTTGTATCAAAATTTGTTTTCCACAACTGTTGAATTTGTATATATGACTTCTGTACAAAGTATACTTGAATTCAGTTTGTAATAACAGTTATGATTAAACATGTTTTGTTTTGTAATGGGCCCAAATGATTATTGAAATTCTGATGATATGTTTATTGTTTATGACACTTATGACTGGAAATGTTATGAATAAAATGGGCTAAGAATGATTATTGATTTTTTCTAAAAATGCATGTGATGCGTGAATAATATGCATTGAGTATGATTGACTGACTGTCCTAACATGTCACCCTTGCAGAATATGTTCCTGATTATAGACAGTATGTTTAGAAATATGCCTTATGAGAGTAGGGTGCTACATGTTGGTTGTGAGATTTGAAGAACTGAAGATGGAAGAGAGTGAAACCATTGTAGACTTCTATGAGAAACTGCGTGACATAGCAAATCAAGAACAACAAATCAGGAAGAATTACTCTAACCTGAAATTGGTTAAGAAGACATTTATATCGTTGTCTCCGAGATTCATACAAAAATTTGCAGCCATCAAAGAAGCCCATGATATCACTAAATTGTCTTTGGATAAGGTAATTAAGATTATTTCTAACTTTGAGATGAATTTGTTGATGGACAATTGAGAGAAGAACAAAGGATTAGCATTGCAAGCTGAGATTGGTAAAGTCATGAATGACTTCGAAAATGAATCCAATGAGAGTGAGGATATGGAGTTATTTACAAGAAATTTCAATAAGTGGTTAAAGAAAGCGAAGAAGGATAGGTTCGATTTTAGGCAAAACGTTGGGAGCTTATCAAATAATAATTTCAAACAACAAGGGAAAACTCAAAAGGGTGAAAGAAAAGTGAAGAAAATTCAATGTCATGAGTGTCAAAGCTTCGAATATGTGCAAGCAGAATGTGTTAACACCTTAACGAAAAGAAAGGGTTGTCCTATACATGCACTTGAAGTGAGAATGAATTTGGAAGTGTGTACGGTAATGAAGAAGAAGCTGTGAATAGTGCTACATTAGTTACTTTATACAGCAAAAGTCCAGGTACTTGCTTAATAGCAACCAAGAAGGAATCAATGAAGAAAACATGAGTAAATTAGAAAATTTCGGGGAAAAAAACAGACGAATTAGCTCAAAAACCTAATCTCCGAATAGGATAGTGATGACAATACTTCAGATGACAAAAAGGAAGGTATTTATAAACCCTATGAGTTAATGTATGCTAAATGAGTCCAAACATGTAAGAAAAATGAGAAGTTGAAAGAGGAAAACTCTACTATGAAGAACACTATTCAAAATCTTGAGAAGAAGTTGTTATATACAATAGATGAGCATAATGAAACATAGTTTAAGTTGGTAGATAATGAAATATGTCTCACGCCCGTCACAGAACAAATTTTCCATTTAGGATTTCCAAACGTGCTCATGCGTGAATTTTACGATTTATATAAGTTAAAAAACCTATGTGCCTTTGGTTGCTAAACCCAGTACTTAAGGGGTAGCTACTCATCAATTGTTCACCTTCAATTTGGGTTAAAGAGGATGCATTGAGGAGTGCTAAAAGGTAAACAAATTCTGCATTGAAAATGGATTAAAAAAAGAATCATAATTATCATCTTAAGATTTTCAATTAAAAATAAGATTTTTTTAATGCATGAATTACTTAAATCTTAATTCACCTTTACATCCTATAAAAAGTGAAGATTTCTAGTTCAAGTATGATAGTCAACACTTTCTCTTGTGGACAAGTAGTAGCTTTCACCCTCTCAAGAAGAAGGGTTTGTTGGTTTAAGGGTTAGTTCCCACTTAGGTCTATTGTAAATCAAAAAAATAAAAGGGAAAGGGTTTCGAATTTATGGCATGAGAAGCATTCACTACAAGAAAAAAATTTTTTGTGATGGAAATTATCGACGAAAAATAAAGATTTTTTGTTGAGAAATAAATTTGGCGATGGAAATTATAGACGGAAAGAAACATCAGAGAAACAGCCATCGGTAAATTTAGCGACGGAAGCTTGTGTATCTGTCGGTAAATTTCCGTCGATATGTTAAAGAAAATTTACCAACGGATTTATAGGATTCTGTCGCTACTTTGTGGATGGAATCCTATCATTTTGTTGGTGAATTTGCTAACGGTAAATCATATGTCTAAAGTTATCAACGGATATATATGTTTTCGTCGCGGAATTTACTGACGGAAAAGTTAATCGTCGCTAAATTTTTATCGACGGAGTGATATATTCTGTCTGTAACTTACGAACGGATTTATTTATTTTGTAATTAATTAGTGACGGAATGATATTTTTCGTTGGTAAGGTACCAACAGAAGTTATCATCCCGTCGTTAATTAACCACAGAATATTGTAACTCCATCAGAAAATTTAACTTTGATGAATTTCTACTCTCAGTTCTCACTTCATACCTGAGTTTTCTATTCATAATCATATGATTTTTTTGTATATTTAATTTCTGTAAATAATATAACATTAATTGATAAATATTAATAAACACTATCCAGACTGTTAATATAATAAAAATTTTAAATGTACACGAATAAGTAATCATTGCAATTAATTGTAAATTAAGAATTTATACAAAAACTTAATTGTAGTAAAACATCAAATATATTCACTTATACAGGTGGTGAAGGCGGATGCTCTAACTACTGCGATAAGGTATTGTCTCTCCCCTTCAATTGATTCATCTTATTATAGAGTTGGGATATATACTCCATCTACTGTTGCAACTGAGTTATCAACCTCTCCATTATGCTCTCAAGCTAGAAGACTCTCTCATTTGATGTGGACCGCCTATTAGATCCAGTTTTAGTGGATGTGGAGGATTGAGAATAGCATGTATTCGCAAATAAACCTAAGCCGAAAATCCTTCCACGATGATCCCTACCATCCACTGCATCAAGATATGTCTGAGTATCATTAACAGTTTCAGAGTTCTAAGATTGTCGCTTAATGCTTTCTTGTATTTTGTCCTATCATTATTGTTGTTTATGTTAATAAGTGATACTTTTAAGAATTAATATTAAAGTATAGATTTTACATACACGAACTTGTCCGCATCGGGCATTGATAAGGTCACACCATCATGCTTCTTAGAGTGAGTCTGTAAAATGAGCTAGCGTGATGTAGGCTTCCTACTTGTAGATTTTTCCTGCATCAGAATAAATTATTAAAAAATGAACTACAATTTATAAAAATTTTGAAAGACTTTTCTCTATTTTTATGATATTTATTCCCTGTTTGACAAAAAAAATTAACTCAACAATGTAGTCATTAATGGAACTAGACATTTATAACATTATTATTCTCCATAATGCACATATATTTTCATTTTAAATTTCATATATAAAATTATATTGAAATCAAATTTCATACATCAAAGTACAAAAATCAAATTTCATACATCAAAGAACAAAAACGAGCAAATGGAAGAAGACAACATGTGCAATAGAAGACCAATGGAGAAGAAGAGAAAAATGAAAATGAAAGACGAGGCTAACGGAATGATATTTTCGTCGGTGTATCACTGACGGACATTTATTCGGTTGGTAAACGCTTTCCCTTATTCTTATCTCCAACCATGATTGCCTATATTTACTATGACTTTGACTATTATATAGCTAAATTTCATTGAAAAATTGCACAAATAAATTCCCTCCACATTTATCAACTAAATTCGCAATATACAATTTTTCCTGATAAGTTTACCGGCGGAACTTAATTTCCATCACTAATTTACTACAGAATTTGGTCTATCGGTAATTTATAATTTTCTTGTAGTAATTGTTTAATAATTCTATGGAAAGTGCTACATGTAAACACGCATCGTTGTCATTAGAGAAATTAGACGATAAGCAGTTAAGAACTCAATTCAATTTCGATCTCATGTCACATCTTTAAAAGATGGTATGAATTGTAGTTGTCCATAATTAAAGGTCATTGGAAACTAATTTAGGACCGTTTGTTTGTTTGTATATTTTTATTTTTCGTTTTTTAAATTTAGTAAAAAAAATTGTTTATTTGAATTTATGATTTCTATTTTTTGTTTTGATGTCTTTCAGTTTTCAAAATTTATGAAAATCATAAATGGTAGTTTTTTTATAATCAAATCTATTATTAATTAAATACATATTAATAAAATTTGAAATATCTTAATTATTAATAAAATTGTGAATAATTTAACTTAATAATAGATTTAATCAATTAAAAATATAAATAATTTAATTTAATTTAATAATTTTATCCAATTATTTAATTAAATTAAATATAAATAATTTAATAAATATAATAAAATTTAAAATATCATCACAATATATAAAATTTAAAATAAATTTTAATTTATAAATAAATTTATTTTTAAAAGTATTTATTATAATATAATAAATAGTGTTTAGTACTAATTTATTAATGAATATTATATAGTTGATTAAAATAAATTTAATTAATTAAAAATAATTTATCTTTGATTTTTATTTAATATGTAATTATTATCAGTAAGAAAAATATAATTATATTAATTTTAAGAATTAAAGTTAATTTTGTTTTGATTCAAAAGAAAAATAGTAACTAAAAATATAAAGCAAAACCTAAAATTAAAAATCGCATAAGTGGAACAAAAGGAAGAGAAAATCGATCGCGTAACGCAAACGTCGCTACCTACTTGGTTGGGTTTCGTAGTTAACAGGAGATTAGGTGAAGATAGTCAATGTCAATCGCATTCCAATTATAAATATACACAGTCAATATCCGTGTACGTAATTTAAGCATTGAGAAGAGTAGAAATAATATATAGTTCATTATTCAATATACATCAAGATCAATAACGTAATAGTACGTAATCAAAGTGAAGAAATCAACCCTATCTAGTGTCCATAATCTGTATATGAAGCATGAAAAAACAGAAACAACAAAAGAATACATAGTAAAAACACAAATGAAAGACAATCCAGCGCAAGAAATTCTCAGAAATCAAGCTTGCACTTGGTGGTCTCAGGAACACCAGCCAATCTGCCATCGCCACTATTCAAAGGAACCTTCAAGTCACATCCAATCTTGGGCTTTAACTTGCCCGTCTTAAACTTGCCAACCTTAAACCTGATTCTTAGGTAAAGCTTCACGTAAATATCATAAACTCCAGAAGTCTTATCTTCATTAAACTCGGTGGACTCGTCAGAACTGAGCAAAACCAACTGTTGCCCTCGAAAGATCGGGTTCAAAACCGTAGTGTTTTTGTGTCCCTGATAAAATGGAGTCAAGAAAACAGAACTTAACCTATGATCTTCATAAAAGGCTCTGGCCTCGATGCTGTCGTAGTAGATTCCAATCTTCTTGTTGGGATTGCGAATGGTAATGTTGAGGGCGAGATTATATTGGAGAGTGTTGTTCGCAGTGAAGTTGAACTGTGAGAGGTTAGAGTCTGTGACATGAAACTTGACTCTATTGGGCCGTACAATGAGCCAGAAAATAAAGATGGCAACACCGATGATGATGGCGGCGGAGACTATAAGTTTTAGGAGGAAACTCAAAAGGCAGCAGCCGCAGCCGCAGCCGGAGCTCCGATGACTATGGTAGCTCCGTTGTGGTGGGATTGCCGGACCGTAGTAGGCACCATTTAGATGGGGTTGTTTTTCTGCCATGGCAAGAGGGACACAGAAGTTGTTTTTTTGTTGGAAATTGAAATGGTGGAAGAAAATAGGTGAAGTATGATTTAGGTATAGTATCAGTATGTGTGATGGTGTAAGGCGTTGTGTGTATTTATGTTTTGATTGGGATGGCGACGCGGAAGTAGATGGTGTCAATTGACGCGGTTTTGTTTTGTTTGGGGAAGTCTTTGCGGGGGCTAAGAGGTACGTGGTAATGTCCAGGTATCTACGTATAATATTAGAGGCCTTTTGGATTTGGCAGCTGATGCTTTGAAATTTCTCCATTCACATCGACTTGTTCTTAGTTTCCTAATTATATATTCTGATGATCACAACAGCCTTGATCAAATTGTAGGCAATATTCACTAAAATAATGAGCTTAAGTTGATCGTTTCTTCCTCACTGAGAGAACATGGAAGAAGTAAATTTAATGCAGCCTTATAAGATTATTAATGAAGGCAGACTACGAAGGGAAATTTTAATTGAGATTTGTTCCAGTATTAAAAAAAATAATTTTCTGAAGGAGAGAGGAGTTAGCGCTCGAAATCAAAATAGTATCGTCATTACCTTCAAGTTCATCTCGATCTTTCCCTTTAATTGGTCATTGTTTGTATGTCACTTTCTTAATGTTATTAGGTTAACAAAAAAAGGTTTTTGTGACCAAAATATGCTCAGTTATTAAGACTTCTCCTTCGACTTTTGGACAACGGCGTTTTGCGTGTCATCGGGTAGACTTTGTACTCCCGCACGGATCGAAAATAGTCAAATATATGCCGCCAAGCCTGAAGTTTCCGAACACGTTTTTACAATACCTTGTGCGATACAGGCATTTTCTGTCTGTGAAAAATTTAAAGAGAAACACGACCGTTATAACTCTTTAAGCCACCTTAAACTTGTCTATAATAATCCCATAAAGTATAATTATATTAAGGGTTGTTTATTTCTATTTTTGTTTTTATTTTCAAATTCAGTCAAAAATTTTAGTTTTTTCTTCCAATTTTTAAAAATTATGAAAACCATTAAAAATAGTTTTTGGTTCTGATTACTGTCTTTTTTATAATCTGATTTACTATTATGTAAATATATATTATTTAATTATTTAATTACTAATAAAATTATGAATAATTTAATTCAAGATTATATCATCATCACATTCAGTACGAGTCCTGCATCTAAGCGGAACTTGGGGAAGTCTAATAGTACGCAGCTTTACTTCTATAAAGTAGAGAGGTTGTTTCCGGTTCAAGATTATATGCTCAATAAATTAAAATTAATTATCAATAAAAATTATGAATAATTTAATTTTATTTAATTTTTATAATTAAATTATTTGTAATTGAAATTTAATAATTATTAATAAATATAATTAAATTTAAAATATATAAATATTCAAATAAAATTTGATTTAATAATTAAAATATATTTCAAATAAATATTAATTTTTAAATAAAAAATTTATTTTAAAATTTTTATTTTATTAAAATAACATAGTTTTATTAAATAATAAATATTATATAAGAGATTAAATAAATTTATTTAATTAAAAACAATTTATGTTTAAGTTTTATCTAATATGTAATTATTATCAGAGATAAAAATATAACTTTATTATCTAGAATAATAGCACAAACTTCTTTTCCTTTTTCACTCTTAGATAATTTAAGACTTGAAAAGTATTTGCTTGTCACTAAATTTTGAAGTAGTTACTTATGTTGATAAATACTTTTCAAAGTAATAAATATAGTTGCAAACCTGGAAGTAACGGGATGCACCATCCCAAACCCAATCTTCTTGCTTTCTTAATCAAGACAAAAATGTGACATGATTATACACAAAATTTGTGATTTTAGATTCGCATGAAGCAAGACTAGAAATATGATCCATACCATTAATGTCATTTAAAATAAGATTTATACAATGAGCAGTATATGGAGACCAATAAATATGCCCATACTTTGATTTAATAAGTACCCAACTGACACATATTCAGCTGCATTATCTGTAACAAAATGCACATCATTCTTTGGTCCAACCCACTCGACAATTTCATAGAACAATTCAGATAAAGCATTAGCACTTTTTACCATGTCAAAAGCATCAATAGACTTGATAAAAGTTGTTCCTATATTACAATAAACCAAGAAATTAATCAAGGTTTTTGTCTTTGATTAGTCCACCTATCTGCCATAATAGTGCATCCTATTGATTTCCCAACTAGATTTATATGTATCCATAATTAATTGACATTCCTTTTTTAAATCTTGAAGCAAAGGTAAGCGCAGCTCATAATAAATGACACCTTAAATCCTGGACTGATTGCTGTTGTAGTATCAATTGCTTCTTGAAAATATGGTGAATTTAAAACATTTAAAGGAATACATGAATGATAGAACTATCTAGCGCATGCTCTTTTACATCCCAAAACAACATTGTTATCAACCATAAAATTTTTTAGACTGGTTGAGAACCAGGAGTAGTTCTTGGAGAAAAATAAGAATCTATGTCAATAGTAACTTTTCTTTTTCCTTTATCTAATGCTTGTGATATTTCATCATCTCCTAAAGATATATCATTAGCCTCTTCATTTTTCTTTTTCTTTTTTACTTGTTGCTGTAAATATTTTCGAATCATATCATGCATATCAAGTGGTACTTTTTTGCAAGAAGCAATATTACCCTTAACACTAGCAAGATTTTCTTTCATTCTAAAAATTCCTCCCCCTTTAAACATTCTATCACAAAACATACAGTTATATTGGACATTCCCATCAGATGCTTGAGAGGAAGAAAAATAATTCCATGCTGGATCAGACTTACCACGAGTAAAGGATGATTTCATATTTTCCATTATGATTTAACCTAAAAAGTATTAAAAAAAATTGGATATACTATTGTTAGGGCAAAAGTATACAACTTAAATATTTTTATTTATCAATTGTAATAAAGAAGACCAACAGTAACAAAACAGATTAAAAAAAGACCAACATATGTTACTTATTAAACTTTGCTCCATAGATGTACTACATTATTGAGTTGACACTATATATTTGTTGTAATTCTTATACTTAAAATCATAATTTTGATTAAATTATAAAATCACAAAATCAGTTTTGAGTAGACACCAACTATTAATTCTTTTGACCAACAAAAATACACCATAAGTTTAAGTTATTAGTTACACCAAAAATATGTAGCGTACAAGATTTGAGGCATACTCTGACTCTTCAACTAATAGAAATTCTTCAGTTAGTGTTCAATATTTATGTGAATTTAACAAATGTTTTAAATTTTTTTGAAGTAAAAAAAATCCTACAAGTAGTTTTTATGAACGCCTAATATACTTTTTTTTCTCTCTTTAAAACATAAAGCTAATATGAGAAGTACTTATTTGTAATATGATATTGAGAAACTATTGACATACTTGGTGATAAGAAAGTGGTAAATGAAATTGAGTTGATTTTTAGCAAAAAGATAGAGAAGATGGAATTGAGATATAAAAGAAGGTAGAAATTGTATTTTGTACCTGTAATGATTAATAAAATTATTTGGTGTGATTTAATGTCTTAGCTTCTAATTGACTTTTTGAATATTGCATTTGAAAATTTAGTATTTCAAAATTTTATGATAATACGATTTTTTGAGTGAACTAATAATAATACTAGCAATTCTTAAGATAATCGTTCTTCAAATTCAAGGTAGGATACATTATAAACAAGTATAGAGTCAATAAAACAAAGAAGTGAAAGAACTGCTCATTATTATGCATCAACCTTTGTTTGCATGCTATTACATCAAGAGACAATCGATGATTGTTTTAAATAAGATTCACCTAATAGATTCAGAGAGCAATAGAGAAGAAGTTAAGTAGTAGTAAGTGAGAACAAAGCCTTAATTATGGCCTAATATTTCATCATCCATAACCACTATTCATTCATTAGACTTACTCCTATCACATTTATCTAAACAGTAATAATTCATATTATCAATTTATATAATATATTCTAGAGAACAACAAAGAAGCTGCTAATATGAGTCCTGACTCCTAACCAATAGAGTCTTAATCAATTACCACCACCACCTGATCTTATATCCAATTCCACCAAATTTGAACATATAATGAATAATGGATCAAATCCAAGAACAACAAGAAACAAGAATCAATTTTAAAAAAAGAAAAAAAGTTAAGCTAAAACCATCGCAAACCATGCATATACACAGAAACCAATGGCAGAATGGTGACCATACCAGAAATAAAAAAAGAGCTGAAACAAATCAAGTGACCATAACAGAAACAAACCAAGAGCATAAACAAGCCAATAGCCGAATGGTGAGCATGATAGAAATAAACCAACAGTAGAAACACATCAGAATGGTACTCACTTATAAAAAAGCTCTACTGAGTCAAGTCTTTGAGAAAAGCAGCCCGAAATAGTGTATCAATAAATTCAATACTTCAACGGGTATATATAATACAACTATCAAAATCTGAAATGAAATAGAGTTCTAAGTATTACAGAAAACTAATTAATCAAGAAGTATAAACGAGAATGAAAGCTCATGAATCATGATTCAACTGCCTTATCCTTATCTCCTTATCTACATAATAAATTGGAATTCATAAACTTCGAGTCTGCCAAATTGAAAATTGGAATTCATCACGTCTTCTGCTATTTACTCTCTCGTCCTTTTGCTCTGACTTATCGCTACAAACTTACACTAATACCTTTGCCTTTTCTTCTTTGAGAAAATAGGTAGGCATCAGTGTTGCAATCTGACGGTCCCAATGAAGTGCCCTCCTCGTTGATTGATATGAAGAAACCTGCATACAGGTGAGAACCCAATGTTGAAGAAGTTACAGGCTTGGGATTTCTCATAATACAGACTCAGCAAAGAGATCAACTTCCCATATTCCTTGCGTATATTACGACAAAATTCTTTGCTTCTGATAGGTAAATTAGAGAACAACACTTAATAGTAACAGTTATACCAACTTGACTTGCCGTCTTTCTCTTAGATGTTAACTCTCCAGTATGATCATAACTCAGGTATGGTCCTTCCAATTTTCAAGCTCAATCTTGAAATAAATTGACCAATAATGGGTATTAGCTTTAGTAACAAAATGAGGGAGAAAACGAAAGGAAAAGATGACTGACCTGGAGTCATTGATGACAACCTCAAGTCTAAGATAAGAAAAAGCTTCACTGTTCACAAGCAAGTATGTTTTGCAGAACTCTACTTCTTGACATTTGGAAGAACCCCTTGCTAAACTGAACAAACCCTCCTTGGCCAAGCTTCACAGAGAAGTTAAAACTTTATAGCTTCATCTTCGTGCTTTCTCGTATTTATGTGTGTGAGGGGAGCTTAATTTCTCTTCCATGGAGTTGATTACAGAGGGGGAAGACTAGATCGAAGGGAAGGCAGGAGAAGCCTAGAAGCTTCGAGGAAACGAAAATATCTGCCGATTTGTTACTTTTGTATGTAACAGGTTGGACCGGGTCAAAAAAACCTACCGGTTTGCTAATAAACTGGCCGGTTTCAATATATAGAGGTTATTATTTAAAACCGAACTGGACCAATGGCCGGTTCAAATTTTTTCCATTCAGACCAGTCGATTCGTTCCAATTTTTAAAACATTGATTAATGTAATCCAAATTTTAGTAATTCCATAACTAAAATAGGTCAATCCCTACTAATAATATCTTTATTCCAATTAAATTTTAAAAGATTTTTAAATTCAAAATCAATTTTAAAATTATATTAATTATTTTTCTTAATTTGATTAAGATAAATAATTATTTTGATTCTTAATTAATTTTAGAAAAGTAGTTTTCAAAATTAGAATTAATTAGTTTTAATTAAATTGAAATAAATTAATTAGACTCCTTAAAGTGTTTTCTTAAATAATTAAGAATTATGTTTCTTAATTAAATCTAATTTATTTCAATTAGATTCAAATAAATTAAATTTATGATTTTATTTGTTTAGAAATTATTATTAAATTTATTCAGAAATTATTTCTTTGTTTATGAATAATAAGTTCCTTGATATATTGTGAAGGATTTTTTGGATTAAACTTTCAAAAAATGTTTTTATTTTTTATTCAGAAATGCGGCTTTCTATAATTTTTTAAAAAATGATTTTCTAACTTATTAAAGAAAGATTTTCTAATTAATTAAGAAATTAATCTCTAAATTAATAATGTAAAGGGCTTTTTTATTTAAATTCAAAAGTGTTTTATTTCATTTTGAAAGTAGTTTCCTTTTAATATTAGAAAATAATTTTCTAATTAAGGAAAAGTAAATTTTAATGGTAATTTCTAATTAGATTATAAATGATTTTCCTATTGGATTAGAATGTGTTATATAATTTTGAAAAATGAGTTGTTTTTAGTTATATTAAGTAAGAAGAATAATTTATTGAAAATTGTTTTGAATTAAAATTTTTTAAAGGAGTTAAGATAATTGGATATAGTTCCCAATTAGATTTGAAAATTGCTTTCAAATTAACTTAAATTTCTATTTGGAATAGAAATTTAATTCATTTAAAAATTAATGAGTTTATTCTAATTCAATTCTTTCATAGAGCTGAAAATATTATTTTAGATTATGAAGATCAATAACTAAAATGAAACAAAACTTGAAGTTTTATGCAGACAATTTGATTATGAATGCATAAGTTAACACTTTATTTATATGTTTGATATATATAAATATATGTTAGATGCATGAAAGTTGTATGTTTTATATATTTAATATTTTATATGCAATTTTATGTTTGATGAGATGAAAAAAATAAATCCCTCTTTAAAAATAATAAGTACACATTGAGAACGTGATTGTTGCCTTCCATTGTTATAAGAATAAACCATAGTTCTATTTATTTTTATGCTTATTGAGTAAACTCAAGGTCACTTTAACCTAAGGCTCTGTTTTGTTAGTGGAAAAGTAAAGTGAAATTGAAATATGATTTCTCGGAAAATAAATCTATGGAAAGTAAAGATATTCACATGTTTGGATACTTATAAGAATTCTAATAGAAAAGTTGAGTGAGTTTTTATTATAGCGTTTAGTATGTAACAGTATTTCATGAAATGTAATTCAATTTTGACTTGTGTTTCTAATTATATCCCTATAAACTGAATAAACATTGAAATCGTCAAATAATGTTAATTTGTAATACAAGTTGTATTATTAAATATTAATTTTTTTCATTCTTAATATTCTAATCATATAATACTATTATATCATAAATATAATATTGAAAAATACTAAAAAGACCTCAATAGTACAAAGACAAATCTTAAAATTTAAATCAAATATCAAATTTTTTTTAACAATGAAAATAAAAATACAAATAGTGCATTATTATTAAATTTATTATTCTTTTTAATTTTATTATTATTAATATTATTAATTATTTTCTACTTATTATTAATTTTATTATTACTAAATTTATTATTTTTATTAAATTACATTTATTATTTATTATTAATATTATTATACATATTTATTGTTAGTATTACTGTTACTATTATCATCATCATCATCATCATCATCATCATCATCATCATCATCATTACTAAATTTATTATTCTTATTCTTTTTACAACTAATTTATTTATTTATTTATTTATTTATTTATTTATTATTATTAT
>JANZXR010000004.1:27131784-27165620 GCA_027575705.1 Erythroxylum echinodendron | reverse complement strand
CACCACCACCACCACTACTACTACTACTACTAATAATAATAATAATAATAATAATAATAATAATAGTTAATTTTGTACTAATTATTAATTTTATCAATTATATTTATATTTATTATTAATATTAATATTACTATTATTATTGATTTTATTATTATTATTATTATTATTATTATTATTATTAATTTTCTGCTTATTATTATTCTTATTATTATTAATTTTATTAGTTGTATTAATTACATTTATTATTATTATTATTAAATTTCTTATTATTATAAAAGAGTTGTCATAGAATTGAGAGAGAAGGAAGAATTGAATTGGCTATCGTATTTTTTAGATTAAATTCCTAAAGAAAGTAATCTAAATATCAAGAGGGTGATGGGATTTAAAATCCAAGTAAAGTGCTACTATTTTCCTTAGATTGGGAAAGTTTTTACTTTTAACTACTCAAAAAAATGAATCAAACATGATAATATAAATTTTAGAAAAAAGATTACTTTCCCAATCAAGAATCCATACCAACCAAACAAGGCCTAAATATGTTTAGTATTATGACATTAAGTTCTACTTAACTAAATTTGTATGATTTGGATAAGAAAACTCATGATTACATCAATTTAGAGGCAGAGCTAGGAAAAACATATAAGATATGTTTTTAGCAAGAGTTGTTACTTAACGAATCTAGGAGTCACATGAGATGTGATTGATAAAGTTGTTATCTATCTAATTTAAGTTTAGCTGATTTTTTGAGCAAACTTAAGATCAACTAAATTTAAATGGAATCCTAACTTACTAGAAAGATTAGAGTAATCTTTCCAAATAGTAGTGAGGGTTATTATTTTGAATAAAATAGTGAGAGTAACTGAATACACGATTAAAGTCCTAATCTCATTTGTTAAAGATGACGTATAGTTAATTACTTGCTTTTCTTACATTTATATTTTGTTCTAAGTGGAATTTACCTTGTTTAGTATAATTGATATTATGTTAGTGAACAAAAATTTATGGACATGAGATATATTTAAGAAGATTTCTCAAAGTTAGATAGAAAATTATATGCCCATTATGTTATTTCGCTATAGTCCCTGTTAAAGATTCAATGAAAAGGTTTTAGAAACATATCAGAATCATGTAGATGACAAAATCTATTGAGATTTTGAGTATACTAATGTCTCATAGACTTTGACGACAACATGTAAGATATATGTTAACATCATAATCGTAAGATGTAAGAGGATGCATAAAGTTGAGTTGAAAGGTATAGTACCTTGATAGAATTGTTCCGCCTAATTTAGACTACTAAAAGCATAAACATGGATATCAATTAAAGGCTTTGCTATAGTATGATAATAGTTGTCATAAAAAGAAAATGATTGCATGACTTTTCTTCTCTATATGAGATATGATAAAGATCATATATATTTCTAGTTCATCTATATAAGAATTTGATACTAAATTTAGATTCAACATTATTATAATGTTCAATGCATTATAAGAAATGGATTGTAAACTAAAAATAGTTGATCCAATTTTATAAAAAATAGTTGATCCAATTTTATACAAATAGTTTGTATGTATTGGATCAAGGGTGACTTATGTTTAACATAAATCATAAGAATATAAAGTTAGATAACTGAGACCATCCTTTTATATCATATTAGTTAATTTAACATAATGAGAATCATAAAGTTACATATAAGGATATGTGTATCAGTTGAATATGAATCGTAAGACAATTATGAAACTTTTCAAGTTAAAGATAATGATAGTAATGAATTGTTAAATGTTATACATCATTGGATGGAATAACAACTCATAAAAGGATAATTCTTATATTTCATTAAATTACTAATGATTTTATGTGATATAGTCATATGTATTAAATGAAAAAATGATTTAAAATTTTCAAAAGTTTAAATTATTTAAATCTAAGTATAAATCAAACATTGAGAATGCTAAAGCACTTCGATGAGATTGTTGTGGTAAGTTTTAAATTTTCGGTTATCTATAGGAAATGGGACTCTTTAGTGCATGCCTTCACAATAAAATTTCCTAAGAGTATGGTTTTATATAAGGAAGAAAATATAATATGAGATATGGTATGATGCAATATTATTTCTTCTATTGTCTTATGCAATGGCTTAAGTTTAAAAAAGTTCCAGTTAAATCAATTAGTAAGATTTCATATTAGATATGAAATGCTAAATCTTTGAAAGAGTCAAAGTTGATGATTAAAGGATGTGATGGTTGGTTAAAGCATACATTATCCATTAAGTTTACAAATAAATTGGATTATAAAATGTTATACGATATCTGAAAGGTTGGATATAATCTTGCAGATCCATTA
This sequence comes from Erythroxylum echinodendron, assembly GCA_027575705.1. NCBI lineage: Eukaryota > Viridiplantae > Streptophyta > Magnoliopsida > Malpighiales > Erythroxylaceae > Erythroxylum > Erythroxylum echinodendron. The sequence continues at coordinate 27,163,276 of JANZXR010000004.1, read as the reverse complement.
AACAAATTGTTTGATTAAATGTATACTTAAAGAAGAATGGTTCTTAAGGTGAGTGATGGAGGTCCATCACATGCAGCCTTGGAAGACATTTCTAACATGGGTCTTGGTCCTACAAGTTCAAATGATATTGTTGATAATGATTCGGTTGGAGAAAAGGGGCTTGAGGAAGAGCCAAATTTGAGCCTAAAGCTACAGGTTTTGCTCAAGCTCTTTGGGACTTACAAATGCATGATTTTTGAAGTCCATTCTCATGATGTTATTTCAATAGAAAAATCCAGCTTATGTTGTACTCTTTGATGATATTTGAAGCCCAAGATCTTAGCTCAAGTATGACTCAATTTCGGTTGAAGATATTTGCTGAATAAATCCATTTATCTTGTTTTATTTTTCCTTTATGAGACTTAAGTTTCAGCTCAATTTTAATTACTTAGTGTCCTTAATTAAGTAATTAAATTGTTGTTTATGGCTGAAGAGGAACCGATATGTGGTTCTCCTTCATGACCCTTCATTTTCTTTTATTTCTTTTTATATTTCATGGTAAAAACTCTCATGGAGGTCAGATTATCAACTCAAAAAAAAGTAAGAGAGATTTGCTTTTGCAAGTTATCATCTTTCATTGGGTTTTGTTAGTTTCCAAAAACTATCCATTGGGTTTTGTGTGTAGTCCAAATACACTCAATTATCTTTCCTTATTCACCTCATCATTCCCTTTCATTCATCTCATCTTCCATTTCAGTCAAATTCTTCACATCAACCCCTTTGCATCATTTTCTGAAAATCTGCCCAGATTCCTAATCCAGAACGTCCAAAACAATAAAAATCATATTTTTCTTCTGCTCATCATTTCAATACAATTCCTTCATCAATGATGTAGTTCACTTCTTGAGCTTCAATTTAGCTTGAAGAACCACCCAAAAATGCTCAGCCGTTTTCCCAGAAATGCAGGTTGTAATCGTATAGTCTGCAGCCACGATTTCCAGAACATAGTCAAATTAAAAAATTCATAACTTTGCACCTGTTAATTCGATGGACAAACTTCCTTCACCAAAGTTGTATTCCGCATCCTATTCTACAATTTTTCTTTAAGTATCACCTCCAAATTCCAAGCCATTTGTCTGAAATTCACCTTACAATCTGCCTGTTCATTTGTACTTGGGCAAATTCCAACTTTTCCAACAACCATCACCCCTAAACACCACAGCAACCACCACGCCATCATTTGGTATCAGAGCATGGAAGTAAACATCCTGGACCTTTTCCCCACCCCTTTTATGTCCAACAATCCAAAAACGCCAAAAAACAAACACACCATATCTGCCGGTGACAATTAAGATTTGGCAGCCACGTTTGATAGGATGAGGCTTAAGATAGAGGCCCTTAAAGCCAAAAACGAGGCCGTAGAAGTCCTTGTTCACAATTCTCCATTAGTCTCTAGGTTTATAGAGACTCCACAAGAGCATGCTGAAGATGAAGAAGACGAAAGGCCCTTTGTTATAGCCCGTGGAGAACTACCCAGAGGAAGAAAGTGAGGGCAATACCAAGGCATCCAGAGGACAGCCGTGAGGAACCTCCCACAAATTCCACCTCGACAACAAGAGAGGCAAGAGGAGTTCTTTAATTACAAAGTTGAATTGCTATAATTCCATCGTAAGATTGATGTTGATGCTTACCTTGAATGGGTTTATGCCATTGAGAGAGCTTTTGAATTGAGGGAGGTGACCGTGGCTAAGAAGATGAAATTGGTTGCAATGAGATTGAAAGGGTATGCTGCCCTTTGGTGGGAAAATTTGCAAAATAAAAGAGTTAGAGAAGGGAGGCCTAGAATCAATCAACGGCACCGAATGAAGGAGGAGATGAATGTTGTGTTTTTGACTCCAAATTATAGGCAAAGACTTACTGATCAAATGTTGAGCCTTAAAAAAGACACCAATACCGTGGAGCAGTACATCATGGAGTTTGAAGAATTTTTGATGAAGTGTGAAGTAGAGGAGACCAAAGAGATGATCATGGGAGATATTTCAAAGTCTTGAAAAAAGACATTCAAGATATGGTACATTTCTACACTTATGAATCCTTTCTTGAATTGAAAAGATTAGCCTTGAGAAGTGAAACCAGCCTCAAACACACCCATCAAAACAAGTCCATACCTAAATATGCTTTAGCCTCATCAAATTACACTCCACCATCTAAACCAAGCCATCAAGCTAGTGCACTCAATTCTGCCCCACCTAAGCTGACTTACACTTCACCATCTAAATCCACTTTGAATGAGCAAAACACACCCTTCACTCCAAGAAATGTCCAATCTACGCCACCCACCAAGAGTGTGTCCAAAAACTACCTCAAATGCTGCAAATTTCAAGGTTATGGCCACTTTCAAACCGAATGTCCTACTAGAAAAATTATGACCATTCAAGAGATTCAAGAAATTGAGAATGAGTTGTACCATGCTGAATTTGTTAGTGATGATGCATGGCTTAATTTGTGTGATGAGGAAGATGCCCTTGTTTGTGATGCTAATGTGTTCGATGGTGAAATGCTTATATTGTTGAATTTTCTAAATTGTGAGAAAAGTGAGGAGGATTGGAGGAGGAAATCTCTGTTTCATTCTAGGTGTTTGACAAAAAATAAATTGTGTGAAGTTGTGATAGATAGTGGAGCATGTGAGAATGTTGTAGCTAGTGAAATGGTTGACAAATTGGGTCTAAAAACCGAGCCACTTGACACTCCATACATTCTGACTTGGCTAGACGCAAAACATGAAATTAGAGTGACAAAGAAGTGCCTTGGTCTATTTTCAATTGGGCAATATGAAGATGAAGATTATTTCCATATAATTCCTATGACGGCTTGCCATTTACTTCTTGGGAGGCCATGGTTGTTTGACAAGGATGTGCATCATCAAGGGAGAGCAAATACTTACACATTGTTCCATGGAGGTAAAAAAAATCTTGATCAAACCTTTGTTGCCCGAAAAGAGAAGGAAGAGAAGAGAAGTTGGAGCCATTGGATTGCTTTCCAGTGAGGATAAAAGTTCCATCATGGAGTAGCTGCCTAGTTACATTCCCATTAACATTGATGATGAGCCCAAACTGAAACACCCAATTCCTAGTGAGGTACAGCCCAAACCGAAACACCCAATTCCTAGTGAGTTATAATCTTTAATTGTTGAGTTTGTGAGAGTTTTCCCGAAAACCCTTCCAGTTGGTCTGCCTCCTTTTAGAACCATTCAACATGAAATCAATTTCACTCCTGGAGCCCAAATTCGCCACAAACATTCATATAGGATGAGCCCAAAAGAAAATGATGAATTGCAAAAGCAAGTTGATGAGTTGTTAAAGAGAGGTTTCATTAGAGAGAGTGTGTCATCTTGTGTTGTGCCTGCATTTGTTATTCCTAAAAAAAATGGTAAATGGAGGATGGTTATTGATTCAAGAGCTATCAACAAGATTACCATCAAGTACAGATTTCCTATCCCAAGACTAGATGATATGCTAGAATGATTACATGGAGCTACGATGTTCACTAGGCTTGATCTTGCAAATGGGTTTCACCAAATCCGTGTGAGAAAAGGCGATGAATGGAAGACAACGTTCAAAACAAATGAAGGACTCTATGAATGGTTAGTCATGCCAATGGGACTTTCCAATTCACCTTCAACTTTCATGAAGCTTATGAATGAGGTACTTAAACCGTTCCTCAACAAATTTGTGGTAGTTTACTTTGATGACATTTTGATCTATAGTATTAGTTTACATAAGCATTGCATTCATTTGAGACTTGTCTTTGAGGTTTTGGACCGTGAATCATTGTATGCTAATGTGGAGAAGTGTCATTTTTGTGATAGCACCATTAGTTTTTTGGGTTATGTTTTGTCTAGAGATGGGATTAGTACGGATCTGACCAAAATCAATGCAATTGTAGAACGGCCAATTCCTAGCAATATGTTTCATGATAGGAGTTTTCATGGGTTTTGTTCATTTTATAGGCTGTTCACTAAGGGTTTTAGTACAATTACAAGTCCTATAACAGATTGCATGAAAAAAGGCTTGTTTAAGTGGACTCCTCAAGCCACAATTGCCTTTAACACTTTGAAAAATGCCATGACCAAAGCTCCTGTTTTAGCCTTGCCTAATTTACCTTGCCTTTTTAATTAGAGTGTGATGCTAGTGGGGTAGGAATAGGGGCTGTTTTGAGTCAAGAGGGTAGACCGATCGCATTCTTTAGTGAAAAGTTGAATGATACTAGGAAGAAATATTCTGCTTATGATCTTGAGTTCTATGCTTTGGTCCGTGCACTTAAACTTTGGAGTGCATATTTATTGGCAAATTCTTTCATTTTGTATACTGACCATTAAGCTTTAAAATACATTCAAAGTTAGTCTAATCTGAGTAAAAGACATGCATTATGGGTTGAATATTTGCAATCCTTTAATTTTGTAGTGAAGTATAGGGATGGTCCAAGTAATGTTGTGATTGATGCATTGTCTAGGAGATATGATGTTCTTAGTACTATGCATGCTTATGTAATAGGTTTTGAGGACATTAAGAATTTGTATGAGGGAGATAGTGAATTCGGTGAGATTTGGGAGAGAGTTAGGAAGGATGGTGCTTTTAGGGAATTTATCATTCATGATGGTTATCTTTTCAAACTTGATGCTATTTATGTTCCTCAATATTCTTTAAGAGAATTTATTTTGAAAGAAGTCCATGGTGGAGGCCTAGCTGGTCACTTTGGAAGAGACAAGACTTATAAATTGGCTAGTAGAAATTTCTATTGGCCCAAGATGTGGAAAAATGTTACCAAGCTTGTGGAGGGATGTAACACTTGCAAACAATCCAAGATGACAACTAGAGCCCATGGATCATACATGCCATTGCTGGTTCCAGATTCTCCTTAGGAAGATGTAAGCATTGACTTCATTGTTGGTTTGCCAAGAACTAGGAGAAATCATGATTCTATAATGGTTGTTGTGGATAGATTCTCAAAGATGGCTCATTTTATTTCTAGTAACAAGACTAATGATGCATCTCATGTGGTGAATTTGTAATTTGAAAATGTTGTAAAACTCCATGGAATTCCTAGGAGTATTGTTAGTGATAGGGATGTAAAATTTTTGAGCCATTTTTGGAGACAATTATGGGCTAGATGAGGAACTACTTTGAAGATTAGCACGGCCTTCCACCCTCAAACGGATGGACAAACTGAGGTGGTCAACCGAAGTCTTGGAAACATTTTGAGAAGCTTATTGAAGGGAAAAGTGAAGAGTTAGGACAATTTAATTGCACATGCCGAATTTGCTTACAACAATTCAAAAAGTAAAACTACAAATTTTACTCCTTTTGAATTAGTTTATGGAACTAACCCACCTGTTCCTCATGATTTGAGTCCTACACATTCTAGCATTCCATTCAATACAAAGGCTGAGGAGAGAGCATTAGAGATTGTCAAACTTCATGCCAAAGTGAAAGCTCACATTGAGAAGAAAAATGAGGCCTACAAGAAGCAAGCCAAGTTTAAAACAGTTATGGAGTTCAAAGAAAGGGATCTTATTTGGATACACTTGCGAAAGGATAGATTTCCTTCTAAATGGAAAAATAAGTTAATGTCTAGAGCCGAAGGCCCATTCAAAATCCACAAGAAAGTTAATCAAAATTCATATAAGGTAGAATTACCAAACACTTATAAGATTTCAAATACTTTTAATGTTTGTGATTTGACCAAGTATGTAGAGGATACTATGAGTTCCAATCCGGTTCAAAATTCTACCCAAGAGGAAAGCTTTGAAGGAGGGGGGAATGATGGAGGTCCATCACATGTAGCCTTGGAAGACATTTCTAACATGGGTCTTGGTCCTACAAGTTCAAATGATAGTGATGATAGTGATTCGATTGGAGAAAAGGAGCTTGAGGAAGAGCCAAATTTGAGCCTAAAGCTACAGGTTTTGCTCAAGCCCTTTGGGACTTACAAATGCATGATTTTTAAAGTCCATTATGCTGATGTTATTTCAGTAGAAAAATCCAGCTTATGTTGCACTCTTTGATGATATTTGAAGCCCAAGATCTCAGCTTAAGTATGACTCAATTTCAGTTGAAGATATTTGGTGAATAAATGCATTTATCTTGTTTTATTTTTCCCTTATGAGACTTAAGTTTCAGCTCAATTTTAATTACTTAGTGTCCTTAATTAAGTAATTAAATTGTTGTTTTATGGATGAAGAGGAACTTATATGTGGTTCTCCTTTATAACCCTTCATTTGCTTTTATTTCCTTTTATATTGCATTGTAAAAACTCTCATTGAGGTCAGATTATCAACTTAAAAAAAATCATAACAGAGATTTGCTTTTGCAAGTTATCATCTTTCATTGGGTTTGTTATTTTCCAAAAACTATCCATTGGGTTTTGTGTATAGTCCAAAAACACTATCTTTCCTTATTCACTTGATCATTCCCTTTCATTCATCTCATCTTCCATTTCAGTCAAATTCTTCACATCAGCCCTTTTACATCATTTTCTGAAATTTTGCCCAGATTCCTAATCCAGAACGTCCAAAACAAGAAAAATCATTTTTTCTGCTCATCATTTCGATAAAATTCCTTCATCAATGTTGTATTTCACTTCTTGAACTTCAATTTAGCCCCAAGAACCACTCGAAAAAGCTCAGCCGTTTGCCCAGAAATGCATGTTGTAATCGTCTAGTTTGCAACCACGATTTCCAGAACATAGTCGAATTAAAAAATTCATAACTTTGCACCTGTTGATCTGATGAACAAACTTCCTTCACCAAAGCTGTATCCCACATCCTATTCTACAATGTTGATTTGAGAATCACCTCTAAATTCCAAGCCAATTGTCTGGAATTTACCTCACAATCTGCCTATTCGTTTGTAGTCGGGAAATTTCCAACTTTTCCAAAACTTCAACTATCACCCCTAAACACCACAACATCCACCACACCATCAGTAAGTGATTGACTTCTTTTAGTGTGTCAATTATGAATTATCAAAAAGTGTACTACATAGTTGTAGTTAGTACCGACAAGTACAGGTTAATCCTACGAAGACAATGACTATTAGTAATTACCATTATACTATTATATAGTATACAAATTTGATTTTGATTTTTAATTAAAGAAAATAAAAAACTAAGCAACTAAAATAAAATAGGTAGCGATACTAAACAAAAAGAAATCACTTAGAAAACGATCGATATCAAGAATTAGTGTCTAAGTTTTGAATCCCCATAAAAGCCCTTAAATAATTGACCTTTTATTATGCAAATGTTTTATTGACTATTAGTCTGGAAAAATTCTTCTCATATGTTAATAACTCACTTGAGACTATTAACAATGAATCTTAGAATTATCAATCGATATTATTCAGGTTAAAAGTACCAAGATTGCTTTACGGAATTATGAATTCTATTGTTAGGTTTAACCCTAATCTAGAAGATTTAGATCGACCTATCTATAGGTTTGCAATTAACTCCTTTAAATTACGGTGTATCTATTTATAGACAAGATTTCAAAATCTCTATATTATGAAATCATATTATGAACTAATATTCTATATCTATTAGAACATACATTAAACACGTAATAGAATCACAATATATCACTAAAAACAACTGTATTAAATAAAAGAATTGAAACATGTTATAGTAAAAACTATGGTTCATCCTACTTAGACACTAAATATGTTTAGCTAAACATGATACACAATAAAATCAAACATAAATAGAAACAAAATAAATAGAAAATGAATCATAATTCTAAATCTCCCTTTATCTCCTTTCGAATGTTCTTGCAAGGTAGAATTTTGATCTTGTGTTCTAATAGATCTTTCAATGATTTCTTCGTATTTTCCACTTCTCTGAATCAAAATTTCCCCTTCTGAATGGTCACTAATCAAACATAAACAAAAACAAAACAAATAGAAAATGAAGGGTTCATAATTTTAAATCTCACTTTATCTCCTATCGAATGTTCTTGTAAGGTAGAGGTTTGATCTTATGTTTTAATAGATCTTTCGATGATTTTTTTGTATTTTCCACTTCTCTAATTCAAAATCGTCCTTTCTGAATGATTACTTCCTTTAGAATCACCTCTCAATCTTTACTTTCTTATTTTTCCTTCGATCATGTCTTTTGATAGTAATTTTTATGGTTCTAGGAGATACACGGGCATTTACTAAACCGTGTGTAACTCCAAATCTTCAAATTTTGTTAATCTGCATTGCTTAAGGAATTTACACAGCTAGATATATGATTGTGTATCCCTTTTTTTCCTTCAAATCTTCGTTTTATGCTATGTTTTCATCTAAATTCTTCTCCTTTTGGTCCATGAAGGCAATTATAACCTATAGATACACTTGGAGTGATTTAGTGCACTTGGAGCAAATTAAGTACCAAATATACAATAAAAGTGTAAAATATCAAGACAAATACATCAAATATGGGGTATAAATATGATCAAAAATGTATCTATCAATAATTAGTAGGAGTGAGATGAAATTTAAAATTTTCAAATCTCACGACAATACATGCAATTAGAAATAGTGTCTTTGTTGATACATTTTATTTATAATTGAAAGGTAACGAGACACTTAAAATATTCACTTTCTTGATGAATTTAAATAGTGTGTTTTAAGATTATTGTGAATTTATCATGTTTACAAGAAGGTCAGTGGAAGTATAATTGTCCTCTTTAGTAAAAGTATAAGGAGAGCTATTGCTTATAGAGAACAATAATTCTAATTTTCAATTGTAAAAAAAAAATTCTAAGAACAACTCTTTTTGGATATGAAAAGGTAACGACTTAATTATGAGAATTAGATATATAGAGATAGAATAGAAGTTGTTCACTTATTCTAAGTCTAAGTATATAGACAATGTACTCAATATATTTAGTATTTGAGATATCAGATACTTGTGAAGTATTTACATATCCATTATTCTATGTATGAGTTAATATTAGAGTTTAAGAAGATAAGGATATTTACTTTAGAAGTAAATCTTAATAAGATTTAATTTACTTAAAATAACATCATTTTAGGACTAGAAAGGTTCCATTATAGCAATGGTTGCTAATTAAGCCATAATACATTTTTCATTTAGTGGAAATAATTAATTGGAATAATAAGTTCCTTAGTGAACTTGATATATTTCCTTGCATTGTTCAAGACAGTAATGTATTGTGGAACATTAAAGCCATTTGGCAAGTCAAAAGAGCTAAGGTCTCCTTAAAGATCTAAGGATGTATTTAGGCAAAATTTCTTAATTATGATCATAATTAAGATTGAAGTTGTAAGATTTAAACAAATGCTCAGATCATAATTAAGATGGAATTTGTAAGATTTAAACAAATGCACTATAGAGAATCTTGTAGAATTCTTAATCGCAGGATTACATGAGCTAAGTTTTACTATTTTAACCTTGATAATATCGCAAACACACAGGTAGCTCATGTAATGCCTAAAGTATCGATCCTATGAGGAGAGGTAATCTAATCTTAAAATCTAAGGCCGAACTAAAATGCAAAAATCTAAAATAAACAAACAATGTGGAAAACTAATCAATTAAACAATCCATTACGAGAATTAAATGTCGGAAATAATAAACAAGTGGCAAATCACACAACTCATTCCAAAATCAACCTAGGAATACCAATTGAGAGAAAGGGGGCTTTAATCCAAAATTATTGAAAATATAATCAATTATGTAATTATCGAGTTACCGGGTCTAGACAATCCTAGGGTGGATTACTCTCTCTCGAGTTATAATCTTTAAACCCTAATTAATAATATGTAATTTAAATTATGGAATTGTGATCTCTCGATCCATAATTGACCCAAAACCTAAATTAGTTCTAAAATTGTCTATTAACCTACCAGGAGCCTATGCTCGATCTCTCGTTACACGATTTCACCGGTTTGACTCAATTCTTATCTATCAATTTACCTAATTCTCGTTAGCCCAAATTGATGATATTCACTCAGCTCACCCTCTCAATTTGTTACCTAATTATTAAGAACATATATTGAATCACAAAATAACTCAAATAAAACACAATAAATCAAATTTCATAAATCTCAAGAATCAAATCCCAAAGGTGAGTTTAGACACATTCAACATAACATATTCTCGATAATTATCTCAATTTCATATATTAAAAAACAGAAATAAATTGGAAAATATGCTTAGAATGAACTCGTGGAGGTAGCAATTTGTTCTGGGAAGTACTTTGCGTCAAGCTTCATCTTCGTGTCTCTCTTCCTTGGTCTCCTTCCTCGAATCTCTCAATAGCTCTCTAGGGTTCTAAATTTGCTAATGTGAAAGCTCTCCCCAAAAGTCTGCTCCTTCTGTCTTGTAATGTTCTATTTATATCTTGGAAGCCCTAGGGTTAATTTAGGGTCGAAACGGTCTGAAAAATCTCGCAAAATTTGAGTTTCTGTATCAAACCGCGGCAGACTACGATCATGGGCCTGCCTGTTATGATCGTAGCCCAATGTGCACGATCGTGGCCTGGCACATACCTCTCTGTCATTATCATGGCCCAAAGTGCTCTTTCTATCATGATCGTGGCCAATCGTGGGCCATGTTTTTGTCCCAAAACTCTTCAAAACTTCTTTGTTCTTCGCCGTTTATCCTAAAACACTAACAAACATATCAAGGTACCTAAAAAATATAACATTTAAGCTCAAAGACTCATACTAACCAATAAAAACACTTAAAAACGTAAACTAAAAAAATTAAAACATAAATACACACTAAATACTCAAATTAACATTAAATACTTAACAAATTGAACCCTAAAATATCATGCAAATCACAACTATCAACATCCCCACACTTAAACATTTGCTTGTCCTTAAGCAAACAAAATAACAATCATACAATACATAATGAAATAACGAGGCAATGGCTTCGACTTGGGAAATAAATTTAATCTTAAACATAATCCTACAAGTTATATATCTAATCATTAACAAGCAAAATCTATGTCTAGGGGATATGAACTAAATATACAATTTAATTGAGAATAAAGTGTTTATTTATTTACCCTTTTCAATTGCGTACACACATTAATAATTCTTTGGTCTTTCAGACTGTATAACTATTCCTAAGTATATTTTCATGAAAAATCAAGCTTGTTGCAAATCTGGTAAGTTCTATTAAGGAAATATTTTTAATCATTATTAAACATAGACTTAGTCTTTTTACGTGGAAGCAAACATTAGTAATGAATGTCGATCCGGTTACTCGACTAAGTCATGTTTTTATTAAACCACTTGGTTGAAACGTCATTATAGCTTTTTGACACAAAGACACACATTTGTAATGCATGTCGATCTGGTTACTCAGCTATATCATATTTTCAACTGGCTACTAGCTCTATTCATAACCCGAAGGTCAGTGGAATAGTGATTTATTTAACAAAAACTACTTTTTTATTATTTTTTTATTTTTTATAATTACCTACCTTGTTATTTAAGCTACTCATTTCCATGAAAAATACTAGTTAAGCTACTTAAGTTAAAACGCCTCAAATTATGAATGAATGTGACAACCTATAGGGTGCCAAATTTACACTAAATCCTAATTAAGCTCTATATTTATCCAAAGACTCCTAATTCACTAATTTTGTGAGCTAATGATTATTTACAACCTAATAGACTATGTTCAAAATTAAATAAATTTCACTCTATCTAAGCCATTGACACATTCAAACAATTCATAAAATACAACGTAAACAAACTATCATACAATATGCTAAATTCACACTTAAGGTAAAAACACACAACCCTCCCCACATTTGAACAACACATTGTTCTTAATATGAGTAGGGTACATAAACATACCAGGGAGAAATAAAATACAATATATGAAAAACATAAGAGTAAAATACTAAAAAATGAAAAGAAAAGGGTTAGAACACAAAATCATTTATGGTGATAGAGATGGTGATGGCTATAGTGTTGAGACCAAATTTGCTTGTCATCGAGAGTGTTTCCCTATCTTATAAGTGATTCAAGAGAGAAAAAGAATTAGCAATCCAAATTGTTCCAAATCATTCAAAACTTATTTAAGAATTTAAAACAAACCTATACATAACAATTTAAATATAACTACTAAACGTGCTAATTTATGAATGGCTTGCTTCCATCCTTTTTGTTCAACATCAATTTTGTAGTTTGTAAGTAAGCTACAAATTGCAAAATGATCAGAAGGAAAATATTGATAAAATTATGAAAACCAATTAATTTCAGTAATGCCCTTTTCATTAATAAACTGTTAATAAAATAGGGAATAACAAAACCCTTTAAATCTTCCATCGAATCCAATAGTTTGTCCTGTAAGAATGTGAGTTTCTCTCTTTCTTCGGTAATCACCAACGTCTCCTCTACTTCTTCCACTTCATGAACAGATACTTTCATAGTTTCTTCAAACTCGATGTTGTTGTCATCTGTTCTTCATTCTCTTATTCTTCAGAAGATTCGAACACATCTATTATCCTGAATGAGCTATCAACTTTTGGACTCTTAATTACATCATTCATGTTGAATTTCATTTGATCATCATCAATCCAAAAGATAGGGTTCTTTTCTTGATCATCTCCCTAAGATTTTTTGATGTTCACATGTGGTATATCACGAACTAGTGAATAATAGGGATGGTTGGCATAATTTTCTTTATCCTCTTCTTTGATTTCTTAGTCTTCTCTAAGGTCGAGTTTAGCTTGATTTCTCAATGGTTCTTCTAGCTTTAACCCATTCCTAAATGTGATAGCCTGATCTGGCTCTATTGAATTTACATTCATGCTGTGTAGATAGTTTTCCACACTCTGTTTACAAAATTTCCTAGAAAGCTGACCTATTCAAATCATTAGATTGTGAATAGGAGAGGCATGATCTTTGGTTACTTACTCAAACTTCTTTTCCAATCTCTTCTGGTTCTCTTCCATGGTCGTGAACTTATCCATGATTTTGTCTAGCTTGGACTCCCATAAACTAGATTCATCTTGTTGAAATTAAAATAAGTCTTGTTGTCCTATGTGATTACTTGCACTATTGGACCAATACAAATCTGGGTGATTCTATCACCCCGAAATGTATGGGTTCATAGAAGGATGATGATTTCCCCAACTAAATTGGGGCTTTTTGAACTCCTTAAACGTCCTTTACTCCCTATAATGCACATCCTTCAAGATTGTTCTTTTTATCTCCTCTTAGAATTCAACTCTTCAAATGTCTCATTCTCACCCTAAGAAGTCTTGATGTGTCTCTAATTTACGCTCCAAACTCTTTCCAAATTTTTTTAAAATAAACAAAAGTGAAAGCCTTAAACTATAGAACTAGACTATCACCTCCCCAGTAATGGCGTCAAAAATTTGATCACGTGTTTATGTGTGCTAAGTTTTACTATTTTAACCTCGATAATACTACAAGCGCACGGGTCGATTGTGTAGTACCTAAGGTATCAATCTCATAAGTAGAGGTAATCTAATCCTAAAATCTAAGGCAGAACTAAAATGCAAAAATCTAAAATAAACAAACAATGTGGAAAATTAATCAATTAAACAATCCATTACGAGAATTAAATGTCGAAAATAATAAACAAGTAGCAAATCACACAGCCCATTCCAAAATTAACCTAGGAACTACCAATTGAGAGAAAGGGGGCTTTAATTTGAAATTATTGAAAATCTAATCAATTATGCAATTATCGAGTTACCGAGTCTAGACCATCCTAGGGTGGATTACTCTCTCTCAAGTTATAATCTTTAAACCCTAGTTAATAATCCCTAATTTAAATTATGGAATTGTGATCTCTTGATTCACAATTGACCCAAAACATAAATTAGTTCTAAAATTGTCTATTAACCTACCAGGAACCTATGCTCGATCTATCGTTATATGATTTCACCAGTTTAATTCAATTATTACCTATCAATTTACCTAACTCTCATTAGCCCAAATTGATGCTATTCTCTCGGCTCACTCTCTCAGTTTGTTGCTGAATTATTAAGAAAAAATATTGAATCACAAAATAACTCAAATAAAACACAATGAATCAAATTTCATAAATCTCAAGAATCAAATTCTAAAGGTGAGTTTAGACAGAAATTGACATTCTACATAACTTATTCTCAACAATTATCTTAATTTCATATATCAGCAAAACTGAAATAAATTGGAAAATACGCTCAGAACGGACTCGTAGAGGCAGCGACAACGAGAAACCACCTGTTTCAGAAAGTATTTCACATCAAACTTCATCTTCGTGTCTCATTTCCTTTGTTTCCTTCCTCGAATCTCTCCATAGCTCTCTAGGGTTCTGAATTTACTGATGTGAAAGCTCTACCCTAAAGTCTGCTCCTTCTGTTTTGTAATGTTCTATTTATATCTTGGAAACCCTAGGGTTAATTCGGGGTCGAAACGGTTTGGAAAACCTCGCAAAATTTGAGTTTCTGTATCAGCCCAACGTAGACCACGATCGTGACCCTGCCTGCCACGATCATGGCCAGCACCTAACCCTTTCTGTGATGATCATGGCTCAATGTGCACAATCGTGGCCTGATACATAGCTCTCTGTCACGATTGTCGCCTAAAGTGCATAATCGTGGCTACGGTCTTGTCAGCTCGTCTCTTTCTGTCAGTTCCACAATCGTGGGCTGTGTTTTTATCCCAAAACTCTTCGAAACTTCTCCGTTCTTCACTATTTATCCTAAAACATTAACAAACATATCAAGGTACCTCAAAAATATAACATTTAAACTCAAAGACTCATACTAACCCCTAAAGACACTTAAGCACGTAAATGAACACAATTAAAACATAAATACATACTAAAAACTAAAATTAATATTAAATACTTAACAGTTTGAACCTTAAAATATCATGTAAATCATAACTATCAATTCTCTCATTAAGCCACTATCCCAACAATAGAATAATCGTCACATGATAATATGGTATGAGATACTTAAACAATTAATGTAGCGCAAGTGGGAGATTATTAGTTTATGCCCTAAAGCTAATCGATTGGTTATGGTTTAGTTAAAAAATAATTTAAAGGCATTCTTTATCTTGAACATGTTTAGATGTATATGATGAAGTCTATGAGATAATTATACATTGAAAATGAAATTATAATGAGATTATAATTATGAGATTCATATTGTATTTATATCCAACAATAACCCAAATGCACAAGGCTCTCCATTTTGCAAGGGTTGGGGGAGGGACATTAATTGTACGCAGCCTTCCCTTTGTATTTTACAAAGAGGTTGTTACCATGATTCGAACCCATAACCTTTTGATCACAAAGGAGTAACTTTACTTGTTGCTATGAGGCTTGCCCTCCTTATATTGAATTTATGTATTATCCCTAAATTGTTTCTAGTCATTGTTATATTAAGATTAAACATTAATAGAATATAAAAAGACTAACACACGTCATGATTTTTCTTATGAAGGAAGTAGTTGATCTTATAGACTAAAGTATAAAAATAAATGAAAATGTAGGTACTTGTTAAAGAATAAGTTCACTAAACTGACCCGATATAAATCCATTTGAAACATTACTTGTATATCTATAAAAATTTTCTTTTTGATGGTTGTATAAGTTATTCTTTAACTTAAGGTCTCTAAAGTTATCTTGTATAAGGATTGCTATGTTTTAATACTACTTATGGCCTATTTTAATAATGGATAGTTCCGTCAATAGTCATTAGATCATGATATGATTCACTACCTTAAAATAATTAAGGATAATATTCTGTTGTTCTCAATGAGTATTGATTCCAAAAATCCTTGGCCAAGTTGGAATGGTGTTATATAAATAGTTTACAAATATCATTAATTGAATCAATAACTAATAGCAGAGAACTAATATAGTTGGAATGAAAAATAGAGTTGATATTAATTCATGCTCTATGTTTAATTAGAACATTGTATGATGAAAAAATTAAATTATATAGAAACATTATGCACAAAAAGTTTAGTCAAAACCACTTTGACATTCCTAAATATTTGAGTGGTCATGGTATGTTCCTAGACGTCAATCTTGATAAGTGATTATAAATTATTTAATTGGAGAATTAAAGATATATTAAAAGCAGTTTTAATTTATCTAATTCCAATTATGAATTCTAATTATAATTTATAATCATTGTCAACATACTTGGAAACCTAGTGGGTCTCTCATAAAGAATGAATTGAAGAAAGTAAACATATTTTAATCAAGTTGGACTTAATTGTAAAGTTTGGGGAAAATTTATGATTAAAAAATGAGATATTTAATAAATAAGAATGAATATGAGATATTGTATCTTATTTTGGCATTTTTAATTAGAATTATTTGTAATTCTAATTATTAATTTAAAATAGAATTTAATTTAAATTAAATTACTAAAATGTTCATAACTTATTATAAATAGGATTAAGCTCTTACGGAGCTAACACTTCTTGCTTAACACTCCCTGTAAAAGTTATAGAGTTCTTTCAACTTGTTTTGTGGATACCAATTGAGGCTAAACACTTGTGCGACTATGGTGGTTGAGATAAATCAAGTTTAAAACAATTCGAGGGATACAACAAGAATATGATAAAGTATCAGAATAAAGTATAAATTATAATTCATGCTTTATTATGATTTATGTATTAATCATTTTATAGAATATTGGTTTTTAGGAAATCAAAAGACAAAAAATTTGTAGTTATTTCGCTAAGGTCGCGATAAAATCTTATCTCTATTCCCCAATATATTGGACAATCACCCAATCTGAATCACAAAAATCATGCAAAGATAAATCATTTTGTGAAGGAAAGACCAAACCTTAACATAGATTGTTCTTTAAATATACTTATGACAACTTCTATTTGAGATTTATGTGGAGCATGCAAGAATCTACTTAGCATGTGTTTTGAACAGATGATAATCTAATAGTCAAGTAAATTAGGCGTCATATAAGTCGTTTATACAAGGATAAATCTTTTAGTGATTCACCTTCACCTGATAACTTTATATTTTGTTCCGTAGGAAAATCGATAGGTTTAGCTCCCAAATATCTGCCATCTTTCAAAATTTCCAAAGTGTATTTCCTTTATGAAATAAAAATGCCTTTCTTTGATAGATAAACCTTAATACCAAGAAAAAAATTAGCTCACCAAGTCTTTAATTTGAAATTGATTATTCAAAAATTGTTTAAAAATAAATATGACGATAGGATTATTACCAGTTATGAGGATGTCATCAACATATAATAATAAATTTGTAAATTATTTGCCTTTCTTACATGTAAATAATGATTAAGTTTTATACTAAATAAATCCAACATCTTGAACAGTTATAGAAAACTTACAAACCATTGATGAGAACCTTGTTTCAATCTGTATAAAGACTTGTTAAGGCAATACACAAGATTATCCCCCTATCAGTAAAACCTAGGATGAATAGACATATAAATTTTCTTTAGAGAGATGGCTATAAAGAACAACATTATGGGCATCAAGTTAATGAAGAGACCAAATTTGGATTGATGCCAAAGCCAATAAGCAATATTCTATGGCCATTTTAGCAGTAGGTGAAAAACGTACCATAGTAATTGATACCTTCAAGTTGTCTGTAATCTTTTGCAACTAAACATGCACTATAGCATTCAAAAGAACCTTCTGATTTGTGCTTTATTTTGTACACCTACCAATAACCAATAACCTAGGTTATAAGAGGAAAAGATATGTCAGACCAAGTATTGTTGGCCTTTAAAGCAACCAACTCAGATTGCATTACCTTTTGCCAATGAGGCTAAGAGGTAGCTTTATAATAGCATATAGTCTCAACATCATTAGTGATAGCAATAAAAGAGTGATGTTGTGGTAAGAAACAATTGTAAGAGATAAAATTGCAAAGAGGGTACGGTGTACCTTTATATGGAAAAGGTGATGAGGATGACAATGATTTAGGAGACGTTACTTGGTAGCAAATATATAGTCACACAAAGTTATAGGTGGTATATGAAGTCATTGAGAATGATGCAAGGAATTTACTGGTGGTGAGATAGCAATAAGGGTGAGAACGGGTTCCACATATGTTGGCTAAATAGATGAAATCTATGAAGCAAGAGGATCTGAAATAGCAATAGGTATAAAGTATAAGGCTAGGAAGATGTAATGGTCACATTGGGAAAGAAATCATCATAGAAAATGACATCACGACTAGTGAAGACTCGATTAGTATTGATGTTATATAATATGTAAGCTTTCTGGCTAATAAAAGTAACCAAGAAAAACACATTGTATCGTACGGGGAGTAAACTTATGAGATACATGAATATTTTTAGCATATGTAAGACATCTAAAAACTATAAGGTGAGAATAAGTTAGAATTTTGTCATAAAGTCACTTAAAAGGAGTTTAGTGAGAAAGAATTGGTGTGGATAATTCATTAATTAGATAAACAATAATGGAGACACATTTTTCCTAAAAATGTAAAAGAAGATGAGCTTGAAAATGAAGAACACATTTTGACACAATGATATGTCTATTTATGTGCTTTATAACCCTATTTTGTTAAGGTGTGTAGATTTAAGAATATTGGTAAATGGTGTTTTTTTGTTTTAAAAAAATCTTACATACAAAAAGATTGCTTCAATTTTCAACTTAGATATTTGTTACAATATTGTGGAATTGAGTTTCACAAAAGAGAAAAAAATTGATAAGTAGATTCATGTTTTATTTTTATTATGCATAAAAAAACACAGGTAAAATGAGAAAAATCATTTGTAATATTCAAAAAATATTTCCACCAGAAATAGAGAGAAAACTTCCCCAAATATCATCATGAATTAATTCAAAAGGTTTAACATATGAAATAGAAATAATAGAAAAAGGAAGTCTTGTTTGTTTTGTAAGAGCACATAAATGATAGATATTATTTGATTCTAAATGGAAATTTAACAAGGTTTTGGCTATGAAAATTAATCTGGAAAAGGATAAATTTCCTAGTTAATGTTGCCATAAGTTAATAGAAGTATTTTTAACAAGAGAAAGGTTTGATGGTATTTGCTATTATTGATTAAAATGATTATGGTGACTTATCTATTACTATTGCAACCAAATAATAAAGTCCATCTCCTTTTTTATCCAAGCTAGTCCTCCTCCCTGTCATCAAATCATGCAAAATACACTAGTAAGGAAAAAACATCACTGATCAATTTAAATATTTTGAGAATCAACTCATAGACATCAAATTCATTTTAGATGACACCCTAAGCACATTTTTTTAATAAATAATGCGATTTAAAGGTAACTTTCTAGTAGATATAATTGAAGCCCAGTCCCCATTTGACATAACAACCGATGGTAAAGAAGTGTTATCTTTACTATTAATAAGCAAAGCTAAAGATGAAGTAATGTATTGTGTTGAACCAAAATTGATTATTAGTTCAGGTGATGTGAAACCTAAAAAAGCATTTGCATTATTTGGCTTAAGAACAGCTGATGAAGATGACCAATTAACCTACAAAATAGACAATGTTTGTTGCAGCTGTAGTTTAGTCAATCCATTCATAACGAATTTTTATCGAACAAGGCTACAGAGGCTACTATTTTGTCTCTTCAAACAACCATGGCTAAAGCTTCTATTTTCTTATATGTTGCCCCCAAATTTTGTTGTTTTCTTCTTGAATAATCAAAGAATAAGGTTATTCAACATCAAGTAATGGATTTAATAAAAGGATTTGACCACTAATAGCACTATAAGATTCATTCAAACCCATAAGAAATTGCATTAATTTCTTCCTTTTACTACTCTATAAGTGCAACAAACATCATTATAAGAACCTAATTCATCCTATAATTTTTTTTAAAATTTTATAATAAGGCAGAACTGATATTTTTCTTAAGCCAAATAAGCAATATTTATATCAATATAAAAAATCCTTCATGCATTTCTTTGAGAAAACTGATTATGGAGATTTTCCCAAGCTTCCTAGACAGTGTGTAGAAAATAATACTACTGAAATATCAAGTGTCAAAGAAATAAAAAGCCAAGATAATGCATGTCATTTTTTCTATGTGGTATAGTCTTTTGGTTTGGTTATGACTGGTGGTACTTTGAGAATTCCATCAACAAAACCTAATTTGGATTTTTCATTCAAAGAGAAGACCATGACTCTACACCAAGTTGAATAGCTGTCTCCATTAAGAGGTTTTGAAACAAGGATCATTTTAGGATGATTAGAATGGTAAAGGGAATAGGGATTCTTGGAATCTAGTTCATTTGTTGACGTGTTAGCCAATACGATAAGAACCAATGAATAAAGAGAAAAAGGAAAAAGAGGTGTCATTACTATAATACCATGAAAAAAGGCGAAAAATATTTTGCTAAATTGATTTTCATTAAGACAGAAAACATATATATAAGTTTAATTAAAAAAATCTCAATTTTTACTCAATTTTTCAATTATAACCTGAACTTTAAAAAGTAGCAATTAAATACTCGAACTTTCAATTCTTTTTCAAATCTAGTCCAATATTAATACTTTTGTTAACATTGCTGCTATGGCAAGCCACATCAGACATAAATTTAACGTTTTTTTCTCACCATCAATTCCTTTATTTTCTTTCATATCCATAAACATAAGAACAAAACCCTCATCGCTTGGCATGGTGGACACTGCCTTGATGTAGCTAGACGAGTCTCCATACTCTAAAACACCTCTGTTCACATTCATGGCCAAAATGGCAATCATGCAAATCCCTCCGGTGAGTGAAGACATCAAGAAAACCATTCCTACCATGAACCTAATATGGTTAAGGCTCATAGTTAAAAGGTTCGGTAAAATACAAAAGCTCTAATATGGTTAAAGCTTTTGGATGAACCTATCCTTTATTTTATTTTCACTAATGACAATATCACATAAGAAAGAATTGGACTTTAACAATAGAAATATTTTAAATCATATAGAAATATAAAGAACTAGTTTTTCCTCCACTATTCCCACAAATAACCTGATGAGGAGAAAAAATGTAAAAAGATAATAACAATAGAAAGAAGGATAAGATACAGCTGGCTCCGTGATTATTACAGGGGATGTGCATGAGATTACTAAAAATAAAACTATGGCTTTATATGACTCTAACACCAATAAAGCATAGCTTTTAGTATGGGATTTTATCAAATATTTAAAAGATGAAATAAATCTATATTTTTTAGTTTGACATTTCATTGAACAATTAAAAGATGAAAATAATGGAGAATATATAAAAAGACTCGTTGATTCCTACAATCTTAAATCAGAGTTAAAAAGAAACATAGAATTAAGATTTATCAATCAATAACTCATTCAAATGGAAAGTTTAGTTTCTATAACCCTAAACTTCATTCCACATTCAAGAGGAAACGTTCTTTTAAAGTATTGGATTAAACCCACGTAAAAAAATAATTCCTTTTTTCTTGAAAATATAAAAAATCCAAATATCTTGGTGTCAATTCGAAGCTACAATCTTTTTCAAAGCAATAGAAGAGAAAAAGAAACACTTAATGAACATACAAAAACTTTAAAAGGGTGAACAAAGACTTGTTGAAATTTAGACTTCAAGTTTTGGAACCGAACCTTAGCTTCTTTGAGCTGAGACCCATCTCGATAAACAGCCTCCAAAGAAGAGTAAATTGGGATTGGTTATTCCTCATGCTTTGCTATCCCATTTCCTCTATTTAATTTCACTTTTATGTATAAATTCACTCACACGACTACTATTTTTAAGATAAAACTCAAGAATATGTAGAATAATTATTTGTTTCCTTTTATGGAAATCAAGAAATATTTAACATAAGTCAGTAGGTAGTCTAAAGAATTCACCTAATTATTTTGTAAACACCATGGAACACTTAGGGTATTTTTGATGGTCTTATATAAAGCCACATCATTCTGAAACATGATCTTTTGTCTTTAAATTTATGTCTGACTTGACTTACTACATTAACAACTTTAACGAAAATATTAACGTCGAGTTAGATTTGAAAAAAATTGAATGCTCGAGCATTTAATTGTTACATTTTAAATTTTAGAATATAATTATAATTAACCATATATATATAGAGAGAGAGAGATAGATATAGAGATAGCTATATATAAAAGAAGGAACATCTATTATTCTACCTGTATCATTCAACTATTGTGATATGTACAATTACAATATTTACTCCATGAATATCGTGATACAATGGACTTTTCCATCACTTATCTAGCTTGAATTTTGGTAGATAAAAGGATGTTTTTATCTTCCAACCAATCAGATCACATATTTCCCTGAATAGAAACATTATAGTTATAAGCCGTGCTCTCTATCCCGAGCAAACCCCTTCACCATCAGGACACTAAAAATCTTTTCCAATATATTGTCAAGTTCTTGGGTTCGTTTACAAGGTTTTACAATGTTGTTCTTCAGGCTCAAGAAAATGGAACTGGACTACGGGCTATGGCAATTGCAGATGTCTCCAGCAGAAAGCCCAGATCTTAATAAGCTCCCCGAAGGTTAAGGAATAACAAAGGTTTCATGAAGTTTTAGTTCGCTTCTTATCTAGTCTCCACGGCTTTTACGCCTCTCTAAAGACAACCCAAATACATTGACTTTTTGCCACTTTTAGGAAGATGGGCATTGTTCAACTTCCACAGACAGATCATACCCTACCAAAACCATTTTATAATCGTATGACGAATTGGAGCACATGATGGCCGTGGAAACATTAGATCATACACTCTCCAACCCAAGTAATGGAGGTTTGTGGACTATAGCATGTGTTGAGCGGAATCAAAATAGACAAGGGAGCATCGAATTGAAGAGAAATAGACATAAAAACAAAGTCCCTTTCTATCACGCCATTATTGGTAGGTAGAGAGCCGGTGAGTCGATGGACTAGTGGGTGAAAAGGACCTCCACTCAAGCCATGTGAGTCTTTGAACCCACACACAACCCTCAAAACCGCATCTACACTACACTCTCTTTCAACATTAACAACTCGCTCTCTTTACTCTTGCTAAATTAACTATTTATCTAACTACACGCACATTTCTACATACTTACACGCATTTTTTTATTTTATTTGGTGATGTATGCTTTTATTTGGAATTTTGAAATACAACTGTTGCATTGGATGATCGGTCATTTCAACTGTTTCTTCCCATGCGATCGCCACTTGCGGTGTATTCATCTTCTGGTTTGTTAGGACATGACTATTTTAAGGCCTAACATGTATTTTCCTCAGTTTTCTGTTTTCATATTTTGGTACTAAGCCTTACCTAACACTATCTCGTACCCAATTCCATCAATCTTGTGTGCTGTTTATAATTTAAATTTCCAAAATACGAATGTTCACGGCATTTAGACTTGTGTAGTTTATGTATTGAAATGAATAGGTCATGGATCGAGCGCCTGGTAGCAGCTGATACATTTTTTTAAGTATGGAAAATAAAATAAAATGATAAACGTCTCTATCCCCCGAAGAGAAATTTAACAGACAGAATAGTTGCTTCATTTTCACTATTTAACACTTAACAAAAACATGGACGCACGAAAATTATATATATGTTGAACAAGAACAACGACAAGCAATAAAACGTCTACTAGAAATTAAGAGATTGAATTGGGTGACAATGACTGCTTAAAAATTACTAAGACACTCATTTGGTATCATGAAAAGATAATTAAAACTTAGGAAACTTGGATAGGTCTGTATGTATGGGAAACTTCTGCTCTCTATCTGTTCGATTTCAATATCAACAGATTATTAATTTGCTCTACCGAAATGTACAATTCGAGGCCTTCAATATCGTATTGCTATAACAGACAGCCATCGAGTTCATAACAACACCAACCCAAAATAGAATCTAAGAAAATAAATATATAGAAAAGAAGGCCGTTAAATGGGTAACAACATCACCGTCTTCTTCTTGTTCTTCGCTGCTCATCGTCTTCAAACGCTAACAGTGCAACTGGTAACCAACTGGTACTTAACGGCGTTAGCACCGACAAAGATTCCGGTATTTCTGTTACCAAACGTTATATAAGCAGGACATCTGACGTACAAATGATACCTTCCCGAAATAAAAGCTCCAACCTTGAATCTCACTCGACCATCCATCTTGATCATCAACAGGACAGTCCCTTGGTTCTGGTCTTGACTCAGCGCAACGGCGTTGTACGGAGCCACCGGCACAGTGGTCCCGTAGATGAACGGAGACCAGACGTCAATCTCCTTGTGACCTTGATAAGTTGGTTGGATTGCTGTGCGGAGTGTGATCTGTTGGCTGCGATAAGTAGCGTAGATGTCGAGCTTGTCGTAATAGATGCCGATTTTGTCATTTGGGTTGCGGGAGGAAACGGTAACTTGGAAGTTGGAGGTTAGGAAGTTGGGAGAAGAGACGTTGAAAGCGTAAACGGTGGCGTCTTGCAGGATGAAACGGGGTTTGCTTGGTCGGAGAATGGCCCAGATTAAGAGGATTGTGAGCAGGACGAGGAAGGTCAATATTAGGATGGAGGCGAAGATCCGCCGGAAGAGTTTCCGGCGTCCGTGGCCGTGCTTGCCGCAGTCTTTAGCTGACATAGTGGTGGTTGATGTGTGAAGAGTAGAGAGAGAAAGAAGTTTTCAAAGAAGAGAGCAGGTAATGGGTGTGAATTGATGAAGGGAAGGGTTGGGGGTGTGGTTTGTCGTTGGTAATATATAGAGAGATGGAAAGGGACCTTGGGTGAGCTTGCAGACGGCAGCCAAGTACGTGTAGGTTTGTTAAGATGGAATACATAAGCAATAAAGCCAATTCTTAGATGGATAGCCAGATAGGCATAGTTTAATAGTAAGTAGTAGACGTCCAGTCTACTCAATACTGATTATCTATTAGCTATAGGTTTCCTTTGGTCACCAGTGAAATTTGGAACTTCTTGGTTTTTCTTGGGATCAGATCTCTTCCGTTATGCTGTGCTCTCCCCTTAGTGAGACGATTGATTGATGTCAATATACAAAACTTTCTTTGTCTTTATGTTTTCATAGAAGTTGCGACTAATGCGCGTGAAAGGCATAAAAGCCCTTTGGTCTTGCTTGTCTTATCAACAAACTTAGTGGGTCTACTTTTTATTATAATCAGCCAAGTTAATTAATTACAATCAAACCCTTTAAATATAAACAAAGTACATGGTAAAAGTTAATTTACTAAAATTCATGAAAATTATTAACCACATGTTATATGTGTAGTGTCAAATGTTAGTATTCTCTCTAAAACGAGTAATCAGTTTATCATTTCCTCGATGAATTTGAAAACTATAAAGGAACAGAAGGCTTTAAGGTCAATAAAACTCTATTAATTATTAACTGGAACTATCAGCCGTTGATATGCGGGCCCACTCACCATGACAGGGAAGCTTCTTAACCGACCATTGCTCGTGTACTTACTTTCTACCAGCATGAAGATAAGAGTTATTCAGAAAGGGCAAAAAAAACAAAAGGGCTAGAGTGATTACACGACCCAAATCAACCAAATTGCTGAAATATTTTTCAACTAAGACACAGATTCTAAAGTAGAACTTAAATTTGAGGTCGAGAAAATTCAATGTTCTTCTTTCTCTTTTTGTATTAGTAGTGGACTTAAAAGATCATAAAGTTCATAACCTTTCCCGCAATTTCTTATTAACCATGAGCATGTGCCAGATCACCTGCCAAATTTTATGTCTATTAAAAATTTCAAGTAACTATTCAATTATCAATTATGATTAATATATAAGAAGATATTAATTTTGGGGCTCAAACGTTTAGGAGGAGAGATGGCAAAAAAGGTGGAGGACCAAATTGACAATTGCTTATATTTTATATCATATCTACCGTAATATATTATACTTTTGATTTGTAGACGTCCCAACCACCGCTATCTGAGGGGTCACATTCCTCTCCTTTTTGCTTTGTGGGTTTTTTCTTGCTTATACCATTGAGATCGTCACAACCATACATTCCAATTTCACCATAAAGTGCTACATCCACCCACAATAGTTCATATAAAGAGTAAGTTAATTTTTCAGCTAACATGAATCATCTTCTTTTGTATATATTTCAACTGATTAAAATGGTAATTAAAAAGTTGGAAAAGGGGTACTGTAGACATGGGGTCTCGCATTGAAACTTGTCCAAGCATGGTTGCATATAACTTTGAAAATGTAGCAATGTGAACCAAAAGTTACTTTTTACTTCAAATGTTAAATCAATGTTTAATGCTCTTGTCGCTTGTAGCTATCAATCCTTAAAGTATCTTTAACTATTTAGCTGCTAACTTCTCTTAAATGGACCGTCTATTCAAGCATTTTGCAAGGGCAGTGACTGCTTATGTCAAGATCGGACATAAATGAACCTCAGACCTTGTTCTAAAACCTCAGCTTCTGTAACTGTCAAAAACAATTACGGGTTAAACCGCAGGAGGAAAATTCACAATTTCTTGAGCGTCTTTTAAACTGAACTTCATTTACCTTCAACTCGTTATGATTTGCTTAAACTAACCAAAGTATCGTCAAATCATTCAATAAAAAATGTAACCAGAGGCATATTTTTGACATGGCCTAAATTTTGCATTCCTTGTTCTACGGGCTCTGAAATCTGAATAATTATTAATGTAATGACTATTGAGTAAAGAAGGAAGGGAGTAAATATCACACTTTTTGAGACCCGTAGACTATATTAACCATGTAACATTATTGAAAGTGGAGTATCCCACGTGAATTTATAAGTAGTAATCTTTCAAGATAGTAATATTATTTTACCTGGGTCCTGCTGTTCCTAACTATTTCATCTCTGGAAAATAATTTGCTGTATCACTATACAATATAAGTATAATAATATATTGTGTAAAGTTTGATTGAGGCAATAAAAAACCACCCGCTGACGCTAGGAATCATTATCATCTCATATTTGAATACAATCTTAAAAATGTTGAATATTCTTGTTGAATGTACGGTAATTGAACAAGTTTTGATTAAAACCAAAAATGACTGATCAACTAAACAGGAAAATATTTGTCTTTAAGAGAAGACGTCGCTTGCTTGCTCTTCACTTCTGTGTCTGTGTGTGTGTGTTTTTATCATTATTATATATGGACTGAATGCTTGCACTGATAATGGGACATGAAGAGGCAAGCTAGTACCAGCTAGAACTTGATAGGAAAATATTAGGATGAAAGCAAACTTGAAGAAAGAAACAAATCGTACGTGATTAGTAAAAAGTAGCATTTTTCTTGACTTGAAGTTCAGAGAGAGAGTTAAAGTTGATTTCACATTGAGTATGGATTTGAAACAGAAGAAAATAGTTAGTTGCTTTTATTTCTTGGGCGGCTGCCAAGTCTTAACGTTTATCACTTTGTTTCAACGATTCTTTTTCTTCAACAATAGATTGTCTGAAAGTGTTTAGTGTCTATAAATATGCTTTTAATATTATTTCTTCAGTCTGCTTTTTGTGAAATTATTTCTCTACCTTTTTTTGTTCTTGTGTAAAAGAAAAACACACGATCCAAATCGAATGCATTTCCAAATCGAATGCATTTTTAGTCTAACTTACGAAGTGAATGCTAACATGCACACTGATTCTTTTCAATAGCGTGTTCTTTTAAGCACAATGATAGTAGCTTGTAGTTACAATTATGTACAACTGAGTAGTCATTCTCTATTAACTGACTTGCAAATAATACAGAAAAATGGAATAGCTTCAAGGAGTTCTATCGCCAAACTGTGAACTGATTCTTAACAAAAGAAAGAAAAAGGCAAAAGCACAAGGAAACAGATCAAAGGAGCCAAGGATACCCCCAACCCCACTCTTCTTGTGCTAGTGGATGGTTTTTCAGGTTTAGAATATCCTAGAACAACCCCTTTTGCACTTTATGGGCACTGACAATTAGGCTGATTCCTGTCCCTCTGCGCCTGTTCTCATAAAGGATCCCTACAAGAGATCTTCTTTGAACCTCTCTAAATTCCCATTTTCTCACTTGTTTCCACTAACCCCCAAGTTCATTGATGTGCGTAGAGTTCACGCTCTCTGGAAATGGGTTGATAACTATGAGCTAGAGCTACTTGGGCTAGTACAAGAGACAAAAACCTAAAAGTTACGAATAAAGGGTCGTGGGAAGAGAACACTTAATCAGCAGGGAATTCTCACAGCGGAAAACTCCAAGCTCTGAAAAGTGTGGAAAGAGACGGCGCATTAAGCTAAAAGGAGATTTTGGGTATCAAAAGTTTACGGTTGCTTAGCATTTAAATTAGGCTA
Source organism: Erythroxylum echinodendron (assembly GCA_027575705.1). Lineage (NCBI taxonomy): Eukaryota > Viridiplantae > Streptophyta > Magnoliopsida > Malpighiales > Erythroxylaceae > Erythroxylum > Erythroxylum echinodendron. The sequence goes on along the minus strand of JANZXR010000004.1, from coordinate 27,134,986 downwards.
AGCGAGGTCTGGGTGACCGAAGTGCGGGAGATGGTGGTGTAATAATTGAGGATATGGATGTTTCCCAACACATGATTAAAAACTACTTGGAGAATCCCTTGGATTGCTTCAAAATCACGATAGTGATGACCGAGTATGAAGCAACTTATAAATGAATCTACCTAACTATCTTCTCCCTTTTAATGTTTTTAGGATCTTTTTTTTGTTTTTTTTTCATTTTTAAAATTTAATAAAACTCCTTTTAAATTAGGCTTCTGGTTTCTGGTTTGTGATTTTTTATTTTTCTGATTTTTCATAACTTATAGTAATTATAAAAATTAGGATTGACAAATTAGGTTTAGCTTGTTCGGTTCCAAAATTAATGGGTGAGGTCCAAGTCGATTGGGATTTGAGTCGGACTCAAGTCTAAAGATCATATCAATTAATTTGAACTGGTTCAACATAAATTGGTTTCGGTTCAGCCTCATTGCCCCTAATAAGAATTGGTTTGGTTATATTTTTTCTCAAAAAATAATTGGTTTGGTTCTTTATTTTTATAATCTAATTTATTATTAATTAAACATATGTTATTCAATTATTTAAAAATTAATTATTAGTAAGAATTAATTATTTAATAATGATAAATAAAAATTGAAAAGTGAAAACTGAAAACTGAAAATTAAAAACCAAAAGATAAAAGTTCAGTGTTAATTGAGAATAAATGAAAATAGAAAATTGAACAATATCAACAAATAATTATCAATATGCAACTGGTTCCCGACTGATTGCATTGTTGCTTCGCATATCCAAACTCATTTTGGAAGTTTGCCAGCAGTTGGATCCAAATATATACAGCTCCAATCACTTTGTTTTTCTCTACCAGGCAATGCCTTTTCTGATGTCCAATCTGAGAAGCCATCATGTGACCCCACTTCTTATCCTAATGTCATGGGAATCTTATCAGCGGCAGGAACGGGTCCTAAGTCCATAGCGCTGGCAGCATTCCACATTTACCTAACTACATGAATCCCAACCTATCGAGTTAACCCACAATCAGTGACCTTACTTTTCTTTAAAAAAACAAAAAGGCTAGAATTGAGTATTTCCCACTTAAGATTGTTCCTTGAGAATTGATTGACGTACGTAGTGGCACTTTGAAAATATAAAATCCCACTATTAAATCATTAAAATAACTTTGTCCAGTGACCTTCTATTATAAAAATTAATACAAGTCAAAGTAGGAATCCACTGGATCGGGGTTCAATTTTTATATTTGGGATAAATTAAAGGGCGATACTGTTACATGCTAACACATAATTAAAGTACGTAACTAAACGTTTTTCTTCAGTTCTTTTGAATGTGAGAGGTGTTAAAAACAATGTCGTGAATTTTGAACACAGCGGTCAATATGTATGGTATTAATAAGGAAACAATATCAAATTATCTTCTATCGTGTCAAGTTGTTATATCGAGTGTATTATGAAAATTTGAATAAACATACAGTGATGAATGCTAAAATATCAAATTAAATTATAAATTAAGAAAAATTAAAGTGATAAATTTAAAATATATTTTAAACATAAAATATTTTTAAAACATTTATTATATTACTTTTAATAAATAGTTATTGAGTCAAAATCTGAATTTTGACTATAATAAAAAATTAAAATTTAATTATATAAAATTTTAAAAGTAATTTATAATTTTTTTTGAAAAGAAAAGTAATTTATAATTTGAAAAATGATCTAAAACAATACTGCTAGTTTGGTATTTAAAATTTTGGTTAAACGTGCAAAGGCCAGCGGTAAAACATAGGGAAGACATGTTAGAAATATTTGTGGACTAATATAATCACAACGTTAATTTCATATGTCTAACCACAATCAAATTGCCTAATGTGTATTTAATAACCATAATTGGATGGTTAATTTACTAATTGCATTTGAGGCACATGGTAGTACCCTAATGACTATATGTTGGCCCATTAAACTATAGTTCACATCATCCATATAAAATTATACAATTAACCTATTCCACCCCTTATGGTAGAACATGTCATAATATATGACATAAGGTGAGATTGTTGAATATATATTTTGTGTGTGGGTGTGTAAAAGAAAAAGGTTGGGTTTTCTACCATAACTCTCTCTTGCAAAAGGATTCTTTATGTTTTTTCTTTGATAGGTGTTGCAGCTTTGAGGAATGGAAAGGAACATGCCAAGTGTTGGAGATATGAGTTTATTGGCTTGTTATGCTCTAAATAAAATGTGATCTTGGTTGGTGAATGTGGTAATGACTGCATTTATAATAGCAATTGATATCAGAGCATGGACATTTGATTTTAGGGCTCGTTTTTTCGGATGTTCAAAGCATTTTTTGGTTCAAATCGTTTTTTGTCTAAACAATGTCGAAATGACTAATTATTGGTTGAGATCGGATTGTTGATGATTGTTGTTCCGATTTTCATTTCTTTTGGACCAAGAACCACGATTTTTGGAGGTGTTTTAAACAAAAATATCATGTGTATATTCTGCCGAAATGGGTTTGATATGTTTCATAGTTTGGAGTACTTTTGGCTGAAATAGATGTAGAAAAGCGATAGATCGTGAAAAATGGAAGAAAACGCCTAAAAATTCTTTGAAAATGGAGGTCGGGAGAGGGAGTTACGTCCGGGTCGGATCGGCGGGTCCGCGGGTCGACCCGCCGACCAGGATGGAGGTCAGGGACTACCCAAACGGCGTCGTCCTTGGGCCAGGTTGTGCGCGGGTCACGCGTCCGGCCGACCCGCTTCCGATTTTATTTTTTGATTTTTTATTAATTAATTAATTATTTTAAAAAAATTATGCACGCGCGTGGGGGCACGTGCAAACTCTTTTCTAGTCCATTTTTTGTGTTTTACTCCATATTTTATTTCTAATTTTCCCCATATGTTTATGCATAAGATTAATTAGTAATTTTATTAGATAATTCTAATTGTTTTAATCTTATTATGGCATAAACATGATTTTGTTAACAATAGTTAATGCTTATTTTTACTTGTCGTAGAATTGAGCATGTGAAACTATTTATGATGAGGATTTTTTTAAATATTAACGTATATTTAAAATTTGTGTTTTTCCTCTAAAATAACGTTAAGATCCATAAGAGTAATTAATTGTCCTGTCGATAATTACTGCTCAGTAGGATGCTTAATATGGTGAAGAAATTTTATTAAAATATTATG
>JANZXR010000004.1:27101757-27113797 GCA_027575705.1 Erythroxylum echinodendron | reverse complement strand
TAATCTCAATATAACCAAACATTCACGTTTAACACTAAAAACATGCTTTTTTTGTAGAAATAATACACTTATAAGAGGGTTTACCTCAAACAACGCACGATGAGTAAGACAATAATCGAAAAACGATCAGAAAACGCGAGAGAAGGATTCGGAAAACTTTTCATTGAATGGTTTGTGAGGAGAGGAGAAATGAAGGCGCGAGGAGAAGGGAGGGGGGTCGGCACTCGACTTATTGGTGCTGGATTACCGACGGAACATAACATTCTGTTGGTAATCTAGGTTTCCAGACGACGCAACCGCCGACAGTTACCGACGGACAAGCACATTTTGTCGGTAAAAGAGAGGAAATTTAATAAAGTGGAAACTCAAATACTAACAGAACAATAATTCCGTCGGGACTCTAGGTTTCCCTGCAGACAGTTGCCGACGGACACAATATTCCGTTAGTAAAATATCGATAACTTAACCTGGTCGAATTTCAGATACTGACGGAATAACAATTCTGTTGGCAAACTAGGTTTCTTGGAAACATTTATCGACGGACACAACCCATTTCGTCAGTGATTAACGCTTATCGTTTGTCTTCATCGAAACGACGACATTTGTTAACAATTTACCGACGGAAGGAGCTTTCTGTCAGTAAATGCTAGCTTTGTTCCGACGGTAAGTTAACCGTCGGTAAATCAGCATAACAATTAAATTGCGGGAACGTTTCCTGCACTTTTTTCCAACGTCCTGAGTTTGGGCTTCGCTATATATCGTTGAAGATTTTGCGAGAAAGTTTTACCTACAGTATTACCGACGGATGTATTTTCCATCGCTAACACACCATATGTTCCGATGGAATTTTTGCCTTCCGTCGGTAAGTAGCGACGGAAATCATTCCATCGGTAATATTCCAATGCCATTACGTGATTTTCTTGTAGTGAAAAAACTCATCTAGTATTACTAGAAAGGCTTTTATATTCAACAAGTCATTTGAATTAGCAGTTCACACGAAACTTTAGGGCTAAATTCTCATAAAGTAATGTTTGTGAATACTGTACATATATATCGTAGATTCTCAAAACTAGTTTAATTTTCTGTCATATTGACTTATGTTTCACATATACCCTCATTCTTGTCATAAATTTTCAACCATGCTTTTGATGCATCTATTTTCCTTTTCTTATTGTTGGAGGAATTCCTGTTTTTACATCTCTCTTTCACGGGACTAAAATCCATGCCTTTTTGTTTTCTTGTGGCATGTGCCATCTTTTTTCTTCTTTTTTTTGTTGTGGATTGAAGAAGATAAATGGGATCATTAGAGTGGGATGTTTAGGTTGAAATGTGTAATTTGACAAAATAGGAATGATGAAAAGTCGAGTTTTAATTATGTGGTTTGATGATCAAATTGTTTGAAGTGGTTGGCAGTTGAAACAATTGAAACGAAGTGGACATGAATTTTCAATGTTCTAATTGACATTTACCTTTTAAATTTCTTAATAAACTATGCAGTTAAGTTGTATGTCCATTGATTCATATTTTTTCAACTGGAATGAAAATGTGGTTGAATCTTGATAATATCTTATTATTAGTTGTTAATTAGTCCTGTCCAGAGGTTGGTAAAAATAAACGTTCCCAGATAACGTCATAGTGATAAGGATCATAAATTTTATTTTGTTTCCCATTTTCTGTGTGTGTTCAATTTATAAGGGAGAAGTACAGGGGAGCGGTCACTTTCCCCTTGCTTCATGTGCATCATGGCCTAAGATAACGTGAATCATATGCACTTGAGTATTCCAACCACTACAAACTAATCATGCATGTACTTTAATGCCACTTTTACATGTAGTTACAAAATACAATTTAAATGGTAAATAACACAAAATTTTTATGTATCCTTTGCAAGAAAATCTTTTTGTAAATTGTAAATTTTAGTAACTTTGAATAATTTTAGGTTTTAGTGAACAAATTCTAGTTATAACACTTTATATCTAGTTATAGTTCTAAGTTTACACTAATTTAGTTTGATCTTGCTAAAAGTTTATTTCTAGATCAAAAAAATGTTTTAAGAGATCATTTTCTAATCTTATTTTATGACTTATAGCCTTTTTGTGACATACAATCTCTTGAGAGATATCCTAAAGAGAAAGCAAGGATTTCCTATAAGTCCTTCTTGTCTTATAAATACGAAGTCCTAATCATCATGCTCTTTTGTTTCTAACGTATCGAATTATGTTATGTGGTGCGAGTCTTCAAGGACCTTGTTATTTATTTAACGTTTCCTACAATAACTTCTTGGTTTTATTGACGACAAGCTTTTGCATCTACTTGATAATGATTGAATTTTATTACAAGTGTTCATTAATAGTGGCATATTTTCATATGCAGTGTTATGTTTTTGAAACAATATATTGAAAATCAAATAAGATACCTGATTTTGCAATGGATATAAACAAATTATTGGATATAAACAAATTTATCCTCTTTTAATGAAATGTTTTAGTTTTTGATTTTCCAACTGGAAATTATGCTTCGGTAGTACATATTTAATATCTCATATTTTAATTATCAATAACATCTTTCCTCTTAATGTTTTATAGATAACTTAAAACATGTTTCTAGCTTTGAAGTCCTCCAATCAACGACAAGGTATGCCCATTCTTGTAGTTTTAAGTTTGTCCAACATTTTCTGTCCTAAAATTGGAATAGCCTTTAAACTAAATAATGTAAATTTAGCTTGTTGCTTTTCTTGAAATCAATGAACTGTGGCATTTTTTATCCTTAACATAGTTTGTGTATGAGAGATTTGAAACGTGAATATTCCCATTTGAATAAAGCTGCGGACTAATTTTATTTTACCATACTGTTTTTACTGAGTTTCATCTTCGATAATTTTATGTATATGGGTTTACTATTTTGCTGCCACTAAAACAAAGTTGTAGCCGTCCTCGTAGTGGTGACAACATGTGATTTGTTATTGGAATAGTTTATGTGATTCCCACTAAGAAGCTAAACATCCTTTTCCTTCTTCTTGAAGGAGAAAATTACACTTCATTAGTAATGACATGCATCTTTTGCATGATGACATTTAAAAATTGTTGGTTTGCTTCTTCTAAGTAGAAAATTTATGTTTTCGTTCTCTTGTTCTTTTCCAAGTATCATCACTACTTGTCTCAATTAAAGGAACAATTTTAAATTCTTTGTATGATAAAAGCACTATCTAAAATTATATAATTTCCTAAACAACTTTTGAAAAACTCTTTATAGTTTACACCAAAAGCAATCATGATTGCTTAATTATTATTATTTATCAAGTGATTAGCTTTGCTTTGATTTAGAACTCGATATCTTGCAAGAAAAAGCTTGTGTTTTAGACATTAAAATCCGAGGTTTGTTGATGTTATGATGAAAGGGAATTAATCTAAAGTTTAAAAGTTAATGTCTAGAGTTTAATTACTTTACAGATAAATAACTAAGATTGCGTAACAAATTAAGCTATTCTGCTAGGCCGTTTGTATCTGTAAGGTAGCATGTGGATGCCACTAACCAAATTAAACTTATTAAATTCATTTGAAATATAAAAACCATGTACATAATTGATCATTGTTGGCTTTTCTGTCTCATTTGACCTGTTAGTGACGTTGTTGGCATAAGTGCTTGCGTAATTGCCACAACTTTTATGTAAGTTGGTCTACTCACGCTATTTAGTTTGAGGTCTTTCAATTTTTATGTAAGCTTTTGTTTCCCATTATTTGGGTTTGGTTTCGTTTGAGGTCTTTCAGGTTAGCCAATGTTCATGTTCACGTAAACATTTTTTCCTCTTGTTATTCATTTTAGAAAGTTTCATCTATTTTGATACTTTTAACAGATTAGTTCTTTGTTTGTTTCACTTTCATGTTTAGAAAACTTCTTGTTAGAACTTAAATTGTAAGTGGCATGGGGTTGCTTCTTTTTTAATAATGGAGGCATTTATGATTGAACGAACTTATTGTGGTAGCTTATTCATAATGTGAACGTTCTACACCTCGTATCATTCTTGAAGTTCTTGATCACCCTTTTATTACATTTTGATGTGCATGATATTCTCTTTATCTTAGCTTCTTCTTGTTTCTTTCTTTTGTTTTATAATGATGAACACACGACAACTCCTCCATAAAATGCAGATAAGAGTATTGTAATCTCTTCTTAGTTTTCTCACCTTCGAAGTGAATGAATGCATGTTCAGTTGTGTTCAGTGATCAGAAACTGTTTACCTTTACCATTACCTATCATCTTTTGACCTTTTCTTCTTAGTTAACACGATTAAGATTTTTTTTGGAAAAATGGGATAGTATCTACTAAAAATTATGCCCTACTTTTCTAAGGACTAACTTTAGAAACAAAATTTTGTAAGATTAGAATTATTTCATGATTGTTCTCTTACATCATACGTTAAAAATATTTTGAATTATTTCATGTTTGTTCTTTTACATTATACATTGTTTGTACAAATTTATGTAAATACATTAGAAAATTTATTTTGTAGTCATGACTCATTTAAGTTTGAGTTTACGTAGAAATGCCAAAAGAACAAAAAGGATTATGGCTGTCTTGACTGTATGGTTTCTGTTGTATAATGTTATTAGTTCGCTATTCAGTTACTTGGCATCAGAGACTTCTTTATATAGTTATAGGCCAAAGTTTAAAAGTTATTTTCTAAATTTTTATGCAAATTGAGATTATGTGAGGTGAATTATGCTTGATAATGATGAGTCATGCATTTTAATGGTTAGGATGAATAGACAAGCTTTTTTTAAACTATGTGAAATGATAGAAAGTATAGGAGGATTAAAGTTAACAAAAACACGCCTATTGATGAATAAGTAGCAATTTTCTTACATATTATTGCTCATCATGTTAAAAATTGAGTTATTATGAAAAATTTTAGAACGTCGGTGAAACAATTAGTCTGTGTTTTTTACTTTATAAGAAAATATAATGTATATGATTAAGGTGCCTTATTATTTTTTATTTCATTTGAAATGTAGAATTGCTTAGGTGCTCTAGATGGGACATATATCGGGGTTAATGTGCCAATTAAAGATAAGCCTAAATTTCAAACTTGTAAGGGCAACATTGCAACAAATATGTTAGGTGTGTGCACACCTAACATGAAATTTGTTTACGTTCTTCCTAGTTGGGAAGGGTTAGTAGATGATGGTCGAGTTCTTCGTGATGCAATTACTAGGAGACATACTAAAAGTGCCTTATGGTAAGCTTTCCTATGTGATATTGGAAGGTTGTTTGAAATTTTATATATAAGTAATGTAAATTGAATAACTTATATAGTGTTTTTTTCATATAGGTTGCTATTTCCTAGTCGACACAGATTATACAAGTTGTGAGGGCTTCCTTACACCTTTTAAGGGTCAAAGGTACCATTTGAATGAATGGTGTCAAGGTTACAAACCAAGAACTCCAGAGGAATTTTTTAATATGAAACATGCGATTGCACACAATATAATTGAGAGGTGTTTTAGGTTACTAAAAATTAAGTGGGCTATTCTTAGGAGTCCATCATTTTATCCAATAAAGACACACAATCGAATTATTATAGCTTGTTTTTTGCTTTATAATTTTATTAGGCAGGAGATGAGTTTTGATCCTATGGAGAGTGATTTAGGGGATTATTTTCACACCAATCCAGTTGTTGAGGAGGAGTGTATAACTATTATTGACCCAATTAATGCTTAGACAAATTAGAGAACTGAATTGGCACACGAAATGTTCAATGAATGGTGAACATCTAGGCAAAATGAGAATTGACATTTTTTAGGTGTTCTATTATGTTTTGAGTGTTAGGAGGTTTTATATTATTGTTTATGTAAGTTGTTGTACTCTTTTTTGTTTATGTTGTACGCTATTATTGTAGACTGCATTGTTTTAATGCTTAATGTTAATTGGTATGAGGAATTTTATGAATGTTTTTATTTTTCCTTTATTATGATGAATTTTTTATTTATCAATATTGCTTTAATTTGGTAGATAAGTATGTCGATAAATTCCCCATCAACTATAGATTCTCAAATTTTAAAAGGAACAAAAAGAAAGTAGAACTATGATGAGGATGTTGTGCCAGTTTCCTGCATGGTTGGTTTGCATAATGTGAGAACATACAATATTGATACTGGATTTAGAGTTGGTTATCTCAATGAATTAGAAAGAATGGTAGCAACAAAGCTCCTTAATTCAAACTTAAAAACCAAACCTTACATAGGGTCTAGGATTAAGACTTTAAAGTAAGAGTGGAGCATTGTTTATGATATGATAAGGAAAGATACTAGTGGATTTAGATGGGATACTGAAAGGAAGATCTTCATTGCTAAAGATCATGTATGGAATTCTTACTTAAGTGTAAGTATTGAACTTTTAACCTATTTAAAGTATTTTCTTTAACTATTTTCTTTTAATTTATATGAATTATTGTTTTTGTTTTGTTTTTATCTTCTTAGAGTCATAAAGATGCAACTCAATTTCAAAAGAAGAGCTTTCCTTTCTATAATGAATTGATTGGGATCTATCTAGAAGATCGTGCAATCGGAAATGATGCACAAACTGCTACAGATATTCTTGAAGAAATGGAAAGGCAAGAAGGTGTAGGTGGGATAAATAAAGGTGGTGAAGATCAATATGAGCATGGTTTGCATGATATAGAAAACTCCTTTACCCAACCTTAAACATCAAATCTTGAAAGACAAGCTGGAAATATTTCAAGAAGGAGGAGAAAAAGGAGTAATGATACGGGAGAAGTAAGTTGTGCAAATTAACTTATTATTGCTGCTAGGATGTTGGGTGATACCATAAATCAAATTGGAGATAAATTGTGTAAGATGATTGGGACTGAAATGTATATTCAACAAAGAGTTGAATATTTAGATAGTGCATTGGGTGAGAAAGAGGGTCTCACAGATGACGAAAGGGATACTGCTTTAGGCAAAATTCCTAATCATCCTACACAAATGCTTTTGTTTTTTAGTTTTGTGCCTTCTCAAAGACTTGGATGGGTGATGAGGTTTCTTGCCACACATTGAAGATTATGTTGAAGTTTAAATATTTTGTCTAGATGTTGACATGAGTCAGACTAGAAAAATTAACCATTGCAAAATGTTAGAAAGTTATATGATAAGAAGAAAATTAATAATAATAGGGAATTTAATAATAATAATAATAATAATTTGTGTTGATTCTGATAATGAGAGATTTATGAGAATGAAGGTGATAATGGACATTCGTAAACCTTTGAAGAGGAGGAAGAGATTGTTTAACAAAAATAATTTGATGTTCTATGTTTGGTTTAGATATGAGAAAGTGAAAACGTATTGCTACCTGTGCAGGATTATTGGACATACTGACAATTTCTGTGAACTAAGATTACATAAGAAACCGGAAGAACTTGTGATGGCCTGGGATGAAAGTTTACGAGTGCTACATCGTCGAAGAATGCAACCAATAAGCAGCTGGATTTGGAATAGGGAAGGAGATAAATTAGGCCAAAATATGGGGATTTTGAATGAAGAAGTTTTGAATAAGGAGCAGATAATGGTGTGTGTTTTTAGGAACCAGCTGTATGGTGGTCAAATCAATTCAAATATGAGAAGTGTCCAAGGTAATATGGATTGTGATGGGGAAGCAAATGATGATCGGCCCGATTTTGATCGGCCCATAAACCTAAATGAGGACACGCCAATGACAAAGCCCAATGATATGAAGAAATGGAAGCGTGTTACTAAACAATCAGCTCATGGTGTTTCCGTGCATCAGAAGGATTTATCATCGAGCTCAAACCTAGCTCCTACAACGACTGGTAAACCTGAAGTGGCTGATCCTGCAATGCGAGATAGCCGAAGTCAATGAGTCTCCTTAGCTGGAATTGTCGGGGCTTGGGTAATCCCGACTCAATGAGGGTAGTAAAGGACATCATCTTATGTTATAGGCCTAGGGTGGTTTTCCTTATGGAAACTTTAGTGCAATGTAACAAAATGGAGAATGTGAATCGTTCTCTTAGTTTTGATAATTGTTTTATTGTGGATTGTGTGGGAATAAGTGGAGGCTTGTGATTGTTGTGGTTGAATTAAGTAAAAATTAGTATTATTGGTTTTTCTAGCAATTTTATTGATGCTTTGGTGAATTATCAAGACAAGGATTAGAGGTTGATTGGATTTTATAGCTATATAGAAGGCTCTATAGGGGTTAAGCTTCTTGGAATTTGCTGCGAAATCTGGCAAGTATTAATGATAAACCTTGGCTATGTTTAGGAGATTTTAACGATTTGCTATGGATGACAAATGTAGGGGTGCTGCGGTCTAAAGACATCTGTTAAATAGATTTGTAGAGGCGGTAGTGGACTGTGAACTAGCTGATATAACTTAGGATGAATATTAGTTTACATGGGAAAAGAAGCGTAATGGAGTTGATGTTTACTGATAAAAACTGGATAGAGCTATGTCTAATATGGGCTGGTCTTCTCTTTTTATAAATGCTTTGGCCAAATCAATAGTCGCTCCTGTTTCTAATCATGCCCCAATATTAGTGCAACTTAATTATAGACAGGTTGATGATAAATATAAGAAGTTTCAATTTGATAACTATTGGTTGGGGGAGAATGAGTTGAATCAGATTGTGAAAGATGCTTGGTGTCGAAATTCAAATGCTTCTTTGTTACAGAAGAGGGATTGTTGTGACAAAGAAGTAGAGCGTTGGGGTCAAAATTTCAACAAAGACTTTTGGAAGCAGAAGAAAAAATTGCAAAAGCTGGTTGAGTTGGCAAGGGATATTTTTGACGATAGGAATCTGTAAACCTTGAAGGCCAAATGGAATAATATATTGTATAAGGAAGATTATCGTAGAAGGCAAGTAGGGAAGCAAAGATGGATAGCTCAAGGGGACCGAAACTTGAAAATTTTCCATGCTTTAATTAAATATAGAAAGAGGAGGGTGAAAATTATGAAGCTGGAAAATGATTTGGGGGAGGCTATAACTGATGAAGGCAGGATGGAACAGCTTACAATGGAGTATTTTTCCACGGTTTATGCTTACAAAGCTTCGGATAGTGCTGATATTTTTGGTCTGGTCTAACCAAAGGTTATGGTTACACAAAACAATATCCTTACAGCTCCCTTTACTTTAGATGAGGGAAAGATGGCGGCATTTGATATGCAACCAAATAAATCCCCTGGACCGGATGGTCTAAATTCAGTATTTTTTCAAAATTAGTGGTATGCGATTGGAGAAGATATTTAAAGAGGTTGCAAACAATGGCTTGACACAGGTACTTTTCTGAAAACTTTGACTGATACTCAAATTGTGTTAGTGTCCAAATGTGATAATCCTGTGTCGTTAAAAGACTATAGACCTATTTCACTATGCAATGTCTTATACAAAATTATGGCTAAAACTTTAGCAAATAGGTTAAAAAAATTTCTTCCCTGTTTAATTGATGAATGTCAATCTGTGTCTGTTCCTGGGAGGTTGATTTCTGATAATGTGGCTGTGGCTTTTGAATTACTTCATAATATTAGAGGTAGGAAGAGCTAAGGTGGTGCTTGTGCTTTAAAGATTGACATTTCGAAAGCTTACGATAGGGTTAATTGGGATTTTTTTGAGGGGTATGATGTTGAGAATGGGTTTTTGTGATAAATGGGTGAAGTGGATGATGATGTGCGTTACAGATGTCAAATATTCGGTCTTATTGAATGGGAAGGAGGTCGGTCCTATTTGTCCTGGCAGGGGCTTAAGACAGGGCGATCCCTTATTGCCTTATTTATTTTTATTTTGCGTGGAGGGCTTATCTTTATTATTTCAGGATGCTAAAAGGAGAGGGAGATTACTGGGAGTGAAGTGGGTAGAAATTGCCCAAGCGTAATGCATCTGCTTTTTGCAAATGATTCTTTCTTCATTTTTGAGGGTTTTTTACAAGAAGCAGGGGTGGTTAATGAAATTCTGAAAAAATATGTGAGAGCATCTGGTCAAGCTATCAATCTGAATAAGTCAGGTATTTTCTATAGCCCGAATATGAGTAGAGAGTTGAAGGCTGAGATCTCTACACTTCTGAGAGTTATAGGTTCTATTGGTGATGGAAAATATCTTGGTCTTCCTTCTCTTATTAGAAGGTCTAAGAAGCAGGTGTTTGGTTTTTTTGGGACAAACTTGGGAAAAGAATTGGCAACTGGTCTAACAAATTTCTTTCTAGAGCAGGGAAGGAGGTGCTTATTAAATCAGTTGCACAAGCAATTCCTACTTATTATATGAGTGTGCTCAAATTGCCTCTTTCTATTTGTGATGTGTTGTAAAAAAGAATGAATAAGTATTGGTGGGCTGAGAAGAATGAAGGGAGGAGAGGGATTCATTGGCTTTCTTAGGAGAGGATGTGTGTTAGTAAAGGGAAGGGAGGGATGGGTTTCAGAGATATTCCCTGTTTTAATATGGCCATGTTAGTGAAGCAAGGGTGGCGTCTCATGACCGAGCCTGATACTCTTTTTTCTAAGCTTTTCAAAGCTAAATACTTCCATAATAGGGATTTTTTTGGATGCTTCTCTTGGTAGGCGTCCTAGTTATGTGTGGAGGAGTATCCATGCTTCTATTAGGTATTGAAACAAGGTGTAAGGTGGAGAGTGGGAAATGGGGAGACGATTGGTGTTTTATCACATCCTTGGTTGCCTTTGGATTATAATTTTAGGGTGGAGGATAGTAAGGATTTTATTGATCCTAATATAAAAGTGAGGGATCTTTTTGTAGAAGGAGAGAGGAGATGGGATGTGGAGAGGGTGATGACTTTGTTTAGCTTAAGAGAGTTTAAAGCTATTTTGGGGATTCCTATTAGCATTTATGATAATCGGGATAAAATTATATGTCATTGGGAGAAAAAAGGAGTGTATAGCGTTAAGTCGGGTTATTACGTGGCTAGGAGGCTATTGAGAGGGAGGGAAGATGAGTTAGAAGGGGAGCGGTGGGGTAAGGTGTGGGGTTTGGATGTTTCTCCTAAGGATAGGGATTTTATGTGGAGAGCATTAAGGGATGTGCTACCTACTAAGGAGAGGTTGAGAAGGAGAGGGGTGGGGGTGGATATTGGATGTCCTTGCTGTAGGGGGTAAGAAGATATTAACCATGTCCTTGTTTTATGTTGTAAGGCCAAGGGGGTGTGGAGGCAAGGGGGGTGTGGAGTGGGAGATGCTACTATTTCTTTTCTAAACTTCTTTTTTCAGGTTATTGCTTGTGGTGACAAATTAAAAGCTCAAAAACTTGTGGTGTATGCTAGATACATTTTTTTGGCAAGAAATAACAATCTTTGGAGCAATTTGAGAGACACTTGTTATACTACACATTTGAAGGCCCAAGAACATATTACTCTTTAGGAGCACACGAAGACGTTGCAAAGGAGGGCAGCTATTGCTTCTTCAAACACTATTCGGCATATGCAGATTTCCATTCAAGCAGGTTACCAAAGTCCCAGTGGTGATCAATTGTGGTAAGCTTTTGTGGATGGATCAATTTTTGAGTAAGAAGGTATGCAAGGTTTTGGTGCAGTGATGGAAACTGAGGAAGGCATCTTCATTCGAGCAGTTTCGGGCCATTATACTGGTGGTACGAACCCTTTGATCGTAGAGGCTTTAGCGCTTCGGAGTTTTCTATTATTTTTAAAACAATATTTTATTGATCATGGTGGCACTATTTTTATTGATTCGCAAGTTTTATTTTTCGCTTTAAGTTCTCAGAGTTTAAATAGATCGGATGTTGGGAGTATTGTTCATGATTGTAAGCTTTTACTTTTAGAACTCCCTTGGTGTCATGTAGGTGGATTCGTAGACAAGCTAATAGAAAGGCTCATATCCTAACTAGAGCTTCTATTCGCTTTGCGCATCTACGTGTTTGGGATTGTATCCCACTTTGTTTATCCCAGATTTATGACAATGAATGAAAGGCTGTGAGTATTACTCTTTCAAAAAACTAATAATAATAATAATAATAATAATAATAATAATAATAATAATAATAATAATAATAATAATAATAATAATAA
>JANZXR010000004.1:27049578-27078163 GCA_027575705.1 Erythroxylum echinodendron | reverse complement strand
ACACAGAGGATAGATTAAGGACTAAGGATTATAAGAAGGAGTTAAGAAGTATTGGAGTGAAGCACATCTTCTGTGTTCCTGTTCTTCTTGTATCTTCTGTCCCAATGTTGAACCCTTAGGAGTTAGAATTGACCTTCGAGGTTTTCATGGAAGTTATGGAGCTTGAAATTCTCTTTCAAACCATATAAAGAATACCCCAAACCGATTCCCCTAGAGAAAGATATGACGCTTGAAAGATATCGTTTGTGTTTCCCAAAAATGAGATGCAAGTCAGAAATGAGACAGAAGAAATGAGACAGAAGAAAATAAGACGCAAGTCAGAAATGAGACGGAAGAAAATGAGACGCAAGATAGAAGTGAGACGGAAGAAAAATCAGGCGATAGAAATGAGACGAAGGGAAGTCGGAAATGAGACGCAAGCAATCAGACGATAAAAATAATAATAGACCCTTCAGAAGATAAGGTCGACCTTCAAGGTCTTCATGAAAATTGTAGAGATTGAAGAGCTGAGACTATTAAAGGAGAGTTTTGAGAAGATAATCTGAAAGTGATCAAGGTGTTATCTTTGGAAGATAACTTACGTAGTAAGATATTCTGTATGCATGAAAGTCACAGATGTGGTATCAAAGCAAGTAGGAGTTGGACTTCGATAACGGGGTCTCACAGAGTTGGTATCTGAGCATGAAGCATAAAGGGAGTGAGACTCCAAAATCGGGGTCTAACAAATATAAATAGGAAATATTAGCTTATTATTTTTACTACTTCTCATTCTCTCTCTTGTACATTACTATTCATATGTACTATTCATATTAGCTTATTATTTTTACTACTTCTCATTCTCTCTCTTGTACATTACTATTCATATGTACTATTCATATGAATAGTATTTTTTCTCTCTCTTCATCTTTTATCTTCTTTACTTAAACAATAATCAGGGTTTTATTTATTTTTCTTTGCCGCACCTTATATTGATGAAGAACTAATCTTTTCCTTTTCAATTGTAAGAGGTATTAACCTTTAAACCCTAGTTTATTCATGAGAACTTGTGCTTAATATTCTTGAGTATATGTGTGATGATTTTGTTTATTTAGCTTTCTTTTGTAGGTTGCATGTCCAATCTATTAGAACAACAATTTACCGAAGAAGAAATCAAACAGTTCTACGTCAATCAATCCACCCATCTAGACCAATCCCTTTATGTTCACCACTTTTTGAGCCTCTTTCATGCACTCTATAAGAAAAGAGTTGTTCTTTCAATCCTCTTTTCCAACCGGAGATTGAGGAAGGGGAACCATCTTCGTTTACTTCAAACTCATCCTTGGATAATCGATTTGCAATGGCAGTCTAAGTGCCTTGCACTCTCAAGCAGCTCGCAGCTCCAAATCTTGAAAACCAACCTTTGTGCAATAATGTTGATAATAATGTCAATTTTGAACTCAAATCTAGTTTTATTCACTTACTACCTTCCTTTAATGGCCTTGCAGGAGAAGACCCCCACTCACAACTTAAGATATTTCATATGGTTTGCAATGACATGAAATCGAATGGAGTGGAGAAGGAGCATGTTAAAATGAAAGCTTTCCTTTTTCACTTTGAAGGGGTGGCTGAAGAGTGGTTGTTTTCCATGCCCTCCAGTTCCATTCGGACATAGAATGAAATAAAGAGGATATTTCTTGAAAAATACTTTCCTGCATCTAGAGTCGCTAACATCAGGAAGGAAATTTATGGGATAAGGCAATTGAATGGTGAAACATTCTCTGAGTATTAGGACCACTTTGAGAAATTGTGCAATCAATTCCCACACCTCCAAATACCTGACCAATTTGCTCATTCAATATTTCTATGCAAGATTGACACCTCAAGATTTGACACCTCAAGATAGAAGTATCATTGATGCTGCAAATGGGGGTGTATTGGTAGATAAAACTCCGAATGATGCGCACTACCTGTTGACTAACATGGTTGCCAATTCTAAGAACTTTGGAACAAGAGGTGATCTTCATGCCAAACGTGGTGTGAATGAGGTAATTAGCTCTAACTTTAGATCTCAATTGCATGAACTTGCTTCTTCTCAAAAAGAGCTTACTTCTCTTGTGAAATCTCTCTTGTGCGGTGGTAATATGGCACAAATATGTTCTATTTGTTGCATGCACGATCATACTAATGATTATTGTCCTCAAATGAATAAAGAACCTATAGCTTAGTACAATGCCATAGGTGGAAACTTTAACCTATAACCACAATGAAAATATGATCCCTTTTTCCAAACTTACAACCCTTGATGGAGAGATCACCCAAATTTTCGTTATGGTAACCCAAATCAACCACCTTAAAACTAACCACAAAGCCCTCCTGGTTTCTCTTCTCAATCCAACTATCCATCTAGACAACCAATTGCACTTAATCCTTCTAGTTTATCCACTGAGAGTGAGTTGAAAGAATTGAGAGAGATTATAAGAAACACAATGGCTATGTAGCGAAGTTTTGTGACTTTTCAACAGAAAACAAAGGCGAGCATTCAAAATTTAGATAGATAGATGGGATAGATGGCTTCCACTCTTAGAAGGTTGGATGCACAAGGTAGTGGGAGATTGCCCTCTTAAGCTATAAACCCGAAAGAATCCATCCAAGCAATTGAATTAAGAAGTGGTAAAACACTTGGTGAGCAAAAGATGAAAAAATTTGCTTTGGAGGAGGAAGAATAGCTTGAGAAGCATTCGGTCCCACTTAATTAACAAAAGTCCAAAGACACCCCTCCAATAAAAGAGGCACATCCTTCTTCTTCATCAAAATCCAATAGCACCCTTAGTACTCTAAAGGCAAGTTCTGACTCTTTGAATTCCAATTTCAAACTGACTCCCCCTTTTCCTTGGAATGCTTCCAGTGCTAGAGATAAAAAGGAGGAAAAAGAGAAGGAAATCCTTGATTTGTTCAAAAGGGTGGAAATCAACATTCCACTACTAGATGCAATCAGAAAAATACCAAAATATGCCAAATTCCAGAAGGAACTTTGCACATCCAAGAGAGCATAAAAGCTCAAAGGACATGAGACTATGAGAATAGGAGAGATAGTTTCTGCTGTCATGTAAAAGAAATTACCTAATAAGTAAAAGTACCCAGGTGCGTTTGCTATCCCATATATAATTGGTCTAGATTTGAAAAGGCCTTATATGATTTAGGAGCTTCAATTAATGTGATGCCTAAGCATGTCTATGATTCTCTTAGTCTTGAGCCTTTGAATAATACTAGTGTTGTCATTCAACCATTCAACTTGCTAATAGATCTTATGTGTATCCTCTTGGTGTAACAGAAGATGTCTTAGTCAAAATAGGTGAATTGCTTAATCCTTGTGATTTTTATGTGCTTGATATGGAAATTGGTCACTCACATAAAAGCATCCCTATTTTGTTTGGTAGGCCTTTCTTCAAGATTACTATAACTAAGATTGATTGTGAGCATGATACATTGACCATGAGAGTAAGAGATGATATTGCTAAATTCAATATTAATGATGCTCTTAGGTACCCTTATGATCATGTTTATTTTATCAGGTGTTTAGACCATGTGGACGAGCTTGTTAATGATAGATTTAATTTCGAGTTCAGTGATGGTTTAGACTTGGCTATTTGGTATGGATTTGATGATGAGAATGTCGTGATTCACATAGATGAGAATGGGTGTGATTTTTGTGATTTCTACTTGCCTTTGAAAGTCTTTCTACTATTTTCTTGATGGTTATAGTGGTTATAATCATATTGTAATTGATCCTGAAGATCAATAAAAGACTACCTTTACTTGTCTTTTTGGTACATATGAATATAGGAGAATGCCATTTGGTTTGTGTAATGCACCTGTTACTTTTCAAAGATGCATGATGAGCATATTTTCTGACTATGTTGAAAGGATCATTGAAGTGTTTATGGATGATTTTACTATTTATGGTGATTCTTTTGATATGTGTTTGGAGAATTTGTCTTTGATTTTGGAAAGATGCATGGAAACTAACCTTGTATTGAATTATGAGAAATGTCATTTTATGGTTGAACAAGGTATAGTTTTAGGGTATGTTGTATCTTCGCAAGGGTTAGAGGTTGATAAAGCTAAAATAGATGTTATCCTGTCTTTTCCTTACCCCTCATACATGAGGGAGGAGCATTCTTTTCTTAGACATGTAGGTTTCTATAGATGCTTTATCAAGAATGTTTTGAATATTACACCACCCTTGTGCAAGTTGTTGGCGAAAGACGCTAAGTTCATCTTTGATGATGCATGCAAGCATACGTTTGATAAGTTGAAAGAAAGCCTCACATCCTCACCAATCTTTCAAGCACCCAACTGGGAGCTTTCTTTTGAGATTATGTATGATGTTTCTGATTATGTCATTAGTGTTGTGTTAGGCCAACGGGTTGGTAAGAGTTTTCATGTCATTGCTTATGCTCCACGTAATCTTGATAAAACTTAATGCAACTACCATACAACTGAGAAAGAGTTATTTGTTGTTGTGTTTGCACTTAAAAAGTTTAGATCTTACTTACTTGGCATAAAATTTGTTGTTTTTACTAACTATGCATCACTTAGGCACTTGATGAAGAAAAAGGAATCTAAGCCGCACCTTATTCGGTGAATCTTACTATTGTAAGAGTTTGATCTTGAGATTAAGGATAAGAAGGGTATTGAGAACCATGTTGCAGATAATTTAAGCTGCTTGCATGCCAAGGATGTGGAGATCGAATCAATCAAGGAACACATCCCAGATGAGCAATTGTATGCGTTACTTTCATCTTCCTCCCGGCCATGGTATGCTGATTTGGTTAACTCTTTAGTTACTAATGAGCTATCCTCAAGTATGTCTAAATCCCAACATGATAAATTTAGAGCTGATGCTAGACATTATTTTTGGGATGTGCCTTATCTTTGGAAGATTGGTTCAGATTTGATTGTAAGAAGATATGTTCCGTAAGATGAGTTACATTCTATTATTATCTTTTGTCATACATGTTCTTGTGGTATGCACTTTGGTGCTAAGCGCACTACTCATAAGGTTCTTGATTGTGGTTTCTTTTGACCTACATTGTTTAAAGATACATATGAATTTTGCAAGTCATATGAAAGATGCAAAAAAGTAGGGAATGTTACTAGTAGAGATCAGATGCCTTTAACTAATATGCTATTTGGTGAGATTTTGATGTTTGGGGTATTGATGTCATGGGCCTTGTTCTTGCTTCTTATGGTTATGTTTACATACTTGTTTCTGTTGATTATATGTCTAAATGGATTAAAGCTATGGCTACTAGAACTAATGATGCTAAGGTTGTTGTTAACTTTTGTTAAGACTAACATCTTTAACAGGTATGGCATTCTAAAGGAAACTATTAGTAATAGGGGAACTTATTTTTGTAACCGATCTTTTGAAGCTTTAGTGCACAAATATCATGTTGTCCATAGAACCTCAATTGCCTATCATCCTTAAACTAGTGGCCAAGCAGAACTTTCAAACGGGAGATCAAGTCTGTTTTAGAGAAAACTGTGCAACCTAATAGGAAAGATTGGAGTCTTCGATTTGGTGATGCATTGTGGGCTTATAGGATAGCTTATAAAACACCTTTAGGAATGTCACCCTTCAGGATGGTTTATGGTAAAGCTTGTCACTTCCTGATAGAACTTGCACATCGCGTTTTTTAAGCCATTAAGTAATGCAACTTAGAGTATGATGCTGTAGGTACCCATAGGAAGTTGCAGTTGCTAGAGTTAGAGGAAATCAGGAATGATGCTTGTGAGAATGCTAAACTTTACAACGAAAGAACCAAAGCTTACCTGACAAGATGATTAGTAGGAAGGAGTTCCAAATTAGTCAAAAAGTACTTCTTTTTCAGTCACTACTTAAACTCTTTCCTAGAAAGATTCGTTCCAGATGGGTAGGTCCTTTTGTTGATGTGTTTTATTATGGTGCAGTGAAAATTCAAAGTTTGGATAGCAACAAAATCTTCAAGGTGAATGGACATCACTTGAAACATTTATACGAGGGTGTTGCC
The DNA here is from genome assembly GCA_027575705.1 of Erythroxylum echinodendron. NCBI lineage: Eukaryota > Viridiplantae > Streptophyta > Magnoliopsida > Malpighiales > Erythroxylaceae > Erythroxylum > Erythroxylum echinodendron. Next base: position 27,072,131 of record JANZXR010000004.1, on the reverse strand, counting down.
GCAAGTATGGAGGAGGAGATGGCACCGTTCGACGCACCATATGAGGAGTAGATGCAATGCCTACGTTGAGCAAACGATGTTAACTAAAAGCACTTAATGGAGGCAACCCATCATGCAAAAATCATATTTGCTTTCTTTTCCCTTATCTATAATGCAACTTAAGCCCAAACATGAAATGAGGAATTTAAAACTATGCCTAATTAAAAGATGATTAGGGCTTAACTTGATAGTCCAATTTTGATATAATCAAATTTTGAATTAAATCAATATTATTTTAATTATTTATTTTTATGAATGATGATGAGACAAATTTAGTAAGTGCAGATGAGAAAGGTAACAATGATAATGATTGAGCATTGGCAAAAACTTTGTTTTTAAATTTTGAATATGTTAACAATTTCTTAATATTTTGGAACAAGATTTTCATTATATTTAAACATTTATTATTTTAATCTTGATTTTGATGGAAGTTCAACATTATGTTTAGCAAATATCTATTGATATGTAAAATATTACTTTTGGATTATCAATATATATAGTTTGAATATTTTATAAGAAAATATTTAAATTTGTTTGCAAATAATAATATTTAAGAAAAACTGTGACAAGTAATTTCTAGTCCGTAAAATTCGTACAATAATTACAAAATTAATCATTAGAGTGGTTAATTTTAATATGTTATTATAATAAGAAATAGCTATCATTAATTTGTTACGTTTATATTGACAATAACTTTTGTAACAAAAAGTTGATGATTAAGTAACAACAAGATTTCTTGTCTCAAAAATTACGAATAGTAGTGACCATAGTAATAGTTCCATTTTTATGACAATATTAAGTAGACACTAACTAATTGAAATTTTATTGATAAAATTTTCGTCACAAAAAGTCAAATATCGTGTGACAATAAATCGTTTCATCATAGCAAGAGAAAAATAGTAGTGACCAAACTATATTTTGTAACAACAAATAAAAAATATTAGTGATCAACATATGTGTTTTTAGAATTACAATTCATTCCCTCCAAAGTGATCAACATATGTTTTTTCATAATTACAATTCATTCCTCCAAAATTACTTTAGCACCAAATTTAATATACTTTTACATTTGATTGAATAGTTGACCCAGCTCCTTGTTGTTTGAAGAACCCCTCCACTTCATTTGTAACAAATCTTAATAATAAAAGAAATTTAATTGTAAAAGATACTAAATTGTCACAGTTATCATTATATTAGTGACAAAAAAATAAACATCACAGTTAATCTAAACAATAGTGTCAATAATTGTTTTTCATACAAAAACCTCAAATCTGTGACGAAATGATAGTTAATTACTAAAAATTTGTTACTAAATGTCTTAACTCTTGCAGTCCACCCTCCTACTTTAAACCTAATAAGAGTATTTATAGTTAAGATTACTAAATCAAGTCCTAGCTTGCTTGAACTTATGATTTAAGGCTCCTTAAAAATTATACATGACAATCAACATCAAACCATCATTAACACAGAAGTTGATTTTGTTCTAGAACTTTATATAGTGTGTAACTGTGCCTAACAACAAGTTATAGTTAGAGTTATTTTTGTCAGTAAGTTTGTGTAAAAGGCATGACAAATCTGGAATCAATTATATACACCACTCTGATGCCAATTTTGTTATGTAACTGAAACCCTTAAACCTTGTAAGAGACAAGCACCTGTCTTCTTGGCATTTCCAATGCATGTTATGTGATATTTTCTAAAACTTACTTCCCTTCGAGTTGACTTACAAATAACTATGGAGAAACTTGCACTTAATTTTGATATTGTTTCTCAAAATCATCACCTACATGACAATGAACTACGAATAGGAAAACATCATATAATCCATATAAAATATGATATAAAGATTCCAAATCACAACTAATTTAATCCCTAAGAACATGTAAAATATAAACCTATTAATCTTTTATTTCCATCTTTATTAATCACATAAATAGCTCTAGGTGCCTTTCATAAGACCTTCTTTGTAGCAAAATGAATAGCATAAAAATTGTGCAAGTTTATTGACATGTTATTGGTATATTTTGGTAAGGATATGATGTAAAGTAAGTTGTTTAGAAAATTGACTTAGTGTCTAGAGTGCATTAATTTCCGTTTTGATGGAAAGAAAATTTTATGTTGGTTAGTAGTGTTTAGATACATTGAGACAAGTTTGATGGTGAATCACAATGAATTAAACTATTTAAATTCACCTTAGCTCAATGGTAAATTAAGGAATTAGTAGTTATTTCGATGGTTAATTGACAACTTTTTAGTTATTTTATTGGTATCAGAATGGTTTCTTTAACTATTATGTAGATAAGATAGAAATAATTGGTTGCATAACTTGTGTAACTTTTGTAAGGATTAAGAAAATTTTTCTACCAGTCAGGATGTAACTACAAAAACCTCTTATAATTGTTGTTCCTTTTGGTGTATATATATGACAAGTGTGTAAGGAAAAAACTAGGCATGTAAGTCCTCATAATTGTTGCATCTTTTCTTCCTATATTAATTAAAGGGCAATACGTATGAATTTCCCCTAACATTTATTAGAAAGGTCTATGCCAGTTCCTACTGTTATCTACAATATTACGCTACACCTTAGTGTTTTCAAAATGGTTATGGTAGCATCTTAAATCCTAACTTAGTTAAGTTTTTGGTAGCTTTTAATATATGAGTCATAAATTTAGCCTATGTTGTATTACTATTAGAAAATTTGGGCATATAAAGTATTGATGTGATCTTTAAAATGATTTCTTTAAACACTTGTTAAAGGTGTGATTTTCACCTTAACATTTTACAAAAAGTCTAAATAAACCTTTATCATTATCTCTATTACCACTTTTAAAATGCAATAAGTACTCTTTTAGTAATGTTAGTGTGTAACAAGTACATTTTAGTAACATTAGGATAAAAAGGGGTAGTCAAGATAAGGGTAAGGATTTATTTAGACTTTCTATAAAATATTGATGTGCAAATCACACTTTTAGCCATAATAAAGTTCCTCTTGACTTTTTTATTGAGTTTTATTTTATTATATCCTGAAATTACTAAATATTATTGATCGTAGAACTGTTTGAATGAAAGCACGACTATAAGTTGTTTGATAAAGGTCTAGTTAAACTGCACTCACGGTGTTTGATAGCAAGTCTCACTAAAATGAATACAAATTATTTAACAAAATTTTGCTAAAAACTTAGGGGCCATTTAGTTTCACTTTGTTATTTTTGTGGTTTTTGGTTTTTATTTTTTAAAAAAACAAAAAAAAAATTTGTTTGGTACTATCAAAATAAATTATATTTTATTGTACATAATAATTAAATATTAAATAAACATAAAAATAAATCAATTTTATGAATTAATTAAGTGAAAATTTTTATTTTATTCCCTTATATGATATTTCCTAAAAATATTAATAAAATTAATTATATTTGATTAAAATAAATACTTTAACAAGTAAAAAGTTTATTTGTAAATTAATAATAATTATTATTTATAATTTTGTTATTAAAATTAATTTTATTTGAATTTTATGTATCCAAGATATTTCAAATTTAAAGCATATTTATTAAATAATTATTAAAGTCAAAATATTTTAAATAAAACTTAAAGTAATTATAATTTTAAATAATTACTAATATTAATCATAATTTCTGTTAGTGACTCATATTAAATAATTAAATAATATATATTTCGTTGATGACAAATTAATTTATGAAAAAAATAAAAAACTCATTTTTACAGTTTTGATAAGTTATGAAAACCAAGAAAAACTAAAAAAAAGTTCAAATAAATAGGTATTTTTACTAAATTTGAATATGAAAACATAAAACCAAAAATAAAGTAGGAACCAACAAGCTCTTAGTGAATTAAGCTGCGATCACAATGAAATTGAGGGTCAAATTCTAGCTTTAATTTGAACCCTACGACAAATGGTATTGAAGCTTAGATTCGATTTAATTTTAGTGGCAAGAGATGAGAGAAAATAACAAGAAATAGTTGAGAGAAGGGGTGCTTCAGTTGGAACATTTTTTGGGGTCAATCCCAAAAGAGGAAGGAATTTTGTGATTACTTAGTTGAAAGGTATAAATATGACATTGGAAAACATCCAAAAAATGGTTAGATGATCTAGCTAAGGAAGCCAATAGGCACCTGGTAATAATGGAAGAGCCTTGATACTTATTTGAACAAATATTGTCTATAATAATGGTGTAAATTAGACAAGATTGAAAGTCCTAAAATTGAAGTATTTTGGTGGTGTATGAGATGGCATGACATTAGAAAACTTTTTTAGGATATACAATAATATTTTCAGACTATAAAAGTGTTAAAAATAGATAAATTCATGTTGGTCAACATCTACTTAGTTAATGGTACCAATTTATGATGGTATACTCGGATGAATGACAATATGAATGATGATTGTCTTTACATAGATACTTGGGAGGAAGTGGTCAAGACACTCAATGAGTAGTCATTGTTGTATAACACTTCCTAAGTAGTAAAAGAAGCCTTGTAGAAGTAATGACATAACGGAGCAATCTGTAATTATGTCAAGGCCTTAAGTTCCCTTACGTTGGATATATGCAATGTGCCAAAAGAGGAAAAGATTATCAATTTTCTATTGGAATTTCCATGATAGGAATAAATCAAACTACAAAGGCAAGGTGTCCACAACCTCTTTATTGCTATTGTAGTGACTGGTAAATTGGTGGAATTGCGGTCAAATAAAGACAAAGAAAGATTCTCTAATGGAAATAGGACAAGTCAAATAAAAAAATGTGACGGGATAATCAATTATAATGTATTAAACCTTTTGATATTTTTGCAATTTAGTGTGCAAAATTTTAAAATTTTTAATTAAGTGACCAACTTTTTAAAGCCTTAACGTAGTTCAAAACGTTAGTTGTTACTAATATAGGTAATGTACATTATCTCCTTACCAAAACATGCCACCAACATGCCAACGAACTTTCATAATTATTTTATTATATATATATTTCTTGTTTAAAAATAAGGTCTCAGGGACTTATTATACTAAAACAAAGTCAACATCCTAATTAGCGTAAATTTTACCAATGCCATCTACCATATTTTTTCTTGTCAACATGTTGTCTAAGTTGCTCAAGAAATTTCCTTTGGTCTTACATAAGAAAATATTTGTTTGAATGAATAAGCAACACAATGACACCTTCACCATATTTTTTCTTGTCAACATGTTGTCTAAGTTGCTTAAGAAATTTCCTTTCATCATACATAAGAAATTTTTTGTTTGAATGAATAAGCAACACAATGACACCTTCATCCATTTTTTTGTTGCACGTAAGTTTATCATGACATCCCTTACTACTATAAGAACTCCACTTGTTTACATTCATTGCTCCTTACTAATACTTTAAAAATCAAAATACACAATTCATTTGTTTTTATGTCATTTGAGACTTTAATACAATCAGTCGTCGGGACTATATGTTCGTTAACAACCTTTTATCATTGAAGGATATTAGAGTACCATTGTTGCAACTTCAAAGATCAAAATTCTATCCAATACATGTTATCCAACAAAATTCTATCCAATAAATTGTTACTTGTTTTATTTACAGTGTGAGAGAGAATGCCCTAAGTAATGATTCTGAACTCTCTATATTCACGTTAGCTTAGCAGTAAACTATAAAAAAAAAAGTTAGTTATTTCGATGGTTACTTAACAATTTTTGGTTATGTCGGTTAGTGCCAAAATTATTTCTCCAACTGTTATATTGTTTGGACATAAACAATTAATTGTATAACTTATGTAACTTCTCTAGGGATTTAGACAAATTTCCTATGTAGTTGAAATGTAACTACTTAAACGTCTTATTAACTCTTCCATAATGGCTCTATTGTGATCCACATTTTTTTTACATATTTAATTTAATAAAATTTAGTATCTAATTTCAACGTTAGAAGAAAACTCTACGGTGGATACACTAATACACGATTACTAGTATGCTTTCTATATTTTTAGTCTTAAGTTTTCTATGCCACCCCATACTTCTACATGCAATTTCGTTGGACAAAGGCTTAAATCGTATCTTAATATTTTTTAAAAAGTCTAAATAAGTCCTTAACTTTATTTATAATATTGTATTATATTTTAATTTTTAAAATAGTATTAGTAATTTTTTAATTTTTAAAATCGTATTAATAATATTTTAAAATTTCTCATGATTAGGTTTTGGTCATTTTCTATTATTTAGACCGTCAATTTTACCTAAATGATGTCACAATTAGTTTTCTTTTTTTTTTTTTACATTAACTCTGACGGATTAATGGAGCACGGTATCAAGTCCATACCAAAGGCCCAAAGATCCGACCAGAAACCCGATCGAAGAAGCGACTACCACGTCTCTTCGTTTGTTCGATCTGAATCCACCTGCTCTACTCTGCAATCCCAATTTAATCTAACTGTGAAGAAGCCGGAAAAGGCCCGATATTCAGTTGAAACGGCATCGTTATGGACGTCAAGTTCAACCCCCAGTCACAACAACAACATCAACTGCAGCCGGAATCTCAGTTCCCAAATCCAAACGCCGCGGATGCGCCCCCGAAACAGGTGGCAGTGGCCATGGACAGGCTGGCACAAGCCGCGCGCCTCATCGCCGACGTGAGATTGGGAGCTGATCGCATCCTCGAAGCACTGTTCATCGTGTCGCATCCTCACCAGAGCTCTAAGCCCAAACAGCTCTTCATAAAAGAAGACGCTTCAATGCGCCAACACCTCCAAGACCTCCGCTCTATTGGTAGATATGAGTTCTCTTTGCATTTACTATAAAGATTTTAAATGGACCGCCGAAATAATAGATTTCTGAATGTGTCTATGTCGGATTGGTGGTTGAGTGTCTTTGTTTTAATTGAAGTCTGAATGTTGGTGGTTTCGTTAGGAAGACAACTAGAAGAATCTGGAGTTCTCAATGAATCTCTGCGATCGAGAAGTGATTCATGGGGTTTGCATATGCCGGTGGTGTGTCCTGATGGAGCTGTTGTGGCCTATGCTTGGAAACGACAACTTGCTGGTCAAGCAGGTGCTTCTGCTGTTGATAGGACCAGGTTGATTGTTGTGTTGAAATTATTTGCCTACTTCAATCCCGATTGCCTTTCTTCTTTCTCTGTGATCTGTCCATTTTCTATGCGTAAAATATTTGCCCATTTATGGAATTGTATATTGGAATTTTCTAGGTTAGCTCTAAAGGCCTTCACAGATCAGAAAAGGCGATTCTTTCCTCATCTTGATGATGCAGTAGTAGATGGTGAAAGTAATGAACCAGGGTCCAAGAAGCATTGTGGTTCGCAATTGCTTAGTGTGACACATCAAGAGGATCCTGGTGATTGCAAAACACTATCTGATGTTCTAATGCGTTTGGAGAAGGAATTCCCTAATATGAAAATTTTCACCTACGAACGGCAGGCTTGGTCAAAAAGAGCTTCTTTGCTATCGACATCAGGAAATGAGAATCCAATGGAAGCGCCAAAAGAGCATACATTCCACAGTTTGAATAAGCTAAGAACGGGTTCACAAAGTGCACTTACCACTAATATGGTTGCAGTGATAGAGTTGTTGCTTCCCGCTGTATTTAGAGCTGTGGTCTCGTTGCATCCAGCTGGATCTACTGAACCAGATGCACTCGCTTTCTTTTCTCCTGATGAGGTAAGCTTGATTATTAGATATATTTTACTTGTAACCTGAGTCCATTGGTTTCTATTGTTCAATTTCTGACCACTTAAATTGCATCGTTTTACAACTTAAATATTGTCATGTTGTTCTGTTGACAAGTTGAACTATGGCCTGTTCTTGAAGCTCAGGTTCATTCCATATTCTCTATGTAATAAATTGCATTTTCTCATTTGCAAGATGATAGCCTTGTTCTTCTTTTCCCGATTGTCTGATGCATATTTTACCTCTTCAACAGGGAGGTAGCTACATCCACGCCAGAGGCTTTTCAATCCACCATGTATACAAGCAGATCACGGTATCAGCTCATGTTTCTAGTCATTTGTTAACGCTTGTTCACGTGACTGATATGCCCAGCATCACACTGAATGTTTGTGTAGAAACTGAATTCTTGTTTTGTACTACTCTTTTGCAGGAGCATGCTGCTATGGCCCTACATCACCTTCTAGGAATCAATAGTGAAAGAGCTCTCAATTCTCTTTTGGTATGGTGTCATATTCATGAATCTGTAGTAGTTGGCCTATAATTCCTTTTCATAACATTTTCCTTTTTTCCTTTTTATTTGAAGACCTGGATCTGCAGCTACCAAACGCTGTTCAGCAAAGTTTGCAGGTGAAATTCTACACATCTTTAGCAACTAATGAGATTGAATTGCGATCACAGAATTTAAGTTAATGGTTGCTTGATGCAGTAAGTGTGGGCGACTATTGGCAATAGATCGGAAATCATCCTTGCTGTTGCCTCCAGTTTGCCGTCCTTACCGATACTTCTCTCCTATGAAAGTTTCATCAACTCAACCTATTTCATCAGCCAGGGATCAAGGTTTGGACAGCCTAGGGGCATACCATCTTGGCTGCTTTCAGGAATTGTAGTTTCTTCCATGTTTCTGTCATGGAAATAGAGAGTTTTATATTAAAATGAGATTTGGCTATTGTAGAAAGTAGGAACCTTGAAGTAGCTGTTAATTTTCTCTTCTCACGTGTAAAATTGGAAGTTAGTTTTGAATCTTTTGATTATGTTAAGACATGTTCCATATTTTTCTTAATTAGCCATTGGCTCTTCTTTTGTTCCTATTCGGGGTGATTTTACACATGCATCCTCGTCAGTCAAGTGTTTTTGAGGGATAATATCAAAGTATTAAATATCGTATTAGATTCAAATGCCAGATTGGACCAAAGTTTTCATAGAAATATTAAAAATATTAAAATATTATATTTAAATGCTAGATTGGACCAACAAATTTCACAGAAATATTTAAAAATTTTGAAAATTTTTATTATATTAAAATTTTTATTTTATATTAATATTGATAAATAAAATTATTAGGTTAAATTTTAAAACATTTTCAATTTTTATTATAATATGAAACCAAATTTCAATAGAGAATTAAGTTTTTATATTATATAATTAAAAAAAGTTGTTATCTGTATTGGAAAACATTGTTTCTATATTTTTATTTTCTTTTTAAATATAATATCTTTACTAGCTTAGCCTCATAATTACTAAAATACCCTTAACTAATTAAAAGCCCTATTTTATCCTTATCCATTTCAAGTAATACCAAAAATGCCCTTCATGCAAGTAAATTTCAGTGCATTTCTTATTCTGCCCCTATATGCAACTTAAATTTTCAAAAGACCCTCTCCACTTCTCCTATCTCCTCTTCTTTTATCATTTTCCAACCACATTTTTTTCATTTTTATCACTTCAAGTAACTTTAATTATTGTCCTAATAAAACACAATATGCAAACCAACTATAACCTAACTTAGGAAGATCCAAAATCACAAAAAATGACACAATATAACTGCTAGAATTTTTATGTAAGTGTAAGACACTATGAGATTAGGGATAGCAACGGGGTGGGGCGAGGCAGGGGCGGAGAGTACCTTTCCTGCCCCGTCCCCTTCCAGCACCCCTGCTCCTCTACCCCGGATCCCGATCTTCAAAGTGGAGATATTTTTGTCTCATTCCCCATCTCCAAGATCCCCGTTAAGTCCTCACAGGGACTCGAATCCCCGAACCCTCACCCTGCAGTGCATAAAAACCTTTGAATAATTTATCATAATTTTTTGTTTATAATTTATAAGAACATAGATAATTTCTTCTCATATATTTTAAATTATTATATACATTAAATTATTCTTAAAACTTTTACAAATTTCCAATAATTTCAAAAAATTTATTCTATATTTTACATAAATTGATTCGTGCTTCTTACTTTTCATATTTACATATATAACTAGTGCTTCTTAGAACTGCAATTGTTAATATTTACTCAATTAAAATTTTCATTTAATCTAACTGAAATGTTGTAGTCTTCGTCGATTATACCCAACTTTTAGTAGAGTATAAAATTAAAAATATATAATATATTTATAAAATTATTGTGAACGGAGATCCCCACGGGGCAGGGATTATTCACCCGTCCCTGTCCTCGGCTCTATCTCAGGCTTATATTTGCCCCATCCTTGATTTTACGGGGTGATTTTTTTCTAAGCTCTGCCCCAAACAGAGAATTCCCACGGGAATCTCCGAACTCCAAACCCAAATTACCATTCCTATATGAAGTTGTCAACATTTACAATTCCCTTCAATTTTTCTACAAAACAAATAAAATGAGAATTTGTCGCACTCACCAGCTGGAAAACTAGAAAGAAAAGTGAAGAAGAGGAGGATTTCGTTGGTGTTTTTCTAATTGTTCTACGGCTAATGACTTAGCTATATAGTGTTATGGGCTGGGCTATTAGGTTTGTTTTAAGTTTAATGAACGTGCTTTACAAAAAATTATTATATAAATTAAAATATTATTTGAAACAGTATTTGAAATTATATTCATATAGTGTTTGCAAGATTGGTTAATACACTATTGACTATCAAGAATGAGCTCACCAAATGGTTATATCTAGGTTGCCATGATCTTTCTGCTTCTCCAGATGTATTCATTAACCATTAGCATACGTTTTGTTAGATTGACAAATGTATATATGAGCATTAGTTCAAACTTTAGTTCGTTTCCTCTTGCATTATAGATAAAGAGAGCTACTCAACTCTGTACAATTGATCGGGCTTCTTCTGGATCCGTGTTTAACTTGTTAAGATAGATGAAATCAATGAAAGAAAATATCGAAGCTTCAATTTGCTACAAAGGTTCAATTTGATTTTGCTTTTACAAAGTCTGACACCGACAAATTACAGCACAAAAAGGGCTTCTCGTGGCAAATTCAATTGAGATGGTTGAAGTCTATCAGCTACTCGTATGCCTGTCTAAAAATGTGCAGAACAATTAGTGAATTAGCATCAGGGCATTGCTCATTACTCATTAAATAAAAGTTTTATTGTATTTCATCCTCTGCTATACCCTGGTGGCTAGGATTTCTTGTTTGAACTATCTTATTTCCTCAATTTTGTTTGAACCATCCTGGTGATAAGAGATGCATGAGTTGTCTTTCTGACGTAAAAAAGAGAATAGAAAAGGACTCCGCAGAGCAATTTCAGGGGACTAGGCAAAGAAATATGTGTAATCTTTTTCCGTAGGCTTGATATAAACGAAATTAATAGAAGCTGTTTCAAGAAAACGACCAAAACTAAAAATAACATTTATAGATTGTGTAAGTTGGAACAACGAGGTAAAGCAGCATTATGAAACCCACGGTCCGGAAGTAGGCATCGAGCATTTAGAATCTCATGTTGAATCCACCTTAATAACATTACATAAATTGATTGTAAATCACAAGTAATATGCGTGATGAGACATGTATCTCATCGGCCATCGGCAGAAGTGAAGGACTCTGCAAAACCAGACGGCCTTGCGGGTATACTGGTTTTGCTATCCTGATGACTCGAGTCCTTTCCTTCTGCTTCTTGCCAGCCCTTTACCATCTGAACAAGAGGGAGGCTGTAATCAATGCCACAATATTCTTCAAACTCATCATCCAGAGGTTTCCATTTCTCAACAAGTGGAGCTAGGACATTCACCACATGGCTCATAACCGGCCTTTGGTTGGGTTCCCTAGCCGTGCAATGCCCAGCAAGTTCCGCAATAACACACATGCTATCAAATGTTTCATCTTTCACATCGAGCGCAGGGTCAATTGCAGCCCTGAGTTTCTCCCTGTCTGATTTGATACGCCAAAACCACGCAGCTAGGTATCGGCTTTCTTCTGGCCTGTCCTCGTCAAGAGCCATTAATCCAGATAACAGCTCCATTAAAACTACTCCGAAACTAAAGACGTCGACCTTGGTTGTGACTTTTCCCGTCACTTAAGACAAATATAATATGTGCAAGTTAGTCTCCGCAATCATTGTGCACATCTAACGTGACATTTAGTTGGTTGGCTATAGAGCAACCTTATCGCTACTATCTATAGCAAACAATATCATCGCGAGTTTGAATTAGGTTCTTGAATCACTTCTAAGGAAAATTCAATATAGGATAACACTATAACTTTTCTTCAAACCCTAAAATTTTTTCAGTTTTGTATGTATAAATTAGAAAATGAAAGTGAAACTGCTATTTCAGAAACCTCTAGAGAATGCAAAGTGATGGAGATTGAATGGAATGCTTACCAGCATATTCCGGTGCCAAGTATCCAAAAGTCCCAGCAAGTCTGGTCACCACAGATTTCTCTCCGTTCTCTCCATCCGGAGCAAGTTTGACCAGTCCAAAATCAGAAACTTTTGCTCTGAAATTATCACCAAGCAAGATGTTTGAAGACTTAAGGTCTCTGTGTATGAATCTTTGATGAGCCAGATTATGAAGATACTCCATTCCTCTGGCAACATCCAAGGCGATATTTAATCTCCTCCTCCAAGAAAGGGGCTCTAATTTCAATCTTGTCCAGTGGAAAAGATGCTTACTAAGAGCTCCCTGCGGCATGTACTCGTAAACAAGAATTCTTTCGTTGCCTTGGATTGAGTATCCCAGAAGAGATACCAGATGTCGATGGCGGACTTTTGAAAGAACTGCAATCTCTGCCTGAAATTCGTCTAACGCTTTGCTGCTAATGACACCTGCTTCCATTCTTTTCACTGCTATTTTTGTTCCGTCACCCAGTTCTCCTTTATAAACCACTCCAAAACCTCCACGCCCAAGCTCATTCTCTGAGGCAAAATCTTTTGTCACCTTGCGAAGAACTTGAACTGATATGACTAAATTTCCTGCTTCAATGACATGAGACTCACCAATGTCACTACTATTCCTGCTATCAGAACCACTTCCTGTTAATGTAGAAGTGCTTCCAAGTGTATTGCTGGCAACGGCAATCTTAACCGTGTTATGCAAATCAGACGGATCTCGTGGATGAATGACAAGGGAACTTGGTGCATTAAAGCTTCGTTTCCTCTGCTTACAGCAATAGAAGAATAAAGGAACAGCCAGGAAGGCGAGAACTGCAATGCTAGCAACAGGGGCTGAAACTGCAACTAAATTGGATCTTTTGTGACTTTTATGTTGGGTAGAAATCTGAGAACCCCTAGAAACCGAAGCCGTGCCTTTATTTCCTAGGTTCTTGGCTGGTGGTGTATCGGAGACTCCCCGTGCCTGGGTCATGTTAGTGGATGGGGCTCGTCTGGTCTCATTACCAACACTAAATAAAGGATTACCATCAATGACAACGTTAACAGTGGCACGAAATCTTGGCAGTGGAGGGGAAATATTGTTGCTGCTAAGGTCTAACTTGGTCAAAAACGCTAAGCCAGTCCAATTCATCGGAAGAGAGCCATTTAGATTATTATGACCAAGTTGGATTTGAGTAATAGAATCTAGACTTCCAACGGAAGGACTCAAGGTTCCACTGAGATTATAGTTAGGCAAAATAATGGAAGAAACTTTACTTTTGGCGTCACAATGCACTCCAAGCCATGATGCACATGGATCGTTGCCAGTCCAGGATTTTGCAAGTCTTAAAGGGTAATTTAACCCACCGAGAAACTCTACAAGGGCCATAACTTCCGGCGCACAAGGAATCCCTGGACTGGATTGACAGAAAGAGTTTGAAGTGCAGGTAGCTTTGGCTGCTTTGAAAATTGGTATTGGACCCATCAACTGGTTATTGTTCAGGTCTAAACGTTCCAATGGCACATCTGCCAAGCTATCAGGGATTAAACCAACAAGTTGGTTTCCATTAAGATTGAGATCCTTTAGCTGAGTCAAATTACCAACGCTCTCTGGAATACTACCTGTGAATTGGTTCCCGTGAAGCCACAAAGTAGTGACGGAACTCATCGTCGCTACCAAATCAATTGTACCAGTCATGCCACCTCCTTGCTGATTATTTAACCACAAATTCTTTAAAGACATGCCTCCCCTGAAACTTGCCGGAATCTCCCCAGTTAAACTATTACCGGAAAGTTTTAAGCTCTCCAAAGATGGAAAATTTCCTAGAAAATCAGGCAATGCACCAACCAAATTGCAAGACATACATGAAAAAGTAGTTAACTGAGCAGAATCCAACAACCCTTTTGGGATTGACCACCCTGCAGTGCCATTGAGATTGTTGCCATCCAATGCCACGGTTTGTAAATTCTCTAAACCATCAAAGCAATCAGATGGAATAGAATTGAATTGATTGTAATCCAAATAAGCATAGATTAGCTTCGACAACCCACTCAGAGATGGTATAGGCCCTGTGAATTGGTTCCGTTGAAGACTCAATCTTTCCAACATAACAAGTTTGTTGAGGTTTTGAGGCAAAGGACCTTTCAAGCTCATATTCTGAACTTGAATCTGAGAGATCCTTGAACCAGAACAAAACACATGTTCCCAGCGTTGCCCACATGGATCATCACCATTTTTAGGCCACTTCAAGAGTTCTGGGTTCTCTAACCCATCTCTAAATGCCTTGAGAATTGCCAAGTCAGTCGGGTCAGTCTCTGCAAAAACCACTGCAGTCAGTGACAGCAATGCTAAAGAAACGAACTTTACGAGGTGGCTTCTCATGGCAGATCCGTAAAGCTCCTACAGCTCAATTCCTGTACGTTATTGGAAACGAGGCCAAAAAGAGAAGAGAAGCTCCACCGAGCCGCCTCCGTGGCAGTTTGTTTCAATACCTATCTTACATTACACACGGAAGTGAAAAAAAGTAGCACAATTCACACTAACACCACTCTACATGGTACTTGTACAGGCAGTCGGTGGCTGAATGAGAATCAAAGCTAAGTGAAGCCTACAGTAGAGACTAGTAAGCTGACATCCAGCAAGAAACAAAGAAATTTGGATCTACAGAGGATCAAACAAACTCTCAACGTAACAAACAAAAAGATGCGGGTAATGGGAAAGAACAGTAACAATAATCAGAAAAACAAAAACATTGGTAATGGATTAAAGAACAAGATGGACCCTTTGCCTTCCTCGAGAATCTATGTGTCTCATCTAATCTTTGGGAAAATAGATTGCCACATAGCAGGTGTTCTGTCTGTCTGTGTCTCTGTAGCCTCATCCATGCGTGACAAAGACATTTTTTGTTTTCTCAGACGAAGATTTTTTCGGTTGTTATAAACCACCGGTAAATAAAGTTAAGCTAGGGTACTGGCGTATTATGTACAATCAAGACATACTGCATGTTAATAGTATTACCTACTGCACAGAGATATAATAATACGATGTAGTAGAGAAAATCTAGTAGAAAACAATTCTTTTTTACTGAATGTATAATTTATTCAAATATAGTAGAAAACAATTCTTTTTTACTGAATGTATAATTTATTCAACATTCCTTGCCTTAAATTAACATTTTTAACGCCAGTTACTTCTTTTATCATGTAAATTCCAAACAACTTTCTTGTGAGATGAATCAAGTTTGAGGGCCTTTGTTTTACAGAGTTCACCACTTGATCTTTATTTAAGCAAAAAAGATTGGCTCGGCCAAATTTTGTCTGAACTGATAACCCGACTCTGTCTGATCCAAAAGAATCAGATACGGGTTAGAATTTTTTCACCAAATTTAAACCGAGTTGACCGATTTTTATCCGAATTAAAATCAAATCAGAATTCGGGTTGACCTAATCGAATAAAATGTCCAAATTTTTAAAATTGTTCAGCACCGAATATTTAAAACTGATTAAAATTATCCGATTCGAATTTAAAAAAGGCAAAAAAGTCATTGTTTCAAAATTTGGCGAAGAAACAAATTTACGTAATTTTGAATTTTGATTTGAAGTGCGCTTTTTTCGTTTTTGCCCTTTTTTTGCAGCTGAAGTGCAATTTTAATTTTTACAATACAAAGTGCGATCCCTACTCCCTACCCAACACATGCTCTACACTTGGGATTTCCCTTATAAAAACCCAAAAAAATCCCTAATCTATATTTTCTTACTAGTAATCAGCCGTTCTCGCTTCTCTGTATTTCACTTTGCTCTCTCCTCATGCTCTCTTTTTCTTCGTTCGAGTGGTTTTCTTCTTAGCCTCTTAAGTTTTCCGTTTTAATTTTCATTTTTAAGAGACAACACAATGAAAGATGGGTAGTAGTGAAGGGAGAGAGAACGAAATCAACATTTCCGATTAAGAAGTGGTAAATTCTTCTCCTTCTTTTCCCTTCTTTCTCATGGTAATGTTAGATCATTTGTTTTTTTTTGTATTTGTTATGTTATGTTTTTTTTTGTTTCTGTTTTTTGATTCAGATATTTTTTTTGGCTAATTATATTGTTGTATTTTCTCCTATGCTAATGTTAGATTTAGGCCTAACAAAAATTATAGTTATGATGGAAACTATATTCCAACAATCCGAATGACGATCAACGTGGACCAAAAAAATTGATACTCTGAGCAAGATTTTTCTAGGTTGGATCTGTTGCTTAGCTCAACATTTGTTTCATTTGGTCTTTTCGAAAAAAAAATCCAGAACTAGTTCTTTTGTTTATTTTCATGAGATGGCGTAAAGTGATTTTTTTTATTTTGTCTCTGTTTTTTAGAAAAATTTCGTATATTTTTTTGTAATTTTTGTGTGATTTTCATTCTTCTAACTTTTTTGTTTTCTTTTTAATTTGTGTAGAAACAACCAAACACATTAGCATCAGTGAGCAATACAAACACTAAAAGAAAGCGCAAGAAGATTAGATATAATGTTTGGGACTACTTTGAGATCTTAGAAGAAGGTACCTACACTAAACCTAAAGACGATGACTTTAGGAGAGGGAAGTGTGTTGGTTGTAACAAAATGTATATCATAGATAGTAGGTATGGAATCACTAATTTGAGACGTCATGTTAAAGATTGTTTGGTTCTAAACGGAACATATTCTGATTTGAAGAAAATATTTATCCAATCTACCTTAACTAGTGGGGAAATGTCATTAAGGACTACTAAGTTGGATCAACAACTACTTAGGGAAGCTTTGGTAATGATGATTGTGCAACATGAACTGCCATTTCTATTGGTTGAATATGATGGTGTTAGAAAGCTTCATTTATACCTTAATCCTGATGCCAAACATATAACTAGAAACATCGCCAAGGCTGATATTTTTAAATTGTATAAGAAGACTAAGTCTTCTATTGAAGAGATGCTTAAATCATTCCCTAGTCGAATATGTCTTACGATGGATATGTGGACTTCTTTGACATCAAACTCCTTCATGGCAGTCACTGATCATTTTATTGATAAAGATTGGAAACTCAAGAATCTAATCCTTAATTTTTCTCATTTACCTCCTCCCTATAGTGATGTGCTCATTTCTGAAAAGGTTTCTAAATTGTGGAGTGGTTAATATCACAGAGAAGATATTTACCATCACCATGGACAATCCTAAAGCCAACGATGCTTTTATTGAATCTTATAAGAATGTCTTGAGTGTAAAACATGTGCTGATTTTAAAAGGTAAGTTTTTGTAAGTACGTTGTGTAGCCCATGTGTTGAATTTGATTGTGGAGGAAGGGCTAAAGGAAATTGTTGTGGGAATGTTCAAAGCTCTAGAGAGTGTTAATTATGTTAAAGGTTTAGGTTCTAGGCTTAAGCATTTCAAAGAATGTGCTAGAGAATTGAGCATTTCTCGTAATAAAAGGCTAAAATAAGATGTAGCAATGAGGTGGAACTCTAATTGTGAGATGTTAGAATCTATTCTTTTTTATAAGGATGTGCTTAATCGTTTTGCTAGTGTTGAACCTCATTTTACCTATTGTCCCACATTTGATAAATGGGAGAAAATTAAGGCTTGCAAGTTTTTGAAACTCTTTTATGATCTAACCCATTTGTTTCTAGTAGTAAATACCCCACTGCTAATCTTTTCTTCCATGGTGTTTGGTCTATTCAACCAAGATTGGTTGAGGAGTTTATGAACCTAGATCCTTTAATTAGTTCCATATGCAAAGAATGAAAGTGAAATTTGATCATTATTAGGAAAAGAGTAATTCAATTCTTGACATTGCTGTCATTTTGAACCCTCACTATAAGATGATGCGTGTAGATTTTGCTTATTCTAAGATCTATGGAAAAGATGATAGTGTTTTGAGGGTTAAACAAGTTAGGGGTGATCTTTAAACACTATTTGAGGAGTACAAGGAAACATTAGGCAATTCCAGATGTTAAAGGGTGGGTTCAGCAAGCCAAGTTGATCATCGAGGACAGTCTAGCTCTCAAGGTGTTATTGATCCATACTCTTTTGTAAGTGTCATGATATTTTTAGTATATGTTAGTTTAATTATATTTGTACAAGTTTTTATTTTATTATTAATATCCACATGTATTGTTTTAAGGATTATGATAAATATGAAGGTGATCAAGAGTACTTGGAGGAAAAATCAGAGGTGGGTTTGTATTTAGGAGAGCCTCCTATAGATAGGAAACTAGATTTGGACATCTTACAATTTTGGAAATCGGTACAATATCATTTTCCAAAATTGTCTAGGCTTGCACGTGATATTTTAAGCATTCCCATAACTTCTTTGGCATTCGAATCAAACTTTAGTTGTGGAGGTAGGTTTTTTAAACCATCTAGATATTCATTGACTTATGAAAGTATTGAGGCAATCATTTGTACTCAAAATTGTATGTTTGGATTAAAAGGTATGTACTCTGAAATTTTAAAATCCCGTGTCTCTTTTTTATTATTTTGATTGTAAATTATGTCACATGCTCTTTTGAAAACTTTTTTATTTTTAATTAGTTAATTTTTTTATTTAGATCAAAATAATGGCGACATTAAAGGATTGACTAATGAAATGCTAAGGTTGGATATCAATAAGCTATTTCATATGAATCTAGTCAAATAGTAGTTGATGAGTGGTAAAGTTTATCATTACTTTATTTTAATTTATTGTATTAAGTTTTGATTGTTATATACAATTTAGCTAACTTGTGTCATCTTTTTTTTTTTTTCCCTTAGCTCATGGAGTCTTTGGGAAATGAAGAGTTTGAAGAAGAAGGATTTGTTATTTCTTGCAAGTTTTATTTGGTTTGAATTTGTAGTATGAACAATGTGGTTTACTGGTTTTGGATTTGGTGTACTGTTTGTGCCTTTATGGCTTCTTGCTATAATTTTGTTGGAGACTTTAAATTTGGTAGTTGTATTTTTGTTTTTTTGAATTTGGTTGTAGACTTACCATTTTTTTGGTTTGAACTTTAACTATACAACTATAATTTAGCTTTCTTTGCTATAGTTTTTTTATTGGTTTTACAGAGGAAAAGAGATGGGAAGAAGATGGTGCAATTTAATGGCCTTTTTCTATTAGTTAAATCGAACAAACCGATTCCAAACTGGGTTGGGTGTTTTCTAATCCGGTTCGATTCTGGGTCAGCTTAGTAAAAGAAACTTGGTTTAAAACCAGTTTAGGATTATGAAATTTTTACCTTTATCTGAATTGTTTGGAACTGGTTTGCTTTGAAACCGATTTTTTACCAGCCCTAAAAAAAGATGATTGACTATTTCTTTTTCTTTTATGATATTTAGTAAGAAGTAAAATCATATATTAATGTGCTTATTTCTACCATACAAAACAGATTCCTTAAATATTTTTATTACTGGATTGTAAAATCTTATACCAATATGCTTATTTCTTTCATATAAAATATGATTCCTAGGTATTTTTATAGGTTAAATGTTACCACGTTATGAGAGATCTTTATTGCTTGACATTAACATATTAAGAAATCTTTCTTAATCAAATTATTTGAAAAGTATGTGTCACTGTTGCTACAAATCTAACTTCAACAGTTGACAAGGTTACATCAAATCGTTTCTTTGATAAACATGAGATTGCTCTTCTTGCACCTCTCTTATAAAATATTCCATAATCAACAATACCTTGCAAATATATAACATTTCATTTTATGGAAGATGAATCTCTCTTGAATACTCCATAAATATGTTAATAAGAGTTATAGCAATCATTATATCTAATCTTATTACATCAATTTTCTCATTATTTGTTTGTAAAAAGGTATTTCAGATTTCTAAAAATCTCCGTGCATATTTTTTCTAGTATAAGAACACGATTAGAATCCTTTTCAATCCTCTCTAAACTATCTTATACAAATTTTTTCTAGAAATAAAGATACTAGTAACCACTAGTTCAAGAAAGTACTTGACTATTTTTAGATTAACTATACCAAATTCAACCATCATAGACTCCTTAAATCTATCAAACATAGAATTATTATTTCTGGTATTAATTCAATCACCTACATATAAACAAACCATAAGCATCTTTTCATTATCCTCTAATTTTATAAAGATTGTATGCTTATAAGGATAGTTTTGAATTTTTTCCTTTAAAACCTAATTTTCATAAAGTTATGTCAAGTTTATATGCCTTTTTATGAGCCATACAAATCTTATTTAATTTATATTCCTTAAATTATTCCCTATTCCTTTCATATATTCATGGGGTTGAATAATAAAAACATACTCTTATGAGTCTTTGGGTAAAAATGCTGACTTGAGAGCAAATTGGTATATAAGCTATGGAATTTGTATTGCTAATGAAATCAACAATTTGATTATATCGTACCTTATAACCAACAATTTCTCGTGAAATCAAATTCTCATTAGTACTTCTTTGTAATTGATATCCAATTATTAATTATAACCTTTGGACACCGTATGTGCTTTTATTTATCAACTTCACTACTCTTTTTTAATTTTGTCTTATTGATCCATTTCGCACTAATTGTCTTTTATCCTTTTAAAAGTTCAATTAACTCTTAAGTATTGTTTCTCTCAATATTTTCAATTTTATTATCCATTATCTTTTTCCATTTTGTTTACTTGACTACTTCTTCAAAAGTTATAGGTCCAATATAAAAATAAAGTAAAATGTCTACAGGGGTCTTTAAATTAGTCAATCTTTATTACCTTATAATCATTCTTCCATGTTAGTACATATTTAAATATTTCATGTCTTTGTTCTATTTTAGTTGTAGGTGAGCTCTAAGTTGATTAGTTTTAAATATCTTCGTAATTCTATAACTGCTCCACAAATTCTTTGCCATTCTCTCATCAAAATGTGTTGGAATATGTTCTTAGGCTCCATTTTCATTGCTTGGCAATATTTTTTCTTCATAAAAGATAATATCTTAACTAATGAACATTGTCTTAATATTATAATTATACAACTTTTTAATGTTTAAATGATTACTAATACTAAGGAAGAAGCATTTTTCTTCTTTGTCATCTAACATTTTTCTCTTCTGATCTTCACATATATACTTGAATATTTTGGAATAGCTTATATGTGATCTTCTTCCATTTCATGTTTCTTCTACCATTATATTTTAAACTGTTATGATGGACTCCTATTCAGAATATTGACACTCTATTTCAAAGCATTGAGAACAAAGTCCTTAGTACATTCAGAATATGTCTATGATTATGCAATTCATTCTCTCTCTCACCATTTTTATATGATATGTAAGCTATTTTCATTTGTCATTAGTGCCAATATTATCATAAAATTTTCAAAGTCATGTAATTTATACTCCTATCTATGATCTATTAATAGTACTTATATTAGATCTCTTGCTTCTTTCTCAACTTTGACATTATAGCTTTTAAAATATTAAATCTTCAAATTTCTCCTGTACAAGTAAGTCCAAGTTTTTTTTTTACTTTAATATCGATGAAAGTAATAATGTATTTATTAACTCTATTAGAAATATGACTGATTGATCTATGAATATTTAGAGTATAAAATCTTCAACAAATTTTTAACTCATTACATTGTTTCCTTTACAAATGGATCTCAGTATTATTTGCTAATAAAATTTTCTTCATAAAATTTAAAGGAACAATAATAGTAGGGTGCAATATAATGTGGCATAAACTACTAATACTTATCTCCTTCCTCTTATGGCTTCTTATTAAGAGAAAATTAGCTACTCTTGATATAGTGCACTTTCTAAACATAAGAGACACTTGTGTGCTTTGTAAGGAAGCAAGGGAATCTATATATCACATATTCTTTCAACGTAAATTATCATAAGAGAAATGCAAAGCAATAGTCAAAATATCTAAATTGATATGTAGGATCAAACTTACATTTACTTCTTAAACTGGCCTATTTAGAATAGTTCAATCATTGGAGGATATAAAGCAATTGCCGCCATAGATGTTGGCTCTTCCAACTTTCACTTATGGGATAAATCTTAGATGTTTCAATAAATAAAAAATACTTATGATGATAATGTAAAAGGTGCTTATTGTCTGGATTTGAGAATGTATCTTATTGCATAAAGAATTGATAGGATGTAGCAATCTTATGTTGCTTTCTTAAAGCCTTTAGGAGGGAATGCCAACCAACATTGTAGCATCCCCTTACTTATGGGAAGGGCATTTTGGTCATTTTGGTAAATTGGAATGGGTTAGGAGTATTTTAAAGTGTTTTTGACATATT